>JAVJGI010000060.1:21582992-21637183 GCA_035590275.1 Ibycter americanus
CATCACAGCCAAAACACAGCACAGCACCAACTACTAAGAAGAAAATTAACTCCATCCCAGCTGAAACCACGACAATTTTCTACAAAATCAAATTTTCCTTTAGCCTTTTTGTAGTTTTTCAAAACATTATTCATACAGGGATAACAGTACATCTTTGTAGGAAGATAAATAAGATGCAGGAAGACTCGGAGTCCTCTGTCCATGCTGCAGACATAAGTCAGGTCAGATTTTGTCAAGAGACCAAGAAAAACATCACTGTGTTTTGTGCTGAGGTGTCCTGTTCTTCCAAAATGTACAGGGACTTCAGGAGAAAAGATGACAGATAGGAACTGTGCCTCCCCCTTCTTAGACACACATGAATCTGCCAAAGATGCTTAGAGCCCTGAGCAACAAGTTTATGAAGAAACACTTTTTTGCATTCAATTCCAGTCCCTAAGGAAAGGGCAGAACTGTGCACTGTTCCCTAAATCCTGCTTTCCTCCATTGAAATTGTGCTTGTTTGAATGATAGCAGAGCAGTTTATATGAAAAATAAAATTTAAAAATAAATACAAAATCATACACGAGAATAAGCATATCCAACTATGAAAATGCCAAAACTTCAGTCAGCACTACTATAATCCAGACATTGCATGCAGAATTCATCACAAATTTTGGGATGCTATAGGCATGGTTGTAAAGCCCTACCTGATTAATTCTTGCATATGTAGCTACAACACCTTTCACAGCAAAGTCCATGATATTCCCACAAACCTTGCGCTCTGCATTTATACTAAAGGACAGGAAAAAGCAAAGTTAACAAAGAACCTGTGATCCAGTGCAAACAGGATGACTGCAGTTTATTAATCATAAATGAAGGTAATAAGTAGTTCAGGAGGCATATAAATGAACCAGCAACCTTGCTGAAAGGTCAGCACCTTTCAGCAGTAAACTGTCTCTGCTCATTCCAACATAACTTTCTAGGTTTAGGGTCAGAAAGCATCCCAAATGCAGCTACTAAATCTGAAGGACACTTTACATCATTCTAGTTTTGTCTTGTCACTCTTCTTTAATAGCTCTGGGTTTTGAAGTGCAAATAACTTAGTAGTTAGGTTTTTAGGGGATTTAACAGAAATGTTTTGATACAGGTAGCAGCTGCAAAAGCAGTAAGATTCCCTTTCCAAGAGTTTGACCTTCTGCTTCATTGTAATTACAGTCACTAGGCTAATCCTGAGGTAAAGGATTGGTATCATAAAATTTATTCTTTGTGTTATGGATGCCAGTGTACTCCAGACTGTGCTGAGGTAACTGTAGAAGACGGGTCTGGTTTTAAAGACTCCTATTGCCATTTTGAGATAAAAAAAATTCTCAATTTCCTAACTTCTCCATCTTTGAAATGTGGTCTCAGTCCTTCTGAAGGCAACCTTTTCTGTACTATGTAAATTTGGCTCTTTAAATTAAAATAATTAGTTTTGTGTACATGTCTTCTTTTGTCACAAAATTTATGGGAAGGGGGAGCAATTTCTAATGGCACACATGCATTTAGATGTCAAAGAGAGTTTTGTGTGTCCACTAAATTAAAGCATCATTTGCTGTCAAGACTTAAAGAATTTGGTATTTCTTCTGATTTCTATTTATGATAGCTCTCAAAGGACATGCTGTGAAGTACTTTTGCCTGCTTTAGGACCAATTGCATGTGACAAATGCATTAGTTTTTAATACCAGAAGTAGACATATAATTTGATAAAGTATATCTTTACGCCATCAGCTGTTGTCTGCCACCAGCTTTTTACAAAAGCACTCTAAACAAGATCACCCCTAGCCGCTTTGATAATTCAATCTTTTTTTCCCCCTGTAACCAGACCAAAGCTAGCTTGCAAATAACAGGAAGACTTCTAATGGGGTTTGGATCAAGACTGTAAAGCCAAAAATTTCTAGAGCTCTTTCTGTCATCTCCTTTTCGTGGGAAAGAGCAATGTTCCCTGGTGCACATCAGCTGTGTTCGTAGCTCCTGTTCTGAACAGGTAGGGACCTGCACAACTTTTTCAGTCTGATGTAGGCAGTCTGATAGACCACATCACACTCATGGAAAAGGGTATCCTGGTAGGCTGCCCGCTGTCAGATTCACCTGCAATGTCTGTCTGCACGTTACTGAGCGCCCTTCCAAACTCATCATATCTCTACAATTGCTATCATGAATCCTTAGCGCGATTCCTCTGCGCTCATTTGTGTTATTCCAAAGATCATGGTACAGCTTACACCATGTGTGAGAAAACAACATCTATGTATATTCAGAGATTTGACCACCTCAATAAGGGTACAGGCACTTTAGATATTTTATTTTTTTTCCTTATAGTACATGATGGCAATATATAGTCTACAGTTTTACCTCCACTAAGCATATAAACACGTCTTACAGTGTATGTTAGCACATCTGTTTGACTCACTGAACAGCTGAAAAATACCTCATTAATTTTTTTTTCTTGTCTTTTGATTTTTTGCTTTTCAGTAGCCAGCTGTACACCTTCTGAATTACTGGTGTCACCTGCCCAACAACAAAATTTCTTTACTGTTCCAATTTAACAATTAAGTAATGCTTATGGTACAAAAATAAATAAGAAAGTAAGAAGGACGAGAACATGAGCAATGAGCAGTGGTTGGTTTTTTTTTATTTCCACTCTGGTTTGTGAAACCTTCTGGGGCAGCTGCTATAGTCTTATCACTGTATTTTCATAGCTTCCATTTTGCTGATATGTTTTTATCTAAGCCAGTCAAACACCAGAAGAATCCAATACTGCAGATTACATTATTTGATGAATGTTTCTGTTATTTGCTAAATAATTTATCAAACAGAGCTGTAGAAGCTAGTCAAATACAACAAAATACTACTCATCACATAAATTATTTGATAAAAAAATGGAAACAACTGTCAAAGAGTATATGTGAAAAATAGTATTTGGCTTAGGTTGTTGCATACCTGACATATATGACAGTTTAAAGAGTGAAAGAGTTTTGAGATTATTTGGGTCTAAAAGCAGATCCCAGTTGCAGAGACCTAATAGCATAGAAGCATTAAGAACTGGAACTTCAGTTTGGAAAAATCACCACTCGTTTAAAATTGTAACTGCCTGACTAACAACAGTAGTGTTCTGTGGGATGGTACTTAAATTCAATTCCTTCTATTAACATACATGTCTTTTTTAGTATTCTAGTGGAAACAGTAACAACAGTTTTTCTTCACTGAAAAATTAAAGGACATACCTAACTACAGTAGCAATGTCATCAATACTCCTCATGGATAGTTCTAAAATTTTAGGAGACTCTAAAATATGATTTTATCTACTGACTTACTGCAAAAGCAAGGGAAATCAAATCACCAATGAATGTCTTATTAGAGCAATCTCTTTTTGACACTTCTCTTACATCTCATTTTTACATTCTTAGTGCATTTTAAAAAAAATAAAACAGGGCATTACAGGTAAAAATATTTTAAGAAACAACCACATTAGCACTTTCTGGCAAAAGGAATTACAAGGAAATAATAAAAAAAAGGAGATAACTTTGGGCCTGTAATATGAACTACATCTCTCTTTTGCTTAAAACCTGGACAGTTGACCCTCTTGTAGACTGCAGGCAAGTTGCAGTCTCTAGGTCTTTAGTCACAATTTCTTTTTCAGACAGGTTATTTTTAAGAATTGCCAACTTGTGCCTTATTTCCCTTTACAGTATGAAGATCTGTATGAAAGGCAGTAAAGCTGCAGAAAGAGCCCTGATGTGTGCTTCTTTTTTTCTAAAGAACATCTTCAAAATCAATTAAAGTACCTACCTTAATTTTTCCTCCTGTCGGCTGAAGTAACGCAGTTTGCTGGAGAAACTCCATGCCACTGCAATGCTTACCACATTACTCAGATATGTCTTCCAAAGCACAACTGATACATGACCCTCAGAGAACTTGCCTTATACACTGTATGAATCAGCATCCCTACTTATTTCCATTACTTATATTATTCCCCTCTTCCCTCCACTTCCACTGTTAGGGCCAACAGGCAGGCTTTCCTTCTTAGTTGTGAGGTTTTAGTCACATGGATGTATGTCCATCTTCTGCACCTTTTAAGGACTATGGTGAGTGAGCATTGCTGTCGGCCAGGATTGCTGCATGGAGGTCCAACTCAACAGACAGAGCTTTGTGCAAGACTAGCTATAAGAGGCATAAAATTCTACTTACGTAGAATGCAGGCAATTTGTGAGGTCCCTGGATTTACTAAATCCCCAGAAGCTCTTTATGGCCTTCTAAAAGAAATTTTACAGGCTAAGTTACCTCCTAAGGTCATATATAGTAACAGTTTAATGTCTGATTAGTAGGACTATCTTGAACTGGCAGGAGCATGGACTTGGCCATCTAATATGTCATGTCTCTCTGCTATGATCCCAAAATTCTCTTTCATTTTGACTTAAACAGGAGTTAAAGCTTTCTCACTGTGAAGAACAGAACAACCTGGTAAAAAGGACACCACTGATTTTTTTTCTCAGATGATCACAGAATGGCTAATGGAAATTTTGAAGGAATACTGTGAAGTATTAGAAGTTGTTTTAATATGATTTTGTAAGTCAAAATTTAGAAGCTATTGGAAGATCATGATGCATGATCACCCAGCCCTAAGTGGACTACCAATGATGAATCATTGTTTGCAAAGTAAAAACTAATACTTATACCATATTAGTTGCTAAAACTGAGGTACATAACTTATTTATGTGCCAGCATATTATATTTACTTATATTATTGATTCATAGAAAACAAAGTGCGTATTAAAAAGAAAAAGAAAATTAAAATCTTGGAAACCAGAAGAAAGACTATGCAGGACTGTTTCTAGAAACTGGCTACAGTTCCCAGTGATTCAACAGAATCCCGTGCTAAAACCACTTCCTGATTAGGAGCAGAGACTTGCATGATTTTTAGGATCAGGGATTACATTCATTATTAACAAAATTTCAATTGATTATCAGTACTCATTGAAGTACATTATTTATGATATCAACATATGTCTCTGAAACATATCAAATTAATTAAAAATTTATATTGGATACTACTGAAATATTTTGTTTCCTTTTTTGTTTCCTCTTACAAAAAAAAAATAATCCTTTTATCATTTGGTAGCATACTAGAGAAGTGAAAAACTAGGCTTTGGAGGAAGTGGAAATATTTCTTTTGACAAAAAATTAAAATGCAAATATTACACCCTGATATGAAATCAAATCAAACTTTGAAATATTAGAATTTTCTCAGGGAATGGAAATTCAGTAATTTTTAATTTCACTGTTACATTAAAAAGAATAAAGATCTATTTGACAATGATTGTGTTTCCTTCTTTGTGACTGTGATTATCTTAGGATCAAAGTGCTACCTGAAAATCAGATTAAAGCATGCCTTTAGGTAATGTACAAAACAACAATAATGTTTTCCCCTTTTTGTTGGTGAATAAGCAGTGTTGTACTTTTCCTTTTAATATGAATGCATTGTTGTTTTGATCTTTTCTCTAAGAAAAAAACCCCAAACAAACTGAAAAATAGGAAATCATGCTGTATTTTTCCCTGGTTCTGTACATTAATTTCTTACTTTTACAGCCATGTAAAGGTCTACACAGTCCTAGAACTTTAAAAAATCTCTTTCTGTAACAAATTTGCTTCAATATGAAGAGTCTTAGTTATCATTTTTTGGGTGGCAATTCAAAACTTTTAACCAACACAAGCAAGGCAGGTTCATATTGACCTGATGTAGAAAACAAAATAACCATGTTAATTACAAAAGTGTATTTCTCCCTAGTCTTTTGCACTAGGCCACTCACTTCTTCTCAGCCATCAAACACAACTCCTATGCTCAAGAATGCACCCTCTATATTTCACCTTAATTCTGGTGACACAAATAGTTTTTTCAGTCACAAAGGATATAATTTCCCTCATGTCATATCTTTATAAGGAGCAAAGCATGGGTCTTACATAGAATTTCTAGTCTCATTTTCTTGACCATTTTTCTCCTGTCCATTATCTTCAGAACTACAGGGCAATGAGGGCAGCCAAAGACTGGAGGAGGTTGCCACAGAGGTTGTATCACCTCTGTTCTTGGAGGTGTTCAAGATTCAACTAGATATGACCCTCAGCAACCTGATCTGGCAACACCTGCTTTAAGCAGTGAGTTAGACTAGATAGGCTCCAGAAGTCTCTTGCAAGTAAATAGCCTATGAATTTGGCTAAAAGTTTTGTGACAGTTTCTAGGGGATGTTTTCCTGATCAACCCCACAGCCCAGGAGCAAGCAACCTGAGGTTTTTGTGTGTGTGTTTTTTTAATTTTGGTTTGTTTTGTAGTTTGGCTTGTTTTTCTCTCAAGTTTTGCTCTCCTTCTAGTAGTGTTATACTTTCTAGATCTCCCATTGTCTTGACGTACTGCTTTCAGAGGAATTCTTCACCATTGGTACAGGGTTAATTTGAAAAGGAGAAAAAGGAGTGCCTTTAGTTTTTTATTGACATTCTGCCTGCTGGATAGCTCATAACCATTAACATTGAACTAAAAGCTCTTCTTTCACCTAGTTTAGGGCTCATTGACTAGCTTCTGCTGCTATATTTATACCCTAGCTATCATATCTACTCCTCTGCCACAGTTCTGAAGCTGGCAAAACAAAACATTTGCCTACGCCTCAGCTACAGCAACTCAGAGTACTAGATCAAACCACAGATAAAGGTGAATTCACACTTACCCTCAGGGTGGTGAAGTGCAACATCTGGGTTGTAAGTAAATACATCCTATTTCTGCTGCTCCTATGATGGAGTCAAAACTTATAGTAACAGAGCTGTGACAAACAGGTGGGTAGTATATTACACCACTGCAAACATTTATTCAGTGACAAAGGATTGGAACCCTTCAGTGGATTTACCTGGATATTTCTTCTGTTGCTGACTTAGGTGAAGTAATGTGAATTAAAACGCTATTTCCAGCCATGGTCATTAGTATGTTAGAGATACCATTATAAAATTTAAAAAAATAAAGGGTTATCCTCAAAGATCTCTTGTTGACTTCCCCTCAAAGCTGATATTTATAAATATTGCTTAGAAATTTCACAATAAACAGTTGCACGGTATAATCCATTTATTGCTATTCAAATGCATGCTTTTTTTTTTTTTTTTTTTTTTTCTCTTAAGATCATTAGAAGTAAGGACGACTCTTTCCTGATTCATTTCTGGTAAAATACCTGGTGCTTCTTTCACATCATTCTGACAGTTCCAGTGTGATTCAGTTGTTGTGATTCGATTGTTATGAATAGGTCTGCATTTTTACATCTGAAGCAAAAGTAATCTTTCCTCAACTAACACTTTAGGAAAATCAACTAATATAGAAGAAAAGCTTATTTCTATACCTGGGGAATCTGAGGAACTCCAAGCATTGTCCTCATGTCTACACCCAAACAAGTGTCTTTTAGACTTTTCAAAATAAAAAATAGTTTCATGCTTGGCTCATTATAGTGAAACCACTGCAGACTAAACCTCTCTATCAATTACAAGCAGCTGAACATCCTTTAGCATCAAAGAGAATGACAAAAAGCTACACTATAATGAGTAATGGCTAAGGCCAATTGCTATTTAATTATGTAGATGACTTAACATCCTTTCATTGATGTTATCTGTATGTTTCAGGCTGAAAGTTATGCATTGCTTTGCTACAGCTTTTACTGTATGTGATAGCAGAAGCAAAAAGGAAGTCTTTAGCAAATAGAAAAGGCTATAACTAGCAAAATATATCAGCCCAGCAATACAAGTCACACTTCACCATGCACCAACAGATAGAGGCTTCAACATATTGTGGAAAAGAGAAATTCACACATGACAGCTTACAGTGGGGAGGAAACTTGAAAGAGAGAGTGACAACTGCAGCAGCAAGGGCCTATGTCATGAGCAGTTCCCATGAAGATGTCTGGTTCCTGAATTTTTAAGTGGGAGATAACAAGGACAGCGAAGTTAGTCATAAGAAGAGAGATATTTTAGATGGGAAGGACCTGTTAGGTCATCTGTCCATCCCCCTGCCTAGGCAGGATTATACTTTGCAGTATCTTCTCAAAAAGATTGCACAGAACAATTTCACATGAGCAGAGGAATGGAGTAAAGGACATAATAGATCTTTTCCATCTCTAACTTCTACAAGTCAAGAGGTCCACTCTGTAGCTGGTGTGAGGTGGCTGTGGGCTCAAATATCTTCAAGCGTTGTAAGAAAGGAAATTTGGACGAAAATTCTACTCTTGGATTAAATCATGCAAGTGTATGCAAAATGCGATGTATAATGTTCGTGAGCACAGAAATTACCCCATAAAGGGCATTTTCCATTCAGCCATAATCAGTGATCCCATTTCTGTGGACATGGTGCTGCATTTTAACCACTTTTATATGTGCGTCACATCATTCAGATAGGTAGATCTACACTTAATTAAATAATAGGGAAATATGAACTAAATTCTTTCTGTGAATATCACTGATAGAATCTTGCACTCATAATTATTTAAGTTTCCAGTCTGAGACTGTAAAAACAGACATTATTATAGAAAATGTTTTCTTGTATATTTACAGTATTGGGATGACAAGGTTTGTTTAGCAACAATTATTTTTCTTGGATAAAATCGAAATAGCAGCACCTAGGAGTATATAAGAGGTCAGTGCTAGAGGAAGGAGTGTAGGACATGTTTTTTATACTATATCCTACAAACTCTGAAAATTTCAGAATATGGAGAAAGAAGTACATCATGATTCCTTGCAATCCTTATGAGAAGCACAAAATGCGATTAAAAGACAACAATTAAAAGCCTTCTTCCAGGACATCCTTACATGTGTTTATAGCTAAGAATGAAGGGAATCTTGATTAAAGCTAACCATAAATATATTCATTTGCAGGATTTGTACATAAAATGTTAAGCAATTTGAGAAAGAAAAAAAATAAAAAATAGTAGACCAGACAAGGTGTTGGTTGGATAAATATTAAAATCAATCAATTTGCCAAGACAAGGTGTTGCAGAAATGAGAAATGTATATCTGTCTGCATTTTGCATCCTCTCTCAACATTAGGTAATTTCAGTGATCGCTATGATATAATTTGACATAAAGGAGGACTAGCAGGGTTTCAAAATAGCATGAATGTACACTCATATTTTCCTATAAAGGGAACAGTATTAGCAAAAGGCTGAATCTGAATTGAAAAAGAAAAAGTCGGAACATCAGATACAGTGTTTTCTATTTAGCAGCTGATCGCATTAAGGAAAATAGTTGGCAAATTACAACCTCCTAATATTAATCCCTCTAGATAAAATGTTATGATTAAGAATGGTATTCGTATGTGTAGATTATTGGTAGATTAAATTCACAAAATCGGAAATTGTAACTTCTTATAATGGCTTACATATCCAGCATATGAACTTATGAAAACTTGTACATGGTCTAAATATGGACACACGCACCTCTTTGGAGCTCCCAAAGTTCCTCTGATTTCTCTCTTACTCTGTTGTCATTTAAGTCTTCGTTAAATTTATACGTTGTAGATTAGAGTACTTCATAGTTGCTAGATTCAGCAGATTTTCTTTTTCAATAACACTTTTTGATTTTGTACCTAATCCTATGGTAGCTTTTGAGTCTTGATTACAAATGCACAATCAATGTCGTTGGAGTAGCTCAGCACTGATCTGTCTGAGGGAGCAGAATCCTTTCTTAATTAGCACTTACCAAAGAGCAGCCAAGATGCTCTCTTCTATTTTGATGGTGGGGAACTAATCTTGTTGAAACTGCATATAGAGCTTTACTTTTTATAGGGATAAATACTCTACAGAGAACCTTTCTCATATGTCCTCTAAAAACTTCATAGCTCTGTATCTTCACAGTGGAGAGCACACCCAGGAAGCTGTGCTTTTCCAAGATAGATATATGTAGCAAAAATATTTGGCTGATCAATTTAGAAATAATTAGGTAATGACTCTAGAAAAGGAAAATAATTTCGACAATCACTCAGTTAACATGAAGAAGCCGTGACAAGAAAAGAGGAAAATACTTTTACCATTTCTGGCTTTAAAAATCAGGATAACAGCTAGAAATGGATACGTGAACTAGTCATCTCAGCCTTGGGGCACAGACCTAGAAGGAAACTAAATCAGACTCTAAAGTATATCAAATTATGTGTCTGATGAAATACCATTCAAGTGGAATCACAAATAACTTTCCTTAGCAGCTAGCATAGATTAACAGGTACAGAAATTATTCTCCAAAATACTGGGTGCAAGAGAAACATTTGTTATTTCCATTCTCATGTTGGTCTTTCAGTTACTAATGGCTGAAGAGATGCTTGCTTTGATAACCGTTGCAGTTCCTTGAAGCCTGAAGTCAGCTCAGCCTTTTACAGAGAGGGCCAAGCACATGTCGCCTCTAATTTTTGCATCAGTTCTGAATATCCACATGCACTGCAGGAAAAGAGTCAGTGTACCTTTATAAAAGCCCCGCTGGGGGAAGCAATGTAGTTTAGTGAATACGGATCTATTTTCAGCCAGTAATTTTGTTTGTGACTTTAGGCAAGACACTCTACATCTCTCTGATTCTGTTTCTATCTCCTCTTTCCCACCTTTTCTACTCTGTTTAAATTCTAAGCCCTTCCAAGACAGGACTATCTCTCACCATGTATTTGTATCACACATGGCAAAATGCTTCATCCTTTTCGCTTGGGCTTATGGATGTTGCTGTAATATCAATACTATTTATTTATTTGTATTATTGCCATAGAAAGAGAAGCAAGGAGTCTACTATGCCAAAAATTGTGTGTACACACAAGAAAAAGAAAGCCTGTGCCTATTAACTTTATTCTTCAAAAACCTGTGATACCAAATAAATTAGTTTAACAGTATATGTTTTGAGGATTTTTTTTTTTGTATGGCATCAAATACTTTACTCTAGGAGAATGTGTGTGAATGTAAACACAAACATGTTTAGTAGTTTGATGTCAATAATACAGTTTCTTGCTATTATCCCAAAGTCATGCAAAATTTTCTATTCTTTCAGATACTCTTGTTTGTAAGCAGCAGTGGCCACAAAAAGAGAAGAGGTTTTCTTAAAGGGTACATAGTCATTCACAGAGGTTAAACCCAGGTAATTTCACAGAGTATTTTACAAAAGTCAGAATCACACAAACTTCAGTAGCAGTGTCTAAGGTCTATGAAGCAGAGGGTAGAAGTGGAATAGAGTGAGGGTATTTTTTACTTTCTTCTAACACAGTTTTCATAACTTCATCATCACAAATATTTAGTGAGAAAGGAAAGACGTGCAAGTTCTTAAGAAATATACCAAATATTTTATACTTTGTACATTCCTGAAATAACATGTGGATTTTCAGATCAAATGCTTTGATCAACTTTCGGCTTTTAGCCAACCCTGAGTCTATAACTGGGACCCCTCAGTTTGCTTATGAAAAATTTTCAGCAGTGCCCCATCAGGATCAGCAAAAGAGCTCCCGTACATTCAAATATCACTGTGGTAATACTGAGACATCCACATAGTCATAAAAATTCATTCCGAAAATGCAAAGTTCCATCTTTTCTTTTCTTATATTGTTGAATCTAAAGCAGACTTGACGATTTCCCTCCATGTCAACAGAAATCTAAACAAAGCAGCAGCATTTTTCCCAATGAAATCCTACCATATGCGCCATTTCATTTTAAAACAAGATCTTCCGATAGAACAAAAAGTCTTGATGGATTCATCATATTGTTTGTTCTTCCTATACCATCATATTTTCTCTCTAGGATATGCAAGCCACAGGCTTTCTCAGCTTGAGGGGGGAGCAGAAAGAGGGAGGGCAGCACACCATTTGGCCCATTGTGCTTAATAATGTGCTTCTAATCCACCGAGGAGAAAAAAGAAAAGTGGGTGAGGATGTTGAAAAATTAGGAGTCATTTGTACCTTTTGAGATGCTTGATGTCGCAGCACTCTGTCTCATTCAGCAGTATAATAATGTACTGGCAGGCTAAGCCGGGCATGCTTGGTTTGTCAGGAGTCAGGTAAGGATTTCCATGATCTCTGCACTTGTACTTGGCTCAGCGTAACCAAAGCCCTGACCCACTAGAGGCATGCCTTGCCTGTGCAGACCACTATAATATATCATTTTCAGTTCATTCTTTTTAATTACTTTTTTTCTCCAGAAGATTTCTACAACTACAGGCAATCTTAATCCTAATAAAGTGAACATTTAATAAATATTACTCGTGCGATTCTTAAAAGCTCTGTTGAATTCTAATATATAATCACTTTATTTTAAGCTTTGGGATGTAGATGATAGGGTGAACAGAGGTGATTCAGAGTAAGGGCAACACATCGCCACCTTTCTTACTCTAGAAAGACACTCTTCTGCAGTGCTTAAAATGTAGGGAAAAGTCTAGTGATTGATTAGCTAGTTAAGTGATAAGGAGGTATATCAGGCAGGGATGCAGAAAAAGTACAGATGATAGGGACAATCAAGTATCCTTGATCTGAAAAAAATTACAGTGCTTTCTAATCATTTAAATTATATTTTTAAGTGAGAAAAATCTACTGCACTGAGTCTCTAATTTTCTACACATTTTTTTTTAATTATTATTATTAAAGACAAAAGCCACGGGAATTTTGTCCATTCTTTCCAGCGGTGTAATCTTTCCTTGAACAGGAAATTACTGGATCATCAGACTTTCATTTTTCCATATACCATTTATATTCTTTGATCTCTTACTGGTATATTGTAATACTGATAATTATCTACTTCTCCTGTTTTTTATAATACCATGTGGCATTCTATTATGTTTTACATTATTAACAATATTATACATATAATACAATTCTGCCAAATCAGGTTGTGGAAGTTGTATGGTACCAGGTAGGTTATTAGGCTTCAAATTAATGATCTCTATAGGTCACAGGCACACTAAGGATACTCATAAAATATTTTCATTGTAATTTTCAGGACCTTGTACAATTATATTAATATTTCAGATATTTTATGCATTTTATGTTCAAAGGGGAGGGCTCTTCATGATCAGATGGCAACTCTCTGTTTTCGCATTATTCAGCCTTCATTACAATAAACCCCTGTGCTGTGGCAATTTTGCTTTTACTTAAAGGGACTTGCAACTGATTTCATTAATATGTCAGAAGCTTTATTACTGGTCTGGTTAGAACGGTTGCTGCCAGTTCATGAGCTCTTATTATTGGGATGTCATCAGATCAAGTTTCAAAATCTTTTTGTTCCTTCACTTTTGCTACGGTAGGACCTGAATGACTGACTCATCATCAGTCTTGTTGGGGTTTTTTTTGTTCCTTTTTTTTTTTTTAAGTCAGTTGTTAACCTACAAGAAGTATTTCCTTCCTCATCCGTGTAAGTTTGTGCAGATTTTTGATAAAGTGCACTGTCATAAGAAGGTTTTTGTACACATTAAAACAGCTTCTACTGTTTTGTCTGGTAAACGGTAGTACTTTTCTGATCACTGTTTTGAAATACAGTAGTTATGATTATTTATATACTATCTCCATCAAGAAAAAACTTCCATTTTAACAGGAACTCTTTCTTAACAAAACTGTTTTAAATTTGCACCTCCATCACTTTCCTCTCTCTGCCATTTTATCCTTCATCTGTAATGAGAAACAGTTATTAGTTTCTAGTGCTTTTCCTTTTTAGAAAACTTTGACTGCAATTAGAAAATTTCTCAAGTGCTTTATACGAACTATGCAGTTTCTAGAAAATGGCCAATCACCAAAGAGTGAACTACCTCTGAGGACAAAGTCCAGATCTAACATAATCTATTCATCAATCCTGGTTATCCTAGGGAGGTAGCTAAATGGCTTAGGTTATATTTTTTCCCAGGGTTATAAATATTTTAATATAATTGCCAGGTAACAGTGAAATGATACAAAGTTAGGGAAAGAAATAAAGAAGTGGTTTGAGACTAAGTTTCTTGGAAATAAAAACAAAGCTCAAGTAGTCATTGTTTTTTTCTCATATTGATGTGCACCAGGACAGGAGTCAATAGGTGGTTCCACAGCAGGACTATCCTCTCTGCAAGTCTTAGACCTGCTACAGCTCACCTCCTAGTTATAGTCTTACTCATAAATCTGGTTAGTGCTAAACCCATTTAGCTTTCACCTAACCAAATGTCTCTCTCTGAGACAGAACTGCTGTTGAACAGACCACATCTGGGATATTATCTCTGCTTTTGTTGGCCTGCTGGATGCTAAGGTCAATCCTGTTTTGCTTTGCTCTGCTTTACTTCTCAAGGAGCAAATCCAGATAGGTTTTGCTGTGAAGCCTCCTCTGAAGCAATGACATTAGTTCCAGTCTCCAAGACACTACGTCCATAGATCAAAGACTTACAAAAGGGGAAGCCAGAGCAAATTAATCCTCCTCATAGCAAAGTTTCTAGTCATCCAAAAGGAGTTGTCATCCTCTTCTCCTGATATTTAGCTTTGGTAAGATAGTGAAACCAACTGTTTGGGAACAAAGGTAAGTCTTCACTCTAACTGTACTTCTGTACACTTTCATGAGTACAAAAAAAATGACAATTATGATTCACATGGTCAAGAAAACAAAACAAAACTCAGTGTAATTTTTTAACCCCAGCCAGCAACTAAGCACGATGCAGCCATTAGCTCACTCCCCCAACAGTGGGATGGGGGAGAGGACTGCGAGGTTAAAAGTGAGAAAAATCATGGGTTGAGGTAAAAACAGTTTAATAGGTAAAGCAAAAGCCATGTGTGCAAGCAAAGCAAAGCAAGGAATTCGTTCACTACTTTCCATCTGTAGGCAGGTGTTCAGGCTTCTCCAGGAAAACAGGACTCCACCATGAGTAATAGTTACTTGGGAAGACAAACGTCATCAGTCTGAACATCCCCCCCTTCCTTCTTACCCCAGCTTATATACTCAGCATGACGTCATATGGTATGGAATACCCCTTTGGCTAGTTTGGGTCACCTGTCCTGGCTCTGTCACCTCTCAATTTCCCCTGCCCCTCCAGCTCTCTCCCTGGCAGGGCTGGAGAAACTGAAAAGTCCTTGACTTTACCCAGCAACAACCAAAACCATCCGTGTGCTATCAACATGGTTCTCACACCAAATCCAAAACACAGCATTGCACCAGCTACTAGAAGAAAATTAACTCTATCCCAGCTGAAACTAGGACACTCAGTTAGTGCAAGAAAAAAGATATGAATGAAGCAACTATGGGTAATCAGTATTAAGCAATGTGATTTAAATTTTTTGAGTTGGCTTTTCCCTTTTCTCCCCTCTGGCAGGCATAAAGAGTTCCAACCTAGCAGGGATTCTAGGTGTGCAGATACGTACCTCACCAAGTACTGCTATATCTGTTGTTTCAGAGGACTAAAATACTTTATATATATATATATAAAAAAGAAGTCCTATTCAGCTGATAACAGCCAGGAATTGGGAAGGGATTTAAGACAGTAACAAAAGATGAGCGAGGAAGCAAGGAACTAATGAGAAGATCAGAAGGCTGAAATTCGCACCTTGCTTTTAAGCATCATTTCCCCCATTACCTGATCCAGCATAGAATTAAACTCTGTGTGATTTAAACAAGTTAGGCAAATATTTATGTGCCTTGCTGAAAAAGGACAGTTTGCTGAATGATGTTTTATTGAATCAATGTTCTGCTACCTCCAATGAAAATCTAACCACAGCCAACTACAAATGACAATCCAGTGCTTTGTTTATTTATTTATTTCCAAAGGTCATGCGTTTGTATCCTGAACATCTCTCGTGCCCCATTTATTATACTATTTCAGGGTTGGTTAATCTTTACAACATTGAATTATGTAAGTTTCTAAAGCACAATTTCCCTGTTTCCTTTTTTTAGTAGAAAATTACTACATGTTTAAAAGGTTATGAAAATTAATTATACCCATATTTACTCACATCTGTGGCATTAGAAACTGCTAAAAAAAAAAAAAAAGAAAAGAAAAAAAAAGATATCCAGATGTCTTCTATTTGTGTTGTAGAAACTTAACATTCAGTTTTATGGATTTAAAATCTGGCCTTTTTCCCCTGTAGTTAAAAAAATACATATAGACAGATGCAGATACAGATATCTTTGAATTACATCTGCAGGCCACAATGATGTAATCAATTTCAAATTGCAAAAAGAAAACTCCACATCACTTTGCTATAGCAAAGCCTAGACACTGTAAGTAAGACTGATGCCTCCTTGTTGCTGAAGAAGTACCATAAAACATAGTGAGAGCTCCTGTATTCTATGGTGAGGTTCTTTCTTAAGCACATATATTTGGCTTTGTGATATCTCAGTTTAGAGTTGAAAGCCTGAGCAACAAAATGCTTGCCCAAGGCCAAATCAGTGTTAGATATGGTAAGTGCCAGCAAGGTATAGCTATCATGCTTTTGTACAACCAACTTCGCTATGCCTACTCTCATATTGCCACACTGCCTGAAGGAAGCACAGCCAAATCTTAATTATTTTTTCCTACATTTCGTTAACCCCCCTGTGATCAATCAGGATAAAAAAAATTATGTAATTGTAAAGTAAATTGTTTCTTATTTCATTTCTTCCAATAGTAAAGAGTGGTTTCTAGTCATGACTTACGTCAAAGCTGAGAACAGAAAGTAGGATTTATTATCTCACCACTTGTGAAAACAAACTTCAATGCATACAGAAACCTAAACACTACATATTCCTACAAAATAAATCACTGATTTTCACTGTAGCAGTACTAACCTTCAAAAGAAACTTTTTTTTTCTTTTTTAAAATCTAAGAATCTATTTCCTTAAAGTGTTTTATTTCATTCTAACTGGAATAAGTTAAGATTTAATGCAAAATAATACCATTAGACCTAATCTTTTCCTTCCTTTCTGAATTTTAGGTCTCTCCCATAATGAGACAATCCTTTTATTCTGATGGACTATAGCATGTGCTCTATTTGTGTAAGGTATTTTATAATCTTTTGTCACTGAGCAATAAAGTGCTTTACTTTATTTATCCTTAACAATAAACATGATTTTTCTGGTTTGTCTTCATATTCACATTGAGATTGATATAGGCTTTGCTAATTTATTGTGCATAGCATTATGGAACATAAAATTTGCAATTTAATGTGAGTATTTGGTATAGGTGCCATTATGTTAGTAAAGAGTTGTAAATGTCTCCAGCATTTGTTAAGTTTTATGACTAATCCTCATTCTAAGTGGTCCCATTGGACAGCGTTGGTGGTTTTCTTCTATACATATCCTCTTTTTAGGCCTAAACACCCCCTTTCTGATAACAGCCATTTAAGAAGAATAAAATTTTCAGGAGTGCTTCATTGCCTTGGGCAATACTTACTTCGCAGTCACTGCAATCTACTGTAGGCAAACTCAGACTAGCCCTGTAAATAACTAGCTCATGCCCTGGTAACTGCATAGCCACGGTGCCATGGCTTCGGTGCCAGGTTTAGTCTCCTACTTGCTCAGCCCAGCTGCCCTGCAGTGGTCAAGCCATGCGACGCTGCAGCTGGTTCCTAAGATTGCCCCAGAAGAAGACAGCACAGCTATATAACCTCTCCAAAAACTCACCTCCTAAGCCCATGTGTCTGTGGTGGTCACAGGTGTGACTGAAACCAGCCCTACTCTAGGACAGTAGCATCCCAAGGTTTACATCAGATGGGCAATGTAGCAGCTTGAGAGCCATGTGCCTATATATTCCACTTATGATCTCATCAAAATGCAGGAACTCCGAACCTCTTGATTAGTATTTTTTCTAGTCCCTTAATCATATTTTCAGAGAAAACTGTGATCTCTAGGTGCACAGGGCTCCTCGCAGGGCTGGTTGGACTCTCTAGTGTTGCATCTTTACTGTATCTATTATTCTGTTTGCTGAAATGAAGCTAAGCATGCCAAGGGTACCAAAGTACGGCTTTGGAGAATAAATGCATAACCTGTGCCGGTGCCAAGTTCACAGCTTGCCACCTGCATATGCCACCACCTGGCTTCCAAGGGAAAGGCTGCATGTGCCACAGTTACACATACACTGCCTTCTCTCGCCCATGTGGATTAAATGCCTGTTTTGCCTCGTCTGACAAAGTCACTCAGGTTTAAACGATCTCATGTTCCAGGCACGCCCAGGAGCAAAGGTCTGCATTTCCGCACTTTGAAAATGCCACATGCTGAAATGACAATTTCTGCCTTTCTTGTTTAGATTAACAGATTGGGACTTGCAGATCAGTGACAGTCTTCCTACCCATTGGAAAAAGGCTTCAGATGACATTGTGTTCAGCAAAATTATAGCCACTCTTTAGGACAGTTTACAATTTTAGATAGATGGAAACTCATTTAGAGGCACCATCATTGCTGTCACTCTCATCAAATATTAAAGCAGGTATCCAGAATCACAATTTCAAGGTAAACTGGCACCAGTAGTTCATGGTTACATTGTTGTAAATGTTCCTTATTTCTAAGTGCTACTTATCTTTCACTCCAACTAGTTTTAATGGAACAAACAAGACACTGACCTCCATATATGAACACAAAAGTCTGATCAAATTGAATCTCCATCCTTGGCAGTACTCAAAAGCTGTCTAGACATGGTCTTGGGTATCCTGCTGTAGGTGACTTTGCTTGAACAGGGGGCTTGGACAAGATGACCGCCAGAGTCCCTTCCAACCTTGACTATTCTGTGATTTTGTGACGTCTAGGGGTAATGTTGGATTTCAGAACCAAAACTTAATTTACGAGATTTCATGAGTTGTCTCTAAAATATAATTTTAAAAAAAGAGACTTCCTTTATATACTTATCGTGGTAGTGAAGTGACTAATTGTGTTCACAGGAATATCTTTTTCCTTATTACATTACATTTCATAAAGATTGACTATACATATCCCTGTTTCACTACAGAATTCTGAGAGTTATATTCATGTTTTCATCTCAACTTTACCTAGTCTTGGAAAACAGAATTTAGCCTTGGCAGAATCAAAACGATGATGTATAAGCATTTTCTGTTGAAGTGAGTGTTCTGTAGGGTAACCACAGAGGGAATTTAATCTCTTGAAGTTTAACTTTCTAAAGTCTATTGTGAGTACAACATGGATAAAAGACTTGTCATTTTATTAATGAAGAGTGACCAGTTGTCACCCCCACATGGGAAAAAAAAGATTGTGACACATTAGCAATGAAGGACCATGAGACAAACCAAATGTAAATACCGATGGTTTAAAGAGATAATTAAAGCTCTTGAGACGACAATTATGACAAGGCAGCATGACAAGGCACATGTATGCCGACAGAATATATTTATATTGACAGAATCTGTCCGAGAAATCCTTTTTGTACAATATATCTGTCTGTCACATCTTTGGACTGCACATGCATTTATTGACTTTGTGTTAGTGTAGATCTTGAAATTTGTCCCTTTGCCTTATTAGTCGATGACACTTGGTTAAATATATCATGTTTTCAAACACCAGGCTTCCTGAATATATTTTTCCAAAAGCTTGAATTCAGTGTGCACATTACTAAGTGATATTTTCATTACATTACATATATTATACGTATTATGTTACTGTCACTTACAGATCCCTAGTTAATATGACTAAATATGTTTTCACACTATGGATATTTGGACACTATATGTCCTAAGAATACAGGGGACTGTCAAAATCTGATCCAATCTTCGGACTTGTGATTAATTTTCTAAGGAACTTACCAATGCACAAGTTAAAACTAAATTTAAAGTCATTCTATCTTAGAAACTTAACACCTGCACCTTCCCTCTCTTTGCCAGGACAGACATGACTTCTTTCTCAGGTTCAAGCCTCCTGACCCACTCCAGCAAAGGGAGACTCTGGATGCAATAGAAGCAGAGTAGCGTGGCACAGAGGAAGGGACTCCATCTCTTCTACAAGGTCAGAGACAATGGCATCTGGCTGCTGTTTGAGGACATTTGTTAGAGACAGACAGAAAGAACCTGAAAAAAAAACCCTACGCTCATCTAATTCTCCTCCTTTGCTTTTGGTAGCCAAATAGATTCTGATTATATTTTCTTATGGGGAGGGGAAGTATGTCAGTGCATACTGACACATGATAAGAACTATATAGACAAAATTAATTTGTATATACATAAAAAGAAAGATAATATTCAGCATTTGTATACAGAGATTTATTAATTTACATTTTGCATATTGAAGAAATAAGGACTAAGTATTGCTAAAGTGGGATGCTCAATAAATAAATGCTTCAAAGTGGTCAATAACATTCTTTTGGTAATAAACATAGAAATTAATTAGAAATAGTTTCAACAATTTCTTTAGCTGGAATCCACTACTCATTTTTTGATTAATTTTATTACTCTTCAGATTTTATTTCATTATACCAGCAAAAAACACACATGCTGTTTTATCCACCAAAACAAAACAAGAAAAGCCCTACCTTCCATTAAGGCTCTGGCATTCCAATCCTTTAAAAAAAATATCTAATAGATATGTAACTGAGTTTATACCAAGTTTGACTCAACTTTATAACTCAGTTGCCAGGAAGAACAAAGAATGTCTCCTCAAAAATGTGCTTAAGTATTTCCTTCTATACAACCCATAGTCTCCAGAAATCAGATGACTGAATTAAGAAGAAAATAATCTTTCATTTAGTGACTAATGCATTTTGACCCTTGTGGCTTGACAAAAGAGAGCTAAAAATGTGACATACTGTTTCAGAAGAAAACAGAAGATAGAAGGTCCAAACATTAGTTATTTTTATTTTGGTTTAAAGAAAACTTCGTTGTTTCAGGTGACCTAGCTTATTGATTTTGAAAGGTCAGTGGTAGAATCAGAGAGATTTTATGATAAATGTGAAGGTCTGCTACAAATGACCGATTTCTTACCATTCATGATTGTATTAGCTCCTGGTTTACTGACATTTGGCTGGCCAATTTGGGAAAAGTCTTCTACTCTTTCTCATTGAATTATGGTTGTAGAAATCCTCTGCCTAACATCACTGTTGAATCTGCTCTCACAGGATGCTGAGAAAGGGTTAATGCAAGGATTTTTATTATGTTTTATTTTAAAGACAGAGGTTGCAGATTTAATCCTGCTCATAACTGTGCAAGAAATCAACCCTTCTAAGAGTGAGATGGACGTGGAGGAGGGGAGAGTTTCTCTTGGCTCTTGAAAATTCATGGCCAAAATCACCGTTCTTAAAAAATATTTGTCTTCTAAAAGTATAACCAGTGAGCAGGAAAAAAGTAATATTGGAAGAAGAAGGAAAAGAACTGTGGCAAATGCAAGAATACAGAAGTGGAAAGAAACACCAGGAAATTGTGCAAGATGTAGGCAGGGGAATAGGAGAAAGGTCCAAGCACCAATGTGAACCTGGAGGACAGAAGGTAGAGGGAAAACTCAGGCACGCTACCCAGCTGCTTTGCATTGCTCTGCCAATGCAAAGCATCTGTAAATGCAGCTTAACTGGCCAATTCACTCTGGCTCCCTCACAGTGCTCCAGATTGACATAAGGCTGCTAAGGTACCTGTTCAAATATGTCCATAAATAATCAAATGATTAAGACAAAGAAAACCTAAATTTGATGTTTCTTTTTCAACTCACTGTCAGAGAGCACAGGGCAAAATTTTCTTACAGCTTCCTGTGGAGACTTCATCCATAGAAAATAAAAGCACTAAAAAAGACAACAAAACCCTAAACTCTGTCCCGTAGTGATCCAAATAGAGAACAATCAATATTTTAAAAAATCTTTACATTATGATGACAAACATATTCTATGAAGTCCAGAAGTGTAGGTGAGGGGATGGATTACTGGTTTCCCAGAATACAACATTGGAGAGAGTGAAAAAATAAAACCCTGACTTTTATCCCCTTTTCTTCAGCTGCCAACTCTGGAAACCTCCTGACATCTGAGATGCATGGTTCTTACTAAATTCTGCACCTCTTCTCAAAGTTTTTATACTACTGAAAAAAGTCTCTTTCATCACTGAAACATAGATAGTAATTTCCCCATTGAAAAGTACTCTTAGGTACAGTTTTTATCCACTACTACAATTCAATAATTCTGGAGACACTACATAAAACCTCCTCCAGTGCTCCTCCTCCTCGCCTTTAAAGTTCTAGGAAAAACAAAATAGTACAGCCTTATTCACCACTCAGATTTGAAGAACTAGCTTTGCTAAATGCAGTAGTTGGATCTGTTGGATCAAATACGCCTTTCCAAAATCACTTTTCCAAGGAGAGCTATGCTCTCTGTTTACTGCTACCATTTGCTACAGCAGTCCCCCAGTGCCAGATTGTGCAAGTCCAAGTCACACGTGAAAGCTTTTAAAAATGAACTGCGGTGAACCCGAATGGGCCCTTGCTAAACTGCACACTTGTTTGCCACACTGTTCTGCCTTACCCGCCTTTGCTGAGATAGTGCTCTATGAGTCCAGAGATCTTCTCGTCCACATAAACAACAGGAAAATCACAGGGAGGGGGGATGCATGTCTATAAAAAAGGATGGCTTGCAAATGAAAGATACCCTAATCCCCATCTTTAGGGATGGAAGTCAGCAACGACCACTGCCTGGTAGCAAGGCATGATGCCCATTATCTTTCCTCAAAGAAAGACATCCCCGCAGCTTTCCAGTGGCAGCTCTCCATCTCCAGCTCTCCATCCACAGCAGAGTTATCAACAGCAGAGAGACTGCCTGCTAAAATGATTGTAATCACTAACTCAACTTGCTAACATTAAACATCTCACTGGCAATCAGGTACAGTGAGCTGAAGGCTTCCAAGAGAACTACTAAAATGCTTTTCTAGATTGATTTATTCCTCTTCATTCAGGATTATAGGCCTAAAACCAGATAACTACTTGAGGTTAAAATTAAAACTTCAGCTATTGAGTTGTACCTTTAGCTATGTTGATACTGGGACCTGACTATAATTTCGTTTGTGAATTTGCCAATTCTTCTCCATTTTGTTTGGATTACTATAGGCTCCAAATGGAATATTAGCTGATAATATCAACTGGAGAGACTTGCAGCTTTTCAGGGCATTGTACTGTAGGGAGTCAGGAAGAGGAGATTTAAGGAAGAACTTACAGAAAATGTCTCCTGTATTAACACATTCATTTCCAATATAGACATGAGATTCCTTAAACAATTTATGTCCCCAGTTTGTAGTTCTCTGGGAGATCTGACATAAGCAGAATCTTATGGTAGACAACAAATTCAAAAAATCTGTTCAGCAATTCTCTTTAAAGATTTTATCTAATAAAATACTTTTTTAAAAATACAAAGATCTTTTTCCAAACAGTATTTTTTTAGAAATATTTGACTTCTCAACAAAATAAAAAATTCTGAAACTTTTTTAAAATTATGAAGAAGCCTTGAAAATCTTTATTTATTTTTAATACCATTTCTTATCAAAGCCAAATCCTCATGAGCAGTTCTCAAGTTCTCCTGCTATCTAAAAACTCTAAATGATCCATTGGAATGGTTGATATCTGCCTAACTGGGCTGAATTTGAGATCTGAAATTCCAGTTTAAGTCAGAAGCTGCCCTTTACTTCTACCCACAATTATGCACTGTATCTGGTTAAAGTCTAAAAATGCAAAAATAAAGCTTAACAGTTTGCATTTGGTATTCTAAACTGATATGTTTTTTCCTTCTCCCTAAATTCCATTGCAAATGTTTTTATAATTTTAAAAGCCAGCAACACTTTTGCAAAGACAGATATCTGAAAATCTAGGATTATTTTTTCTGCCATGTGCCTCTTCACCATGGTTCTAGTAGTGGCATTATAATTGCTTATTTGTATAGAAAGAGATTTTTGGAGTATTGGTCAGTATATTATATAAGTATAATATGAACCGAAACACTTGCATAAAATAAATATGTACAATATATCTCTGTTTTGAAAAATACCATTGGAAATGACTGGAAGTAGCATCAGATGTTTTCAGAGCTCTCTCACAACATCTGTCCCTGGAAACATTTACACTACAGTCTGGAAAATACAAAGCACAGATTGGGTCAACAGCAGACAATCTGGATGAAAAACATGCTTTTATGGCTTGACTGGTCTTTTTCAAAGGTGCTTGTGCATTATCCTCATGCATTCAAATAAACTGAAAATATAGCAAGAGTATACATAGCGGATCACTAGATGTGGTTCCAAGAAAACCATTTTAGAAGGTTCAGCAGGCCTTCTAAGACCAGAACAAATTTCATTGATTCTCAGTTGCCTCTATCTAGTGTGAAGAAGTGCTTCTCAGAGGTGCTAATGTTTTAACTGTAAATATACTATAAACCTAAACAATGCTTTCTTATGTCTGAAGTTGCTCTCGGTCCTTGCCTGCGAAAGCAAGATTTGAGGAGAATCTGAATACTGAATATTGTGGATTTTATGCTGTTCTTTTAAAAGAATCTCATTATCTTTACAACCAATAAGGTATAAAAGGGGTTGATATGCTCAACGTATTGTGGCCAAGATGAAAATTAGCATTTCAAATGGTTGGAGCTATTGTACTCTTAAGTATGCCTGTTTAACCCATCATTCAAGCAAGGGAAATAAAACAGATGAAGGGCTTTAGCAATTTTTTTCATCGGAGTCAATTCCAAAGATGGTGTCTGCTGTAACTAAGATCTGGATGTCCCTTTAGCCAGTGTGGTAACCGTGTTTTGGGAAACCACAATGTCATCGTCAGCTGTGAATATGAGATAAGGACACTGACTAATAAGAACAGTTCTAGGACAAGCACAAATGAGATTACTTTAAGAAGACCCTAGGTGTGCCAAAACCTAGGCTGACTTTTTTGTCTTGAGCTGTCACAGCTGGGAAGGCTTAAGCATGTGTATCACGTAGTTTTAAAAAGAGGTTACAGAACAAGATTTTCAAGGACAAAGTGTCAGTGAAATGACGCGAGAGCTGGACTTGCAGAAAGAGCCCAAAGAACTAAACCTATTAAAAAACTGGCACATTACAAATTTTCACTCTGTTCAGCAATTTGGCAGAATCCATTTATAACAGATTTCATGTTGGGGATTGAGTCCAAAAATGACTCCTCCCCTAATTATGAACTGAACAGCTCCCTCCCCCCATTTCACTTTTTTAATGCAAAAATAATTGTAATAAAACAATGTGAAATAAAATTAAAATTCTTTGTTTTGACCTGCAAAGAGATAAAAAGGAAAATGAAGGGCAGGGGTGTGAGTCTCCCCATCAGGACACATTATCAACTGGAAAATTTGGAGAGAAGCAGGAACATGGGATTTGAGGCACCAAGCTGGTGGAATCTGAATATGTCATAAAGGTTAAGCACAGTCTCCGAAGGGGAGCCAGGCATCCCATGCAAGACTAGTCCCGCTGGTTGATGGCCAGCTAGCGTTGGCATTGGTGCTGTGGCAGATGCTCATTTAAACTTCCGCCCTAAAACTTGCTGGAAGAAAAGTTACAGCAGTAGGTGGGGGAAGATGGGAAGAGCGAAATGGGAAAAAATAGTAGAAAGACGGGAGACCAAAATAAACTGGCTATCATACAAATGCATTTGAATTGTCAATGTGTAGCTAATGTTTCTTGGTCCCAACTGTCCCTTTGGCTGCCATCATTTTTGTCTTTGGGTCATTATAGCATAATACATTTGACAGTTACCAACTTTCCCTGTAGTTCTTTCAGAGCAAATTGAATTACGGTTTTGCATATATGATCATATTTTAACTGAATTGTTATTCTATTACACTGGAAAGTGGAAAAAAGGTATTTGATAGGGTGCACTCCCTGTAACTTCATCCTGAAAATAGTTTACCTGGAAAAGGTCTATCCAAAGTCCAGTTATGAAACCGACTGACTTTGTATGTCAGAAGGTTCTTGATTGCCATGCCAAAAGTAAATTTTGTTTTACATATACCTGTGTCATTATAGTTTGATGTGAGATTTGAAACTAAGTGCACTGACTTTGGAGGGTTTCTTGATGCAGATAAATGGCAGCAGCAGCTTAGGCTGAGTCGCAAAAATGTGACCAAATAATCAGCACAATTTTCAAGAGAGTCTATGCAAAGCGGGAACTCTAGTTCAGGATTTTTCAGGCATTTTCCATTGAAATTTCCTGCCTGAATTTTCCCACATGAAAGTATGTTTTAAATTACATGAGACTTTTTTTCCCTGAAGTATGTTCTTTATATTTATTT
This sequence comes from Ibycter americanus, assembly GCA_035590275.1. Lineage (NCBI taxonomy): Eukaryota > Metazoa > Chordata > Aves > Falconiformes > Falconidae > Ibycter > Ibycter americanus. Next base: position 21,609,162 of record JAVJGI010000060.1, read on the forward strand.
CATTTTGTCATTTCTTTCATATTGAATGCCAGGTGCAGAGCCTGAAATCTAGCAAGAAGATGGAATATAAGGCACTGTAACTAGAAATCCTTGGGATACCAACATGGAATTCTCATATTGAAAGATTTATTGGAATATTTGTAATTATGCAGAATACACCACCCTACTACTATAATACACTGATATTAGGTCATAGATATTAGTTGGAAAACATTATATATAAATAAGTATGCATATTGCTAAACATATATAACTAAAATAACAATGTATCCCAAAAGAAATTTTCTGTGCTTGCTATTCAAACAGGACTCTATTGGTTGCATTTTCAAAAGGCATTATTTGTGCTGGCCTTTTCTAAAATCTAATGTACAACATGGCAACACTTTTTTTTTTTTTTTTTTTTTAATTGAATTGGAAACTGCTACTATATGTGGTAGCCTATTTCTAACCTGTCCAATTTTTTTTTGTTTTTTGGACACACTAGTGGCTTACAGAATTTCTACCTTCCTGTTCATTTTCATGTGATACCAACAGCAAGATCTGAGGCCTGACTTACAGGTTTGAACAACCACACTGCACGTACAAGTTTTCTATTTATTCCAGACCATTTCAGTGATCCAGTTAACTGTGAAGCATCACAAATATTTGTGCCAGGAAAACTAAGTGGGAAGTGAAGGTCTAGAAAAAGATACGGGACAGCTGTAGGAAGAAGAGGACCAAGGTCTGCTGCCATCAGCAGTGACTGTTGCTGAGGAAAAGGCTGATGGTGGGCCTCTTGTCCAACATCCACCTCGCAGTGAGGCTGCAGGTAGAAAAAATCTGATACTTTCTAAAACAGGCTGTTTTAGGAAGCGTGCAATGGTACATAGGTGAATTAATTAAAATTATCTCCAACCCCATCAGTGTAATGCTAGTTCCCTGGTATTGTAATGCCAATTAATTATGAATGTAGTTCACTACTGATCATTTTAGTATTAAATTCCCAGCTACTTGGGAGTGCACGCTGCTGGGTTTAGGTAAGGTATTCATTGTCATTCCCACTGCTCTACGTGACCTTGGATTAACTAATCTAGTTAGTTTACAGGGTCAAACACCTTATTGGAATGAAAGCTTTGTGATAGTTTCATAATGCAAATGAAAAAGCTGTTGATTTCTGAAGGCAAGAGCTAACAAGTGCTACTAGTGACTGAGTCAGGTTTGTTGTAATCTTTACTTTGAAGATACACTGGAGTTCTCAAAGGTTAATGAACCACTTGTGGTAGAGCTTTCCTTTAGACTTTAGCTCTGTTTTATTCTTGATAGAACCATTAACTTCTACACTAACCTTTCTACTTGTTACTATTACACACATTCTGCCCACTAAAGCTTTCTATTGATTTTTGCCAGTGAGCTTTTGTAAAATGTAGGTTTAAATACATGGGGTTTGTGGTTCTGTTAGCATTGGATGGTATACAGACAGACAATGATTAATTTGTAGGTTTTAATTCATTTTAGATATATTTTACAGTCACTTTGGCAATACCATTCTTCTTAGATTTTGTTTCTTGAATCGTTTGCTCTAATTATTCCAGGTGTCTTTTAAATTGCCATAGTTTCCAGTTAAGGAAGTAAAATTTACAAGATATGATGACTACTGTCAGCAAAATATATCGAGATACTGAAAATTCTTCCAATCCTTCTAAATTTAGGATCTGATCTATGAAGACTGGTGCCACTGGGGCAGAGGACCAACAGTTCTTCCCATCTGGAATCTAACCAGGCATTAGAAAATACTATATTCTCCTTTTAACATTTTAACCTCTTACCTCTTCACTTTGTTTATGAGGTTTTCATATCAAAATTCCAAAGATGCATAATTTTTTGCTTTGGTAACACAAACTGTGGTGAATGAATTAGAAAAAACTTTAGGACCAATCCTATTTTTTAAGGTTTTAAAAAATATTATTATTTTATTCTATTTTCCCATTTTTATTTTCAAGATTTTAAAAGATGAGCTGGACATCCTCCTCAATTTGCTTCAGTCAGTGGCTTATTTCTATCTTATCTCTACTTGAAACACTGAGGCACTACAGCCATAAATATTTGGTGAATAAAATGTTTGGTTTACCCAACATTTTGAGTCAGAGGTGACTTTCTGGTATTGCTGCATTTCTGGTTGTATTTTTCAAATAGAAAATCACGCTTTAATCTGTGCCAATTCGTCATACAAGCAAACAGAAAAATTTCCTCTGCTAAAAAAATAAATTGGGGATGAAATGTTTCTGGGATTTTTTGATGACTATTTCTTTAACCACACTGTAGGCAGCTAGTGAAAGCAGGCCATAGGTAAAGTATGTTAGGCTGGTTGGAACCCTTGTGCTTTGCAAAATTGCAGTTATCCTCAATGGCGATTTTACATCAAGGCGCAGCTATTTCAACACCATTGTTTTTACAATGGATGGCAATAAAACCTTGGATATTTCCTTGTTTGATTAGAAAAAACCCACATATACCCAGTGCGGGGACCTGAGCATGTTACTACGATGAAGATGCTTGGAAATTACTTTCCATTTTGAAAATTACTAATAAGAGAATTCTTTGCATATGGGTCAAATTTCTATCTGTGTATTCAGGCTTGACTGCCTTGATTTGATTGCTCTATACATTTCAGAAATTGTAGCTTTGAACAAGAATTATTTGCAATAAGACATTATTCATGTCTGCCCAAGAATTAGGCTTTGAGAGATTTGTACTAATATTTTCTATTATGTTGGTCAACAGGGTGGCATTCTGTAAGTTTCACTTTGATATTCAGATTCAAATATTCACAACAAAAATATGAATGTCTCATGATTGCAGCTGTGCAAATAGCAAGGGATTACACCAACTTTGAAGTTGGATTCTGTTATTCTTTTCATTATTCATTTCCCTGTGAACAGTAATGGCAGAAATTTGGGGAGCTTCTTAAATTGATGGACAATAATGTATATTCACATCTGAACTATTTACTACAGTAAATAACCCCTATGCAACAGCATATGTATAAAAATAGCCCTGCCCTAAAGTCTCAGGACAGATGCCTGCCACTAATATACATTTAATAATTTGAAATGGGCAAATGGGTAGCATTACATCGATACACTTTTAGACTGCTGAATGCAGCCACAGTTGCATTCAGCAAAGAACAGTAACTGTACAAGGATCTCACTGAATTCTTCAGAAGTAGTATTGCATGTATTATTCCGTGGTATCTATGTAGCAAGAGAAAATTAAATGTAAACATTTGCTGTAAGCAGCAAAAAAGAATAGCATTCAGCAGTTTAGGTCATGATCCCTCAGCCAGAAGGAAGGAAATAAGTTTTAAAAAATCTGGTGTTTGTGAGCATTGCCAGAATATGGGAGCAGCTGGATAATTGAGGGAAAATAGAAGGTTAATGTATCCTAATTAAATTACCTGAGCCTTACTTATCTTTTTCTTTAAAAAAAGTCTCAGTATTTTCTTCATTCAGTCATTCTGTAATAGTAATTGCATCACATCAAGGATTAAATACAAGGGAAGAAAATGACCCTATCAGCTTGAAAAGTAAATTCAGAAATAATACTTCAAGTGTGTAATGACAGTCCAGAGGCAAGAATTTGTCAATAGATAATATTTGCTGGGTAATTTTGAGTAGGAAACACAATCTTAAAATCTATGTCATTTACAAGCAAGCTAGGAACAAAGGAAAGTTAGATCCATTGAAAGAATGTATTAATAACATAAATAGTTCTGCCTTCCCTAAACCAGTTTAAGTTACGTTAAAAATAAGACCACGTTTACTTAAAGGCTTATGAACCACGGGGTAACTTTTCAGCAAATTAGAGCAGAATCTGAAGCAAAGCACAAACCCACAACACCTTAATACGGTGTAATAGTTCACAGTGAACATTTCATGCAGCTGTATGAATAAAACCACTATCATAGTGAAGACAGTGATCGATGATTCAGTGAAGCATGTTTCCAAGAACTAAGACAACTCCATAATGCTAAAATGGAAACCAATTTAGCACGAACTAGTGAGTTAGGAAGTGATGGTTTGTTTAAAAAAAACCAACCCAACAACCTTCTCTTCTTTGTAAACACTGAAGCAATATAAAATGGAATGTCACAAGTAAAAGTCTGAAAGCACAAATTTCAGCTGCAGTTCAAGAATAGACAAGGCCAAAATATGATTCTAAACTAAGCAGTTTTCTCTGTGCAGAAAGCCACTATTTTCTATGGAAAAATAATTGGTTTTAAATTAGAAAATAAAAGCACTGCACATACACACATAAACATAGATAATTTTGTATTTTAATACAATGTTACTCATTATTCATTATACACAGGACAGCACTTGAGCATCTTTCTAACCTGTTCTTCTCTATGTATATGATTGTACCTTCCAAGGTCTTTAGCATTGATCATCGTCTTTCAAAGAAAAGGCATCATCATACACTGCATAAAATGCAAAACATAGTCCCATGAACATGGGTAGAGAAACATAACACTTAAAAATTGCAGTATCATGAATCAGAACTACAATTCTTCTAGATACTATATGGAATGAATTAGATTACACCCTTTTCAGTTGAAATGTTTTGGTTTCCCAAATTTTGCTCTCAAATAGGGAATTTTTTATTCTACCTAAATTTGTGAAGTGTTTTCAGATCACATTTTTGTATTTAACTTTTTAAAACACAGGATCATTGCAAAACTCAGAGGTGACAGCATCAAGGCTCCACTACTGCTACTCCAGTTACTTTTAACAAATTTGATGCAGGTTATGAAGTCACTTGAAGGATGGCTTTTTGCAGGAATAGTGAGTAAAGGTCATTCTTGCTTTTAAAAATGTATGCGGGAAATTGTAAATATAAATACAGGTTGCAAATTGTTCAGGGAAGGATTTAGAATGGCAATGTGGATAAAAATGTTTCCTTGGAGCCTATTTTGAATTACAGCAAAGAATTTTTAATACAGTTCATTCTTCTTAAGTCCCACAAACCCAAACACAGCCATGAGGTTCTAATATATAATGAGTTTTAAAAGAAAAAACCAACCAACCAACCAAAACAAAACAAAGAAAAAGTGGCAAAAGAAAATGTGAAACCGCCCATATGTTTATAAAGGAAGATGAAAGAACTGGAAAAACTTAAGCGAAATGATAGCTAACATGGATACGTAAATTATTTCTGTGCTATTACACTAAACAAAGCACTATAGCAAAAGCATTATTTTAAATGGATCAATTAAAAAAATTTGTAACCCATCTACAATTTACAATTTACCTGTTCTAACCTAGCATTTCAGTGTCACAAGATACTAAATATCGCATCCATTTTACATTTTAAATTTATATTACTAAATCACTAAAAAACCTATTTGATTTCATACTAATTAGAAAAAAAATGCTGAACACAGTTTCCAATGCATTCAGTAGGACAGAATGTCAGGCTCCAACACACGGTCCCAAACACATTGGTCAGAAAAATGCAAATCCGCCACTCATGCTCCAGCCTCCACACTGCAGTGTGTGTTACTGCTTTTACTACATGGGCTTCAACATTGCTGCTTCTTGAACTTGCCTTATGCCAAAAGATTTAATCTCCATGAAAAATATCTGAACTGCACATCTCAAGGATGCACACCATCAGCATTGCAGTAGCATGAACTTTTCCTAATCTAAATGGTAAAACAGTCCCAGTGTGTTCGGATTAGAAAGACTATCCTGGAGTGGTTTGTATAAAATGATCATGAAGGTTGCAGCCCAATCCCCAAAAGACAAGTGTTGATATCATAAAAATCACCACGCTCAGTAACTGGCATCGGTGCTGACAGACTTGGCAGAGAGGCCAAAGATTCAATTGACCTAAAGACTAAACAATGCTTTTTTTTCCGGTGGAAATGCTCCCTTTAGATTAGAGCTGAGATACAATTAGCATGGTGAGAGTTCTTCGTGAAACAAAGTTATTCCTTAGAAAAATAGCCTTTAAAAAAAAAAAAAAAAAAAAAAAGCAGCAAGCTGTACAACATGTTAACTCTCAAGGAAAAACGTCCAGCTTTCCTTTTTTTCTAAAAGTCTTTCTGGGCCCCTTTTACCAAAATTCAAACTTTCTAAGTGTGTGTTCAGCATCATACCGTAAGGCACACGAAGAATAAATTTTCAGTTCTCCCACATTAAAAAATTACCTATTACATCCTCATATCCTACTGTATGTTGTTGTTCTGCCAAAAAAAGCGTAATGTATGCTATGTGATCTCATGGGGAAGAGAAGGAAATAAAAACTCCCTCCTCCCACCTAGTGAACCCTGCAGAAATTATTTTAATTTAATATCCTTTATACTGACTTCTTGGCAGTGTCAGAGAAATAAGAATAATTCCAGGACCATTTCAAAGGACTAGAAATCTATGCAAGATGACTTGTGCTTGGATATAGACTTTATCATTGCTATGAACAGATTTGGAAAGTGAGAACTCTTTGCACATACTATACTCCTTGTACGCTCTTTGTATGCACTGCAGATTAATAAAGCATGGTATTAACACCCGATCCAGCAACTACTTGGAAATACTATTGAGTACAAATCCAAACAATTCAAGACCATTATTTAATCTTTCTTCTGTCTCTGAATCTGCATTCCTCCCAAGCTTACTACGCCATAGAGGGAATGATAAATAACTGAAAATTTACTGGGCTGAATAAAAGGGAAAGTTAATGTCTCTTTATCTGAAGTTATTTACGTCTCACTAATTAAGACTTTAGCATTGCCCACAAACATAATTCAGAATGCAGACAAAATACCAGAAAAGACATAAGGCAAGGCTCTGACTGGTCTTGGAATGTTACCATAACATAAACCTTAATAAACAGTACGTTCAGCAAACACAAATACATTATCTGATCTTTTTGCACTGCAATTGGGAAAACGGGTGATATTCATATTAAAGGTTTATATGGTAAAAATGGAAACAAAATTAAAACAAACAACTGTGTGAATTAAGGGTTTCTTTTTAGCTTGGGCTAAATATTTTTAGCAGTTTTAAAGTATTTTATAGGCTAAAGGAAAAAGATCTGTTAATATTTATAGGCTACATTTTATCTCTAGAAAAAAAAGTCTCGAAATAGTAACATCAATTTACTTCAGCACTTTTACATTTAAATCCATGGTTTCTTGGCTGTACTCTGAATGCATGCAAGGAAGGATTAGTACAACTGGGCAGAGCGCTGGATTCTGTGCAGTTCCTGTATGGAAGGAGTGGTTACCCCTCCTGTACACTCCTGCCGAGGGCGGCCAGATGCCAGCCGGACACACAGCCCCAATTCTTCCCAATGCAGCCTGTGCCTGGGGAGAACTGAGAAAGTCTGTGGCAGTTCCTGCCCAGCCCAAAATGGAGTTATGCTGTATCCTCTTAAAGCAACATACAGTCCCTGCACTATTCTGTACCGCCTGCAGTTTGACCCTTGCAGTAAAATTAATACACACAGTGGCACATGTGGCATACTCAGATTGCTCCAGGTACGCAATGGAAAACACCACACATCTTGACACAGTCCCAAACACTGCTAGACATTAAACATCTAAATCTGCAGCTTCACACACCTCCTTTGGTTTTTGAAATGGAAACTATCTGAAAAATGATGAAAAATATATATATAAAAGATAAAAAAAAAAGGACAAAAAAAAAAGAAAGATTATTTTCTGAATTTGAATTCCTGTAAGAATGCTCTAGCAATTCTCTGAAGATTAAATCTATCACCCACCCAATCATGAAGCAGGTATTTACCTTTTTTAAAAGTTTAATTGAATTTTATTTTATTTACACTTTGGCTCTTCTATAGTTCACACAGCTGTTTGGAAACTAAATTTTGCACAAATACTTCCAGCTTCAGAAATTATCTGATATTCTTTTTCCCAGCAATCAGTATTTTGATAGATTATCTTATAACTACCCTAACTGGACCCTAGCCTACTGCACCAGGAAAACCTACAAGGTAAGTTTACATGGTTCATCAGCGGATGCACTGATATACCACAATGAAAATAAGAACAAACTGTGTTGTTAAAGGCATTTAGGTTTAGGCCTCTGCAAGAACAAACTTCACGCTACATTTTCATCTCTTCTCCAGCAGACTCTTCCAGGAAATAATTTTTCAGTTCTTAACTCTCCTCTTTTTGTGCTGCAGTCTTTTTTCAGGATAACAGTGGTTCACATTTCCATACTATCTGAAGTATGCATTTACATAGTTTAAAAAGAGGGTAATTAAAAAAAAAAACAACAAAAAACCCCAACAAAGCAGTGAAAGAAAACAACTCCTTCTTGCACGAGGAGAGAGACTAGCTGAAGTATTACATTAGGGGGTTAAATTTCCCCCCCTGCAATCCTCCTAACTCCCTTTAGGCATATGGCAATCTTTCATTACCTTAATTTTCATGTTTGTATTAAAGGATGACAAATAATGCTTTGCTACTTGCAGATTACTGTAACACCAAACTATATGGCCTTTGAATTGAAGATGCTAAAGAGATGTAAGTAACACTAACTTTGTGAAAACATTTTCCTTCCCTTCTAAAAATCTGCTCTAATGAACATCTGAGAATGCTGCAAACAAAAAGAGCCATCACCAACACACCTGTTGACAGGCTAACGTAACAGACTGGACACTAAATAATTACATTGAGATCAGTTCCCAGAGAATATGAATTAATACTACAAAACCATCAAGAGTCCACCACCATTTATAAAATTACCTAAGTGCCACCAGTGACCAACCAGTTAATGCACAGTGGAGAGAGGCCAGGAGCAACAGACTGGCTGCTCCCAGGTGAGAATGTCTGTAGCCTTTTTCCTTGAAAGTCCCTCTCATCAGATGAAATAGTTCAGAGAGAAAAATACCTACCAAATCAGGCAGTATTTGGAATTATCCCCCCCATCCCATTAAGGTACACAATTTTTCTAATAGATACTAACAAAAAAGATCTGTTCCACACATATTCTAAAAAAGAACTACTTGGAGGCATTTACAACCGCTCTCAGGAATCAGATTCAGTACTCTGAAACTGAAAAAGGTATACATACCATGTCTATCAAAGCAGGATAAACCCTGTCTGCTTACTGATATTAGCGTATTACCATGTAAAGCTTAGAAAGCACCTGGATCAGTGCTTCCTTAGTGCAAAAGGTTTTATAAATCCGCAAACCTTAAACTAGTACGAACTACTGAAACAATCTATCAGCTGCAGCAGGAAATCAGTGGTCTCATAATATTAAGGTGGCTTAATCTTAAAGGTGATCTAAAAAGGCTTTTTACCTGCCAAAGACTAATTCTGGGTTCTGTCTTTCCTCTGCAACAACTGACAACATGACTAAGAACTAAAATCAGATAAGAAATTGCATTCCATAAATGGTTTTAGTTGTTTGCGAAGACAATCAAACTGGGGAGAAAAGACTGAGTAAAGAAATGTGGCATAAGCATGGAAGCATAAAAGAAAGTTATATTTAATGATTTCATTCTAAAATGCATTTGCTTCTATTAAGCAAATAAATAAACCTACCAACTGTGCCACATTTTAAATGGAATCTTAAAAAAACACTTTCATTTTTAAATTCCATAACCCACAAAGTGAAAAAGTGTTTTCTGTTCATTAGTATACTTCCACTCCAATCTGAATACCTCAGACCTTCCTTTAGGATAAACAAGAAGTATTGGCATTTGTTTTAATATAAACAACACCTTTAGCACTGTCAGTTTTTACCCCTTCATTCTGTGATATGACTTCTCTCAGTAACTTCACACATCTCCTGGGAACTGTTAAGACTCCTAGTATTGGCAAGAGCTTGCTCCCTCTCAGCCAGGTACAGCGGCAGTTAATATTAGCTCATAGCTCAGCACACTGTGTTCTGGCTAAAAAGGCAAAGAGTCTATTTTCATAGCTTCCCAGCATAATAGTGTTTCAGTGGAGATCTACTACTGTTTGTTTCTCTCAGCTGATTCTTCTTCCTATTATTCTTGGATAAGTAGGATAAATAGGATCCTGTACTTAGTTTTGTAAAAAAGGTGTTTTCCTATTAATTTTTCCTGTATTAAGAATATGTTTCTCCATGGAAGTAGATATGGTCTGAGCTAAAACTCCTACCTCATGAAATGTCTTGCCCTCTCATTCTTTTCCTTACAGAAAGAGGTAAAACTACCCTTCCTATCCCTCTTCTATTTTGTATTACATATTGTGTAAAGAAATCTTAATAGAAATAAACTGGGCTTCCCGTTAACTGATAGACGGTCCCCTCTTTCTTCTCAAAAAGTCCATTCAGACTTGAGCTCCCATTGCTACCTTGATTTCAAAGAGGCTCGCAAACATTTGAGCCCTCATGGTAGGTAAAAAGTTGTGTCATTTTGGAAATAACAACTATGATATATGAAACTATGTTTTACAAATTTAGATGTAAGCAACTGCTAGATCACTAGGTTTCTACATGAAGACTGCAAAAGAAATCTCCCAGATGATGTTTAAGGAAAGTGAGCTACACGGTGGCCATTCACACTAGTTCATATCTAAAAGGGTACAGCCCTAACAGAGGCAATAAAGGAAGAAAATAGGAAAGCAGATGGAACAGAAGATTCTGCTGGAAAGCACACTTACCATTTTGTTAAGAGAAATGAAAACTGTAAAGTCTGGATCAGTCAAGAGATTAAAAAAAATAAAATAAAAATCCAAGTGTCTTTTGCGCTGCAATTGAGACACAACTGACCAAATTACATCACTGATAATCAGAAGTCAGAAAGAAACTAAAGTGAAAGCTGTACAGGTTATCAGTATTTTCAGAATCACTCAAACACATACATTTCTACGTTCTGACAACTAGACCCTAATTTTTTATTTTCTGGTAGCAAAGAAAAACAAAACACAGAAGCTAGTCTTAACCTGCTATGAAATTAATCTTGAAAACTGAAGTGCTGATTATTAAGAAATGAAGCCAAAACCAAAACTCCTTCCGCAATGTGTTTACGCAGATATGCCATCTGGTGGAGATGTTTCATTTTCTTACGTCAAACCTCAGTGATGGATTTTTATTATTTAACATACATACTAAGATTTAGCAGCAGGTTTTCAAACTGTTGAAAAGACTATGTAAAAGATACCGCATACAGGCTAGTTGTATATACAACCAAGGAAGCCTAACAAGAAGGAGATGAATATCTTAACTAACAGTAACCTCTAAAAAATGCTACCTTCAAGTATATCAGCAATTTATGAGTGATGGAAGCACTCACAAAACATACAGGACCTGGTACAGGTTATTTACTCAGTCTGAAGACAAATATCACCAATCTGGAAAGTTGTGATTTTAGGATGAAGGTTTTTTTGAATCCAGCCTCTTGACTGACCTGCTACAGACTTCGTGAGCACAGCTATAAGAGAGGCATACCATCTGCGCACTATCCTGTTTAACAGTGAACCGTAAATTGATGTCTCGGGAAAATTAAGAACAGGGCAGACACGCATAATCCCCTTTACTAATCTGTTTCTTTGCCCATTTTCACCTTAGGGATCTCTTGGGCTGGATGTAGTGTCCTAGAACTGCACTAATGCAGGTGAGCTGTCAATATCTGCATAATGCTTGTGAATGAGTTCCATACATCTAATTGCTCATTGCATTAAGAACTAGACTTTGGTTTGCTTTGAACGTGGCTCCATCTTCATTCTGTACACCCTCTTTCTGCTACCAGGACAGACAGTGAACAAGCAACATTCATCTTTTCCATGCTATTTTTGACCTTGTAGATCTCTGTAACATAGCCCCATTAAAACTTTCTCCCATTTTTCTCCAGAATGAGAACTAATAGTTTACTTTACTCCTAACACAGAAGTTATACCACGTTATTACTGATTTCCTTTCCTGCCTTCTCTGAACCTTTAACAATTCTAGCATATCATTTCTGAGACAAAGAACCAGAACTGCACATAGCATTCAAAAGATGTAGATGACCCAGGAATTTGTAGATAACTACTCTCTTTGTTCTGTTTTTGCTCCTTTCTAAATGGTTTTAACAAAGGATTTCCTTTAACTGCTAAAAGCGCTGCGCTGGTATTTTCTTGGAACTACCTACTGTTTCTCTAAGTTCAAAGCCCATGCTTTGTATGAGAAGATGTAATTGAGTTCTGCCTTCCCCCTCCAGTGTGTAGCACTTAATATACACTGGATTTCACCTGCCTGACATTCTGCTGCCAAGTCACTCTCTTCAAAATTATCATTATCAGCTTTTGTCCCTACTATCCTGAATATCTTTGCACCATCATCAAACTATGTCACATCATGGCTTGCCCTCTTTTTCCAAGGTACTTCTGAATACACTGATCATCATAGGACTGCAGAACTCTACCAGTAACCTCTCTGTTCTGCAAGGGCTGATCATATATACTCCACTTCTTTCCAATTTTTTAAACGATTTCCACTTATGCTACAGTTACATAGGGGTTTTTTTGTTTTTCGTGACAGACCTTATCAAAAGCTTTTTGGAAATCCAAATATTCTGCATCTCTTGCCAACCAGTTTCAATGGACTCAGATAGCAAAAGCTGAGCAATTTTCAGTTTCAAAATAAGAAGAAGGAAATTTTCAGTGATAACAGGCCTTGTTTTAATCTCACCATCCAACTGTTTCCATCTGTGCCTTATCCTAGAAAATAAAGAGGTCTAGTCTTTAAAAAGCTATCGTGCAATAAAATATCTGTGCTTTCACCATATGAACCTTTGTTTCTGACCAAATGGAGGCCAAACATAAGATTTTCAGTCCCAGAATTCCAGTGCTGAATTTTCACCACCAGTCTTGAAGTACAAAGCTAGAACCTTCTTGTTTTCAGATAGGAAAAGGATGAATATATGTTCTCTTTACTATTGCATCTTACATGGTTTAAGATATTCAGTGCCTTCAGAAAAAATTGCATTTGTAAGGTCTGACCTTCTGTATGAGAAAGTGATCTGTAATTCAAGATGGCAATACGCCCCATATTGAGTGAGAACCTTACAGCACCTGCTCCACTGGAAATTTCAGAAGCACTTCTGCTACAGACGGGGGAAAAAAAAGTGTTGTCTAAAATATAGAAAGTTAAATGCTTACTTGGCTTTAAATGGGGAATCAGAGACAGCATTTTTTGCTTCCATCAAACTCTCATATTCCTTTGCCCTGGAGGAGAAAATATTCATTATTATTGACAATTGTCTAAAGTGTACAATATATAATACCAGAGATAATTCTAACCTTTGGGGTTTTTGTCTTTCATAGTAACATACAGCATTTCTGTCAATTCTGCCCTGTCATGATCCATACTGATGCTTAACTATTGACCATTAATAATTCATAATTCAGATTACTACTTTAGAATAACATCAGTACACAAATGGTGTATTTAAGTTGACTTCCCAAATGGTAGAAAATGGAACAAGCAATGTACACAAAACTGCAGTAACCTACTGCTTATTATACAATTATCACATTCATTAGTTATTTAAACAAGGTAGTGCAGATCAGAAGATCAGTACATCACAGAAATTATAATTAACATATAAATAATTTGTTAATATTTACAGGTACAGAAGTATTTTTTATGTAACTAATGACTGTATTGTAACATAATGAACCTTGTTAGGCATACAGCATAGTAGTAAATACCTCCACGCAAATGACTGTTTTACTGCTGGAAACAGAAACACAAATCTCTTCACTCCCTTAAAAGTATTATTTACACTGGCCATGTGCCAAAAAGTAGGAAGCCGGAGACAAGACTTTTTTCCACTGCTAGTTTTGACTTCAGCCAGCCTATGCCAACACATGAAAATCATGACCAGTTCATCAAGCAAAATAGGATTCATGGTGGCAATCCTGTAACCTTTTTTTAACAACGTATACACACACAAAGTAAAACTAATCCAGCCACTACAGTGATGCAGAAAAATTCAGTTCTCAGACATAGAGCCCTGAGATGAAGAAACATCCAGTGGGCAGTAAAAGCATTCAGTCATTAAAAACATCTGATCCGTTAAAACTGCCCTTTCAATTATTATTCTGAAATGAAGACTTCACAGATGCAACATGGATCTCTAGGGACTTCAGGGAGATATGCTGTTCAAACCTCTCAAGGTTGTGTTCTCAAATAACAAGGGGCAACATCATTAATGGCTTGGAAAATTCTTCAGAAAAAGTTTCCTTCAGGTGTGTGTACAGTTAACTGCCATGATGGACTAAATCTGTGATTAAGTACGCAATCCGTCCATCTCTACCAAGAGCACCCATAACAAGCCCCAGAGGGAAGTACCAAAAGCCCCCCAGGACAGAAGTACAAAAAAGATCTGACTCAGGGCAACTTTCACCCATAAAAATGGTGTTTCCTATTAATTTTCAAGGTCTTCTGAGTATTTAACTGCTGTCAGTTGGCATTCTTGCCAACTTTACAAATGTCCAATTGTGGGTTTTTTTGTTTTTTTCAAATCTAAGATTTTGACAACAGCTTCCAATGGGAAATGTGTTTCATTGCTTCACTGCAAAAAAAATAAATTATTTAGTTCCTATTATTTCTCTCACATACATATATTTTCTGTTCACCTATGTGGATCAAGCTTTCCAATGCTACTCGAATTGCTACTCAGCTTGCTTCACCCATACAACTTATGCTACAGGCAAATATTTTTACATTACCACTAGCTCTGATTTGTGGATCATGAATAAAGCTATTAATCACAACTGAATTTAGTATTAAACATGAAGGTGAGATTCCTTTATTAACCTTTTGCCTTCATTCCTGCCTCTTAGCCAGAAACAACACATGTCAGCTTTGAGTTTTGTACAGACAAGCCAGTCAAACATAAATAATTACCTAAAATATCTGTTACTAAATGAACATGACTGGAGTGCTTTAAATCCATTGCAAAGAATTTCTCAACTGTACATACCTCCTAGTTGGTAACTACACCTCTACTCCTTGAGGTTAGCTTTCATCAAGCTTCCTTCTGCTGTGCAGGTACCAAAGTAGTCTTCCGCTAGCAGCACATACATGTTAACCCGAGATAATTTACTTAGCTATATATCAGTTGTTACTATAGCACCAGTTTAATGGCTTAGGGTTATAAATATAATTAATAAGACTAACAAAACTTCTCAACATATCTAATAACCCATTGATCACAATTTGCCCCCTCATTCACCTTTGCCCTTCATTGCTTTGATACTGTAATACTGATTTAAGATCTAAAAACTCAGCAGAGCAACAGGAAACTCTCTGGATGCAGTTACTAATTTTTTTCAAGTTTAAGATATCACAGCTTTCTAGAAACCGAAATGAATGTATAATTTCAAGTCTTAAGGTACAAGGGGTTTGTTATAACTATTACATTTTCTAGAGAAGAGGAATAGTTGCAAGTATATACTAAAACACGGTTTGTAGATAATCTGCTAACAGCTGTGAAACTATATGTGAATTATCAACATAAAACTCTCTTCACCTTCAAAGCATTCTTGATAAATTAAGTAGTTTAACTACATATTCCACCTAAGTTTTGAGTTGATTTTGAGCAGTAAACTGCCAGCCATCTGATGGTAGTACTATCCAGACTGTTGGGCAGAAACATAGTAGACATTACCTACATTATTTAGTATTTCACATTGTAATTCTGAGGTTATTGCTTTAATTGCTTTAGCCACATAACTTATGATAGTCTTCTTTCTTTTTCTGAGCATGGAGAACCTCCCCACTTCACCAGTAATAAGCTAAAATGCAGGAACATCCAGGCAGTATTTGTCATTACTATGCCTATTACTATTACTCAAGTGTCAATTATAGTAACTGTAGAAGACTGGCAAGACTTGCATGGCTAAAATTAATTTCCCAAATGGATGTGGGTTTTTTTCCCTCATCAATTTTTTGTTTGAAATTCTATGGAACAACCTCTGCTTCATACTGCTACTGCACATTTTTATTAGTAAGTCTTCTGAGTTAACATAGAAGACTCAAGACAAAATTGTCAATTTAACTCTGTTATCTTCAAGGACAGTAATCCTATTAAAAAGTTTAGTTACCCTTTAAAACTAAAACCAAGCTTAATGAACATGAATTTCATGTCTCGCCAATAGAACTCCTCTCAGATTTTTAAACTTTCACTGTAATTTTCAACAGTGTATCACCTTTATAAAATGATGCCCTTTTGTTACTGTTTTAATTATAATTTTTGATGACGCATGTGCTGACTCACCCAGCAGTCTGAGACATACAAATTCAAAATGTTCTGAAAAAGTTTTTCAACTATCAGTGCCAATAACAAATTATCATTTGAGCTCGTATTCTTAGGTCTGACAAATCTTCAACTAAATTCAACAGAAGCAGCTCTTGAGAAAGAATTAAAACTTGGACCCAATAACTGCATTAAATCAACAGGTAATATGAGTAACTCTACAGCTTGAGCAATTAGAAATCTGGAAGAATACGTTATCCATTTTCAACAGTGTGTTCTTCTAATGTGGTATCCAGATAGTGGATTTGCTCATCCAAAGAGGCAAACAATCAGAAACAGTAATACACTGTAAAAGTATGGTGGTTTTGAAGACTAGCATGTCATTATTAGCACAATTATGAGTTAATAAAACATACCATTCTTACTCTAGCTCTAAAAATCTATTCAGGTGTTTTTCTCTTACTTGTAACCCTTCTTGTCTAAAAACAAGGCAGAGAAAATATGTAATAATGATTCTTACTTTCTGTGAAGTATTTTTAGAGATAAATGCAAAAGTATGTTATAATATTCAGTTAAGTATTAACGTCAGCGGGGGACTATTCGGCTATGAAGACTGACACTGTCAGTTCATGATAGAATGATGTCCTGCATATCATCCTGACTCACAGATGTCACTTTTTAGACTAAGAAACTGCAGGTCTGACAACTCACTTTCCATTTTAAGGTATTTTTAACTTTCTTTTTGTTGTGACAGGCAACAAAAAATGATTAGATTTAGTCATGGGATTTGACACTACAGCAGGCTGACTTCTATTTGTTGATTACTATTGATTTTCTTTGATACTTCATTTAAAAATCAATAGCTAGAAAGAAAAATAGGCATGGTTTACACAAATTTAAACATGCTATTGTATGCTACAAGAGGCTACAGTTTTGGCAGGGCACTGGCATCCAATTATGAGAAAAGCTCTTAACAGGTGAAACCAAGGGCTCCAGATCGATACTCAGTTTTCTTTCTCAATCAGAGAAAGTGGCCATAAATTAGGCTCATCAGTGCTATTTTCAAGACACTCCCAAAGCAAATAATTTTAAAATTTTTTTCAGCCTTCCACTGCATTCATACTAAAGGATGAAAGGTGAAATTAACAAAACTTAAAAGAAAAAAAAATTAAAAAGAAATTTGTACTACCTGGAGTTCATCCGTGCCTTTAGCTTTTTGGCTTTCTTTTTAGTTTTTTGTTTCTCCTCTCCATCTTTTAATGGTTCCACAGGAACAGAACTCTCAATCACAATATCCACAATGTACTTTTTTAATGACAGGTGCTCCTGCAGAAAATATTGAAATAATATTTAATCTTACAGTATATGATGGAGATTATAGATTATCTTTCCAGGAAACAACAATGGTAAATATTTAACAAAAGGTTAAGGAAAGAAAAAAAATTTTAAAATACATTCTGGGTAAGAGATTATTTCACACTGGAGAGAAAACATCATGGACATTTTGTATTAAGGAAGAATAATTACTAAGAGAAGGAGAACAAGTATTGTCCCTCATTTTCAAGAAACTGTTACTTAACAAGTACAAACTCCAAGTTGACATCCTCCCTCTTTTCCAAGCTGCCTTTTACAGCTACATGAAACCAATGCCCTGCCTCACCGACATAATTCATTATATTAAATTAACTAATTCTGGTTTGTGATTTTAACTCTTCATGAAAATCTAAACTTGTCTCAACTTTTTTTAGAACACAGAACACATTGAAATTATGCACTAATGTTACCATTTATTGACAGGAATATTACTTTTCCTCCCACAGTAACAAATTTGCATTTAAGTAAAATATTGGTAAAATCTCTGCTGCCCATAAAAAAGTTCTTTAATTATGAAATAGTACAGCTCTTACATACTGGCATGCAAGAAAGGTATATGTGATTACACCATGTGATTTTAAATAAATGCTTTGTTTCAAGATTTTTTTTAAATGTTACAAAAAATTTCCTGTTTCCTTGGAGGTACTTTCAGTGTAAGTATGGACTACCCCAATACAGCTCAACGTCTACATTTGAAATATTTCTCATTTAGAGATGAATATCCAACAAAGCTATTCCCCTACAGCTGTTCTCAATTTTGATAGATCTAAGCTAACCACGATTGGACATGTAGGATCTTGTAACAATTCCAGTGACTGATGTCAATGGTCCAATTGACTATGCAGAAACTACACACGCAAACAAACCCCCCAAAAGACCAAAACCAAACAAACCTCAAAAAATCCCACAGCTGCTAAACTGCTGACTACCTTATCTTTCCTTAGCTCTCTCAAGTTAGACATTTACTTAAACTACTCTGTGCAGCAAGTTAGATTTCAACAATCAAGAAGGATTTCTACCCTAGTGCCCCTTCTAAACTTACTTTTCAATTTAAATACGCATTACTGAATTCCACCACTTCTGAACTATCAATGCACTTCAGAGCCCTTCTTGTCACTACAAGAAACTTAAATTCAATCAACACAATTTTAAAAGTGATCCACTTAAACCTCTACAATCCCCACAATTAGACTACTTTGGTTGAAAAGTATGTGCAGCCTGGTGTTCTGCAACGTCCTTCTACGGTAATGAAAAGACTAATGCACACATTCACACTATTGAAAACTCTCCTACAAATACCTCCATGCAACTAGTGGACACCATACCTCCATACTGCATTACAGCTGCTTGCACCACTGGGCTAAAACAGCCAATTGTTCTTTTTTACAAATAGCAATAAACAACTGATTTAATGCCACTTATTAGAATATATTTAGCCCATTTTTTATATACTGAGGCTTATATTTGTTTCCTTAAAGAATACTGAACACACTATGAAGTACAGGTCACCATTGCTTATTATGACAACTTATCCCTGAAAATTATTAGTGCCACAATCTGATGTGGTCATTCCTTCCTTTTTGGTAACTATTCTTAAAATTAAAAGTAAAAGGTGAAGCATTAAAAAATTTATAGACAATATTTTCCAGAGAAAAACCTGTATTTTCTTTCACTGATTCAGGAAAATATTATGCCTCTTGAAAACAAAATAAATCTCTGTGAAATTTCCTGGAAAAACACCATTTAGTTTTTGTAAAGCATTGCTGCATGATATAACCTAGCAATATATATTTGGTCAAAATAGTAATTGAAATTTCTATCTTAAATCATACGAATGCAAAATGAATACTGAATTAATATTAGACATAAGAAATCAAGCATAATAATCTAACCAAATTAAAAAAATAACACTGACTATAACTTCACTACACTGCCTACACTGTAAAACTCCCAGTACACCTGAACATTTTTTCCTCGATATATTGTCCAAATTGTTCAAACCATGGATATTGTTATATCCACATGTAAAGTAATTCTAACAGCTTTTGTAAGCATTTCCCCCCCACTTTAATATTATCCACTAAATTTTAGCAATAAGTGCTTAAAGGAAAACTTTCTTAAGGTATCTTGGAAGGCTGTCCCCTTTGAGCACGATTCAGTAGTACCAGACTAGCAAAATATCCCAGCTCTTGACGAGTTAGTTCTTAACTGATCTGTGGTAGCACAGAACATAGACCATCCCAGTGCTGGTTATCAAACCCCAGTTCATTTTTGTCTCCTCAGAGAGATGTATCTGTCAACACTCACTTAAAAATAGCTCTTCCTTTAAACTTTCATTTAAAAAACAGAAACACAGTCATGAGGCTGACACTTCACAGGAAACTGTGAGTTTTTCAATGTTAAGAAAAGAAAGGATTTCCTCAGAACAGACTATGACACTACTCTTGCTTTGCCACCAAGCTTCAGGGTACTTAACCTGTGACATTTTGTGGATGCTCAGTTATTAAAAAAAAAAAAAGTCTGATTTGATATGTACATCGCTGCTTTCCAAACTGAACTAGTATACCCTAGCCCTGTAATTTACCATTAGTTTACCTCCTGTCGTATGAATGAGATGAAGCACTTGTAATATACAAAACTAACAAGGACTATTACACTATAGTTCCACATCTTTGTTCAACAGTGAAACTGTTTTTATGGTTCATCAGATCTGCAAACTATTTACTATATCCTTCAAAGAGACAGCAGAGCAAAACGAGGTTAACGCTGCCCTTTGAAATGGACACCACCTTACAAGAGGGGCAGACCATCTCCACCCAGATGCAGTCAGCTTGCTGTCCTGCTGCTTGACGGCAATGGCAAACACGGTGTCAGACTTCTGCTAGGCAGAAATGAGTGAGACAAAGCCCTGTACCCTTAGCAGACACTCATCTCTTTCTTCTAATCTTATCTGTGGCTTAACAGATGACTTGAAGAGAACTACAGAGTTCAACAAGCACATTCATTTATCAGCCTGTGAGGGCCAAAAGAGGTCTTGCTGTCAATAACGCGCAGGATGGGTACAAACCATTCTGTTCACATGAACTCAAGCACCCTCGTGGACTATGCTTCCCAGAGTTCTCAGCTTTCACGTGTGGCAGTCTGGATTAATACCAGACTTCACACATATGGCTCATTAAAGTAAGACTAGAGTAATAATACCTTGTGTCACAAAAACAATCACGTTTTGAAGATACAGATCAAAGCGTATGGTTATCACAGTAGGCAGATCTACACCATTCAGGTGTGAAACAAGTATAACTAATAGCTTGGTATTGAATGACAACTGACATCTGAAGATAGCTGCTGCTATATTATGCTTCAGAGCAGTGTAAAAATATTTATTCCCACGTTCTATTAAGACTCTACCAGTTATCTGAAAAAATAAAAGGTTTTTAAATCCAGAGTCACATTGAACTACAATATGTCCAATCCTTTAAATAATTAAATTAATGAGTAATTCTATTTGCACAACCATTAGTTGGACAGGTTAACGTACCATAAAAGTAATTGCCATAAGTCTATGAAAGTGAGCAAAGCCAGTGCAGTGTTTAGAAAGCAACTTTTTGTCATCCTCTGAATGCTTTTATTTAAGCAATAACGAAACTACTCTGTTTCAGGGATTTTTTATTTCTAATAAAGGTAATACAGAATAACTGGGTAATCTAGTCACTTGCTCCTGAAAGGGTTTTACTTTTTTTTTTTTTCTTTTTTACTATTATTTTCATAGAAGTAAATGCTAAATGTAGTAAGAATTTCCGAGACTAATTTACCCTTTCCACAGAGGCAATCTGGGTTTGTTTTTATGACCACATGAAGGGGCATTACTTGCCTGATTCTGTGCTATGCTGAGCACATTCTGACACCAAACCCTCAGATATTAGTAAACCACCAGATCTTCGGAGAATTTAGACCATTACAAACGCAAAGCATTATTAAGTAAAGGCTCTTTTCTAGTGAATGCCTCTGTTATTAAAATCTGTATTCACACCTAGCAAAAATGTTCACTGTAGTTTCAGTTTCCATACCAGCAATGCCTATTTTATCTGTGCAATTTCTCCACAGCTTTGTTTTAAAGACTTCTGTATAATATAGTAATTTTGCTGATTTTGCTCTAACAGAATACCTTTTATCTCAGGATCAAACTAGGACCAGCTATGACTGTCGTTATGTATCAGATTTCTGCCACCATTTTTCATACTTGATAACTCATCCTCTAAGTTGCACAGCTGAGATCAACTATGTCACAAAATAGGGTATCAACTTTCACGAAGATGGCAGAATCTGTGCCACGAAGAGCAGTTAGTCTGTACTATGTTGTGATGTACAGTTGCAAAATACAGAAATAAGAATTGAATGCTGATATATTTCTTCATGATCATCTGTTTATAGCCCTCCACACACACCCATACAGTGACAACTCAGTGATGTATTAGAGTAGAAACACTCCTGCTCTTTCTCTCCAGTGTTATTTACATGCATTCCCCAAAACTAAAGGTTATTTTTAAAAATCACAAGGTATACTGTACCTATTTTCTCAGAGGGAGACTGTCTCTAGCTGAAAAAGCTTATGAAACATAAAAGTAACCTGGTAAATATATACAATTTGATATTTAATGGCATTCTGTATAGACACATTGTTAACTGACAGAGCCGTGTACCTCTTAGTAATTTTTATACAACACTCAATTAATTTGTAAAACAACCAAACTAAATTCCCTGTAAAAGTTTCAATACTTCGTTTACAAGCAGGGTGATAAAAACTAACATAAATGCATACATAAATCTGCAGCCACCACAAAGCAGACAAAATAGAAATTAGATTATTTAAAAAAAAAAAAAGTCTTTCCTTTTCCTCTCTTCTTCCTCCACTCTCAACTGTTCTGACTTTTAGTCACCAAGAATCCTGAAAGTTTCCAAATGGAACAGATGGGCTTCATCTACAAACTATATAAGAAATCAAGTTGCCGAAACCATTAAAGCTAAAACTTTATGAAGTCTCATTCTTGCTGTTTACTACCTAGTCCCATTCAACTGCCTGGAACAGAAAAACTACCCAGTTCATTTCGTATCTTGACGTTGATAGTTTCAGTCGACTAAGCATAACTTATAACTAACTTATAACCAAGTTTTTCTCTATACACTGAATTACACCCCTTTTTCTTACATGACATATTTATATTACAAGGATTACAGCATTATTATCAGTGCTCTCTGAATTAAATTTTTCAGACTCCAGAACAAACGTAATTGCAAATTTTTTCCATGAAAAGCATAGTGAATACTACAAAACGCTGAAATGCTATACAGTTGAGTACAGTCCACTTCAGTTTAGATGAGGAAAACCATCCCATAAACCGGATTCTGAACCTCAGTAATCTATACAAAATACAACAGCTGGAGAATAAACTTCCTAATTGACACCCTCTTCACACAATACCCATTCACAAGACAAATACTCTAGAATAGCTCCCTCCATTTAATGTCCTGATTACAGCAACAACATCCATGTACCTGACCCTGAAAAATGAAATGTTGGATATGTAAGTATTTATCAAACTAGAACACAATCGTAAAATTACTTTCCTACCCAATCTCTTTTACTGTGACACTTTTGGCTCTCTGTATTACATATAAGCTACTGTTCATTTCACTACTCAGCAATTATTTATAGTAACTTTATTAAATTGCGATGTAAAGTGTGCCAAACAGAATTCTTCCTAATAAAATCTCCTCATTCTAAAATTAGGAGTGAGCATAACACAAATACTTACTTCCCTTTCCTTTCAAGTAAGCGTTGCCTTTTTATGAATTCTGCCTGGGGCAAGATTGCATAGGTAGGACAATATTGCAGTAAAGCATCTGTATTTGCTCAAGCTGAGAAGAAAATCACAGCCTGGCATTTGCTGCTGTAGGGCAGTTGTAACTTAAATATCCTCTGTTCTCTTGTGAGCACGTTGCGCCTTGCTGGCTCTCACAAAGCACAATATTCCTCCTAATACGCAGCGGTAACAGCCAGGGAAGGAAGGCTCTGAAAATCCTCCAGTCTGAAGCCAGTCAGTCGCTGGCAGGAGAGGCCAGGATCGTCACCTAGTATATCAAGTATTTTCTGCCGCTTTCTATAAGCTCCTGCAAAGCAGCACCACAGCGAAATCCTACTGTCTAGCAACAGGCATGTAAAGACCTGACCTTTCCAACGTACAGTCTGCTTTACACAGACTGCAACACAGTGCTTAATTAGTTGTGTTTCCATCACATATAAACTAACCAATTCATGTAAGTGGAAAACTTCTCCGGCTATTGGACTTTCACCCAAAAAACTGAGCCAAAATGACCTTCTTGGAATCTGAAAAGCTTATATATTTTTTTTTCTCTATTATAATTTTTCATTTTCATTCCTTTCTGTATTTCTGAATTCTGTCCAGAACTGAAGCAGAAGTGCCAGAATACCATAAGACTGCTTATTCTTATTATTTCTGTATTCTTTCCAACTTTGAATCCCCAAGTTTGGAAAGAAATGGCATTCTTGTAAGTATTCTAACCCAATTCTGCAGACCAAGGCAACTTGAAGAATATCTGGCTCTAGCTATTTATCTAAACTCAATCTCCAGAACTTCCAAACACTTATTTTTACTTGCCTTCTCATATCAGCATTAAAATAATAGACATGAGGAATATTATAAAGAAATACTTGTAGTAGCCTGTATCACATAATAATTGCTGTCATTCATTTACCATTTGAATAAAAAAAGTTAATAGCAAACTGAGTATTTTGTATAAATGTAATGTACATAAGGAAAATACGCTAGCAAATCAACAGGTAACTATTCTGAAGCCTAGATATATCTTTTGGATTAACATCTTTACCTGTTTCAAAATAAACAATATCCTGTAACTGCAGAAAATAATTTTTAAAAATGTTTTCAATATTTATTACCAATGTCAGGAATAACAGTTTCTTACTTGTATGTAATCACTTATGTTATATATTTGCCAAATTTTGAAAAGGTTTTTAAGGTCCAATTCTAAATCATGTTACCACAGGAATATTTGTTCATGATTTTATTACACGTTTCAACAAAACTCCTCAGTATATTTTTTTTGTCCCTTATAGCCTAGGACAATATTTAATATGGAAAACAGATGCTGAAGCAGACTATGAATTACATCAAATGTAAAATTCAGTTTTCAACATTATAACCAATAATAGCTTGAAACACAAATGGTCATTAATGTTTAATCATAAAGAGATCAAATGTCTATGATCAAATACTGTTCTAATACCACAAGCGATGACCCATCCCAAAATATGGAGAAGATTCAAAATAAGGAAGGTATTTATCTGTTGCCATTAATAGTTATTTTAAGCGTTTCATATGTGAAGAAACAGGTTATAAAAATAAAGTAATGGATATTCAATTATCATTTTCTCAAAATCAAGATTTTAATTATTCACATTTCTATGTTAAAATGCACTTTAGAAGATGCGTGTAAAGCATTAAAAGCTTTTATTATTCATTCCAAACTGAAGACTGATCTTTCGTTGTAAAAGTAGTTTCTCCTTAACTTCTTGATTTTAATTAATTTTTTAAAATGAGGGAACAAGACCGCTTTTTAGCATGCCCAAACTAAATACTACTTTTACTGCCAATACGGACTGCACTTTTAGTCACCTTGCTTGTCCATAAATTCAATGATACGACAGCCTGCCACTAAGATAAATAGCAAATAATACTCTGAATAGTAGGTTCAGGTATTTCTTAGGGTTTTTAGTATCACTCCCTTTCCAACTTGTCACTCCAGCATGTGGGAACAGAAGGCAAAGTAAAGCTGTTTCTTCCACAAGAATGAGAATTCGACATACTGGAAAAGGAAAGCATCACTCTGCCGATTAAGGAAGGAAGCTGGAAAGCACTGCTATTATCATCTGGCTGCAAGGGCAAGCAAGAGAAAGGGGGAAATGAGAGTGCAGTTGGCCCTGCCAGCAGTAGTTTTTCTTACTGGCTGTGAATACTAAAGATACCCAAGCCAAAAGCAGGAAGGGTGCAGCTGTTGGCAACGATCTATCACAATTAAAGACACAGCCAATAAACAATTAATCATGTACGTTTTTACCAAGAAAAACAACACTTTGTAATATATTAAAGGTAAGAAGCTATGCACAAAGTACAAAATCCTAGAATTGATGTATAGAGTACAGAGACACCTTCTGCAACCTGTATCATGGATTAAACTTTTTAATTACATGATCGTTCGTGACAGCTTCTTCTAGGACAAATGTATTCACAGAAGAACTACAGGGCCAGAGTTCCTGTACTGAGAGGACCACGGGTATCCAACAGATATGAAACATCCATAAATGAAAATGGGCCATGGATGCTTGGCCTAATTCCATTCCTCCAGCAACACACAACCCCTCTCTAAAAAACCCCTCCCTTCCTCGGGGGGGTGGGGAAAGGTTGAGTAAAGCAAACTCAACTGGAACCTGAGGCTTTATTGGGATGGGGAGTTCTGGTTTGTAGATGATTTACAGATTGCTTCCACTGAGCAACAGAGAAGAAAAATGGGCTACTGTTGGAAAACTATAATCAGATGCCAAGAAAAAAAAGAATATACAATGAAGTCTATATTCTGTAACTCTGCGGATAAAAAGAAACAGGAATATTGTTCAACATATGACCAATCCTGTATGCCCCGTATGCACCCCTGTATTACCCAGAAATTACTTAAGTATTACATACCACCAGAGCTGAGTCAAGGTCACGTCCTTGTACAGTAATGGTCATAACTGATCATTTAAATGTTCAAAAGAGACTGCAGTGCAAACATACACCAGAATAAGATGAAGGCTGCAAATGCTAGGCACACAGTTCATGGTTGAAAAAATCAGACTCACACGAAAGCCTTCGTCCAGAGCCTTACATAATCAAACACAAGAGAAGAGCTTAAAACTGAATGCTAAGGACTTTCATTACTTACGAGTGAAACTCAGAATAAATAAAGATGGCTAAAAACACACTTGGCAACACAATACCCTGGACTTTGGAGAGCAGACTTTGGCCCCTCTGGGGATCTGCTTGATAGAGTACCATAGGATAAAGCGCTGGTTAATATTCAAGGATCACCTCTTCCAAGCTCAGCAGCGAAGTGTCCCAACGAAGAGGAAGTCAGGCAAAAATGCCAGGAGGCTGCATGGATGAACAAGCAGCTCCTGGACAAACTCAAACACAAAAAGGAAGCACAGAGGGTGGAAAAAAGGACAGGTAGCCTGGGAGGGAAACAGAGAAACTGTCCGAGCAGCCAGGGACCAGGTTAGGAAAGCTAAAGCCCTGATAGAATTACATCTAGCCAAGGACATCAAAGGCAACATAAAAAGCTTCTATAGGTACATCAGTGATAAAAAGATGACTAGGAAAATGTGGTCCCTCTCCAGAAGGAAATGGGAGACCATGTTACCTGGGACATGGAGAAAGCTGAGGTACTCAATGACTTTTTTTGCCTCAGTCTTCACCAGCAAGTGCCCAGCCACACCGCCCAAGTCACAGAAGGAAAAGGCAGGGACTGGGACAATGAAGAACCACCTGCTGTGGGAGGTGATCAGCTTCAAGACCATCTAAGGAATCTGAGGGTGCACAAGCCCATGGGACTTAATGAGATGCATCCGTGGGTCCTGAGGGAGCTGGTGGATGAAGTGGCTAAGCCACAATCCATCCTATTTGAGAAGTCATGGCAGTCTGGTGAAGTTCCCAGTGACTGGAAAAGGGGAAAAGTAACCCCCATTTTTAAGAAGGGAAAAAAGGAAGAGCCAGTGATCTACCTTGATGCCTGACAAGATCATGGAGCAGATCCTCATGGACACTATGCTAAGGCACATAGAAAGTAAGGAGGTGACTGGTGACAGCCAACATGGCTTCACTAAGGACAAATCTCACCTGACAAATCTGGTGGCCTTGTACAACGGGGTTACAGTGTTGTGGACAAGGGAAGAGCAACTGATGACATCTACCTGGACTTGTGCAAAGCTTCTGACATTGTCCTGCATAACATCTTTGTCTCTAAACTGGAGAGACATGAATCTGACGGATGGACCACTTGGTGGATAAGGAATGGGCTGGATGGTTGCACTAAAATTGCTGTGGTCAACAGCTCAATATCCAAGTGGAGACCAGTGATGAGTGGCATTCCTCAGAGGTCTGTACTGGGACCGATGCTGTTTAACACCTTTGTTGGCAACATGGACAGTGGTATCAAGTGCACCCTCACCAAGCTGTGTGGTGCGGCTGACACGCTGGAGGGAAGGGATGCCACCCTGAGGGACCTTGACAGGCTTGAGAGGTGGGTCCGTGCGCACCTCATGAAGTTCAACCAGGCCAAGTGCAAGGTCCTGC
>JAVJGI010000060.1:21637283-21647570 GCA_035590275.1 Ibycter americanus
AGATTAGAGCTTAGATACAATTAGCATGGTGAGAGTTCTTCGTGAAACAAAGTTATTCCTTAGAAAAATAGCATTTAAAAAAAAAAAAAAAAAAAAAAAGCAGCAAACACTGGCTTAAGACATGAATTTGAATAAGAAAAAGTCAGGTTCTTTTCCAGGATGTAAAGTTTGTCTTTATTAATCCCATTCATTCAAAGAAACACACACACACACACACACACGTGTATATGTGCACACTTTTAAATACAAACTGACTGAAAACTAGCAAAGATCATTCTAGACCCAAATTATAACTGTATATCTGATTTCCATTTAAATAAAACCAAAGCATCTGGGTTTAGAATATGTGCCTGGTAAAGAGGATATTGACTGGATGTTAGTGCATGCAAGATAAATTCAGTTCTCGGCCATACCACCTTAACTCTGGAGAAACCCTACAGATGTCAATGAAATGGTATTGGATTTGTAATGGAGTGAGAAAAGAATATTGCCCAGCATATCTTTTTTTTATATATTTTATTTTAAGCCAAACATACAGAAGAAATCTTCCTTTGCCTCCCTGTTATCAATCAATGACCATTGCTCTGTTAATGTATTACAATAAAATATCTCAACGGTGCATTGAGCTGGTTGACTGTAATATATCAGCAGATCAATGGTTTGCAAAAAGAAAATGGTCAAATGCAAGACAACCTTCTCCAATTAGATAATTTTCAAAGATTTCACACACAGAATTCATAATGGCTTAGAAGAAGCAAGTCAACAGCGTTAACTGACTGCAGACCTCAGAGGGCTTTTCAAAGTGTTACCCTCCTTCCTTGTTCCCCCGTGATTAAAACCAACGATAAATGATACATTAATATTTTGAGGATATTTGTCTCCAGATCTGGATACTGCAGTTTGAGCTTCTCTTTGATGTTAAGAAACGCCTACACACTGAAAAACCAAAAGAGAAATTAGTGACACAGGGAAATGGAGGTCTGTAGCCCACATCCTCAGTGTGGGAAGTTTTCAGCCCTTTTGTAAATCCTGCACAGCACCCCTGCACCCGCCAGGTCAGGCTCACACAGCCAGTTCTGCAGCTGGCCCAGCACCGAGCACCCAGGACATCTCCTCCACTGGTCTTCTGAGACCCTGTTTGCAAGCCTTGGCAACGCCATTTTATAAGCAGTTCTCAAAGCTTCTAGCACCTATTGCATATGTCTTAAAGACTGATGTAATTCTTCGAAAGATAGTGTTTATAAAACTGAGGTGAGAACCAGGAAATTCAATGAAAAGGTGATATTGCATACATTCGAGAAAAAGTGAACCAAATGTAAATGGCCTTTGGCAGTCTCCTCTGTTGGCTATGTCTTTTTAATGCCTGTGAATACACGGTTATCCATGTGAAATCATTAGAAATTCTGTTCATGTCAGAAAGCTAACACAGTAAACTATGACTCTTTTCTATTTTTTTGTGTTGTTTTGTTTTGCTTTTTAACACTTAATAATGTCAGCACTGCAGAACTCAAATTTCTGGGCTACTTTCTGGGTTCATTCATTTCCAGAAGAATCCTGTGCCACCACTGTGGTGTCACCCCGATGCAAGCCACATCACTGCAGCATCAGTTTTTTCTGAAAACATTTTCCCTTGTTTAAGAACTATTTCAGGTCTTTAATCATACATGGAACTGATTGTATTTACAGAGCGGACATATACGTATTTCTTTTGTATGCAAGCAGACATCTGAACACACAGAGCAAGAAGCTGTGCTCCTAGATGTGTGATTTCTTCCTCCCAAACAAATTCGTACCCTTCTTGTGGGTGAAATTGTTTACATGAAAAACATAACTGTTCAACTTTAAAAGCCAGAGCTAAAAGCTTTGCTCTGCATGCAGTTCTGCTGCTGTGGAGAATTTTTTATTCATACATCCCTCTTTTTCATTGACATCATATATTTCTGTAATGGTGCATAATTAAACATTGACAAATCTAAATCAATAAACATCTTCATTGGCTGGGGTGGCATCAGCACTTAGAAGTGCTGCCTATAGAGAAGCTCTGGGGTCTCGAAGATCAGATTATATGTTTCAAGATATTGACATTTGTGATGTGTTCTGGTCTGGGAATACGATAAGGAAAACCTCTGTTTTCCTTTGGTTTTTTCCACATTGAGAGAGGAGAAGAATAAATAAAAAAGAAGGTTAAGCAACAGAAACAGTTACATCAGTTCAGTGCAGTCTTCACAACCAATACACATTTTTACAATAAGATCTCCGTGTAACAGAAGTACGAGGTGACGACTTCTCTGCAGATCCAGATTAGTGTCAAAGAACTAACAAGAGTCAGCAAAGAGGTGGGGTTTGCTGTGTGTTGTGACTCACCAGATGGAGCCATTCTAGACAGCTGTATTTACCTGGCAGTAAATGCAGTGCCTGAAGAAATGCTTCTTGTCAGATATAGTGCCTTCTTTTAAGCAAATTGAGTCTATCACAATAAAGTTTGTTCTCCATATTCAAACTTGCCCCTGAAGCACACAAGCAAACAATAATCCCTAGTACCAAAGTATTACAGACTTCATTTAATTACTCAAAGCTCAAAAGACATATTTTAATTGACATTTTTTTCCTTCTTTTTTTCTTCTAACGGTTACACATGCGATAACAACAATACTCAAGCAATGCATGTCTAGAAAATTATCATTCTCTGCAACATGGTATTTCTGTTTCTGCTCAAAATTAGAAATTGTAAAACATACAATAAAAAGAAGCATAACAAAAATTTTTTTTCCCATTACTCCAAACAGGTAACACCCCCCAAAAAAAAGACCTGAGATGATGTAAATGAACACAGGTGTACTATAACATCAGAAAAATTGGAAATTAAAATTGTCCATGCATTTTTAAATCAGTTTCTCCCATTTGTTTACTTTACGATACTATTATTATCACCAACTATAATTGTAGAATTTAATAATAGAATATTGATAATTTGCATTTTTCAATACTAATTACTCTCAAAGGACATTCCAAATAATTAATTCATCCTTACATCATACTTGTAAGTAGAAAAGAAACATTGACTTGTCATTCCACATGGAAGAAAGAGATAAAGTTCACATAGAAAGTTAATGACAAGAGCTGGAACTAGTTCCTAGTCCTCAAATTCTGCTTACTGAAACTCAAACTACAGGCTATACTGAATTAGTGCAATACAAAATACGGTGACAGTCTTAGAATTACATGTGTTGAATCTTGTGTGATCCAGAAGAACTGCATGAAAAGAATTTATAATACACAGCTTCTCATAAAATAGAACATAATTCACAAGAGTGCTAAGAAAAATTGTATGTTATTACCACCCTGTATTTGACAAATACTATATGATTCCATGATGACTCGTGATGGTTTCAAATCTTTAGTAACATCAAAGTCAAAGTGAGGTAAGGATGTCCTCAAAGTCATGTATAGTCTTAAATAATGTCTGGACTATCAGCAGATTACTGGGTTGCCTCAAGCATGCAATTTTAGCTTGTTAACATACGCTAACAATACATAAGGTCCCAAGCCAGTGATTACTCCCATGGACAGCAAATGAAACATTAAACATGACAGTTCTGGACTTCTAAAAGCTTGAACTTGTAACTTCAATTCTCTCATCACATTTAAATAAGGGTCTCAAATACATAAGATTTTAATTGTTTTGTTTGTTTGTTTGTTTGTTGGGGTTTTTTTTAAGGCAGAATAGTTACGAAAGGAACAGGGGTATCTTACAAAGGAATATTTTAGCTATACTAGGTAAAGGCCACATAGCTTTCTATCGTTTGAGGAACATGAGGAATGAGACACAATACCTAGACCAGCAGCTGTGCAAAGCACACAGTGAACTATGCAAGGCATGGAGTGAGTGGGGCAGGATCCGTCCCCCCAGCTCACAGCAGCACTGTGCACTTCCACAGAGATCCACACATCAGCACAAGGGGAAACATTACTGTGTCACAAGGACACTCATCAACACCACAAAGCCACAATGGCATTTGCTGTAATTTGATGCTGTGCCAAAAACATTAACACCTTTTACTGTGATATTTCCACTCAAGGTAGTGACTTGTTCATGTCAGAGTGTGCCTTACTGGGCAAGGGATGAGAACTGGCAGCTCTGAACAACGTGTCTGCTTCACCTCACAGTCACCTCCACCTGCACGATTAAAACCAACAACAAAAAACCACCAAAAAGAAAACCCCAAACAATTATATCTTTTTGCAGCATTACAAGATGGCTAGGCCAAATTCTGCTCTATTTAACCAATGTGCTCTACCATTTCTGACAGTTACTCCAGCATGACTGAGAGAAGAAATCAGGTTACTATTGTAGCCTTTGACAGAAAACATTGTTAAAGTGATGTTGTCTTTAGAGTCTTTCATGAAATCTGTAAACATGTTTAACATTTCTTTGAATGGAAAATGTGACTTGTCAATCTATATTGACTCAGTGAAACGAAAAGCCCAACATATTAAGCTTGGAACCTTCAGGCATTTATTTTTCTCTAATGATTAACTTTACAATATAATTTCATCCTTTCACAAATCAATCACATTAATCATAAGAACTCAAAATGAATGTTTACACCACATTTGTCTTCTGGTTTAACTCTTTTGGACAGTGCTTGATGGAGAAGAATACAGTACAGGAAAAAACAGCATAGTTATTGCTGCTAAATTAAGACCTCAAATTTACCAATACAGAGTTACTGAGTCTTTAATTCAGGTTCTTCAGGGGACCAAAGCCCATCCCACTGAATAAAAAGGCTAGGTTTTCTGAAATAGGATAATTAGTAACAAGCATGCGTAAATCCATGGCCAATAATCTATACTGTTTATAACCTACACAAGTATGTTATCAGGTCTCCAGAACACTCCCTTATGGACCACGTGTAAAATGGACCAGAAAAGCCCAAGATAATCTCTGTCTGTGGGGCATTTAGAATTCAGAGAGAAGAATTTAACACTGTTTCTGTGTGGCCATGCTTTTTCTGTGCTAAGTCCTTCTTTCTGGAGTTCAGTCTGTATGGGCACAGAGAAGGTGGTCACCCCAAATCTGCATGTCATTGTGGTTTGAACTTTAATCCCTAAGCAAAAGGATAAAAGCACAATGGGTACAACACTATCCTGCCTTCGTAGTTTATTTCCATAAAGCACATATTAGCACACTATGACTGTTAGTGGCTAAATTTTCAAATAAATGAGATAAAATAGATAAGAATGCAGAAAAAACACCCTGTGATATCTATATGACTTTTCATATGAGGAGAATCGTGAATAAGAAACAGGAAAGCCAAAATGGATAGTTCATAAAATTTAGTAGTTTAAAAAAAATCCAAAAATTCATTAAGACATGCATTACTCCATTAATGTGAGTTTGGTAGTCAGGTTTTGATGCTAACTACTCAGTGTTATATCAGTTTGATATACACCTAAATACAAAGATAAGCAAATTTTAAAATTTTAAAAAAAGTTGTACCTGCTGACATCAAAGCATACCTGTGGAACAAAGACAGGTTTAATAAGCTTCTGCCGAAAATCAGTCAGGATTACAGGACTTGGGTTTTGAAATCTTGAGATCAGTTGGTTTCTAACCGGACACTTCTTGGTTTACTGCCAGCAATCTTCTCTGACTCCTCAGAAACCTAGCCAGCTCCTAAAGCCAAAGGTCCCAAGCTCTCAGCCTTCAGCCCAGCCACACTGAACATAGAGCAGTTATTTTGTTTTGTACAGTTTGAACCTAAAGGAAAATATCAGAAGTGTAACTCCTCACAGAAACAGAATTGTTATTTTCCACTCAGCTCTAGAAGTAGGAATGACGACCTTTAGGAAGCTTTATAAACAGCCACGTTTGATGCGAGATTTCCAGCTGCATCGATTAATCAAGGGGACTGAGGTGGACCAGCATGCAGTCTCTGTGTTCTGTGGCTTCTGTCCTGTGTAGGGTGCTGCTCAGCCCCACTCGCTCATTTGATGCTGTAACTCCACACACCCTAGTTACACTTTCCATTTCATGGAAAACCCTAATAAACTGTTAACCCTGAAAGGGGGCTTGGATGTACCTTGCCTAGAATATTTGAAGTTTATTCTCAGGAGAAATTAATGCTACTGGTCACAAAATCACTGTCTGTAATTTATTTGCACACATTATTTGTCCAACACTAGTGTACTGCCAACAAGTCATTTAAAAAATTAATTACATATTTGAAAAAATGAAGCGCTACTTTTGCTAAGTAGCTGTTTGTTAATTAGGTCTGAGTTGGTCCTTGTTGAATAAGGTCCAAAAATTAAGTGAACTTGCTCCACATGACATCACCTAAGTACTGTCACATGGGACATACTAATGCTTCACTCAGTTCTGCTGCTGCCGCCCTGATACAGGGCCATACTCTGGGCTAAGCGTGTCTCTGAATGTCTGCTTGATGATGGCAGTGGTTCAGGTGAAGATGGTAACTGAAAACCAATTTGCACTCAACTTTATCTGTAAATGAACAGCAGGCAAAACAGGGGGTGGGGAGTGGGGACACGGGCAAACCACAAAAAAACACCAACAAACCAGCAAACAATTCAACCAAGAAGAAAACCCCAAACCAGCCTGCTCAGGGATGCAGAACCAGCTCAGTGCTAGTCAGACGGCTGAGAAGGGGGCTGCCCAGATGCAGTAGTTTTGTTGCCAGCATGGCTGGACTGTTCCTCCAAGATCCTGAGGGAAATCTTCAAAGGAACATCTAGTCATGTCAGTCCTCATCATCAAGCAAAGAACTTGATACTGCCAACTTTCCCTTACTTCAGCAAATAACAGGAATCTATATATTTCAAATAGATAGTGAGATGACATACTTTTTAATCCCCACTGTAGGAAGACTTCAATCAATAAAACCTCCAGGTTTGATCTACAGCCAGCCAGCATGTACATCAGAGCACATATTGCCTGCAAAACAAGCTATGATTAGGTTGTTTAAGGGTCAGACTTATTGTTTAACTGACCAAAATTTTAGGACTGCTCAAGTACCCTGTAACAACCTGTACTGAAGGCCTAATAGCAACTTCCAAAATATTTTTGAGCAAAAAAATAATGGTGGGGTTTTTTCTTTGTTTTACCATGTAATAAAATTTTAATTTAGATTTTCTTAGCAGCTAATTTACATGGAAAGTCATGGGAAGCATGCTAGTAGCCAGTCAGCTATCGTTAATTCTCATTTCAGTGAACGATGCACAGAAATTTTTTAACCCCTATCTTCTAGTTCTTTAACAAGAAGCACATGCTCGCCATCCCTCAGATGCAATGTGGATGGAGGGTAAAAAAAGGAATTAACCAGATTTTGCATCACAAAATAAATTCCTGGTGCTAGATGTTCTTGACAGGCAGCAAGACCTTCGTGTAATAAGACACAATTGCTGAAATATGAAGGTACACCAATTCAGCTCCAAAATAAAGTGCACATGCCTAACAATAAGGTGTATATATAGGCCAGCAGGACTGTAGTCAATTCTCATATCGCATGTAGCCTCTGTATTAGGACTTGTAGTAAAGGTCTCTAGCCCATAGTGACATTACTGTGATGGCAGAATGTCAAGTGAGGATTGATGGCTTGTGATATGTGAGGCAGATCAGATGATCATCAAATTACCTCATGGGAGTTTTCAAGAAGTCTGTGAAACCTAACACGTAGATACACAAAATAATTAGCTATGTTGCCATAAACCAGCCTTCTGCCCCACAGCAATGCTAACATTGAGAAAGCTGAAAGAAATGATACTTCATGTTCTACGTACCCAAGTATATACACAGACATCAGGAAAGTGTTCCCAGAGCTTGCACATTTAATTGTGCATAGCATTATTAAACCAATTTTCTTCAAATTTGTCTTCATTTGTAGGTCTCAGCATGCCTTGCAAAGCAAAGGAAACTTGAAGAAAATGTTCTCAATAGTTAAAGCTGCATATTTAAATTCAGCATGCAACTCCAGGAAGGCAAACTCAGAATAGGCAGCCAATACGGCCAAAAACTCCCAAGAATTTATGAGGGTGTGTAAATAGTAAACAATAATAGAAACAGGTTTTCTGGTTTTAATTATGTTGGATGCTAACAGCCTGAATATATACAGATAATTTATATTGTAAATACCACTCGAGATTAGAGAAATTTAATTTAATTTTTCAAAAATGGTAGTAAAGAATTCTCACTTGATTTATTTTGTGTAAGGTATCCTCCTTCCCCCCAAAGCCACACAAACAAAACCATGGCCAGCTGCACATGTACAGGCCTTACCTGAACAAGGTGTCTGTGACACTGTAAAGTAAATCCAGAACCTTTAACTCTGGATCTTTGCCACTCACTCCAGCTAAAAAGAACCCTTCTAATATCTATAAGTAGAATTAAAGTTTATATCCTCTTTTTTAAGGTTTCCAGCTACTGGAGAAGGTTGTGATTACTAGTGCTTGAGTCGTAATATTTTAATTTTAAAGAGGGCAGTGTTCATGCTTCGCAGGTGATGCTTCATAGAAGATGACAGTGGGACATATCTCTCTAGCTACTTTTTTCTAAACTTGCCCAGTGCATATGTATTTATCTATTAAAAATGCATCTATTTCCAGGATTAATCATAGTAACTTATAGCACACAGCAAAATTATAGACCAGGTTAGGACAGGAAGTGAAGAATAGCTCTTCCAATTAATGCCGGATAGGGAAATTCATTAGATAGGATGCAATTACTTAAGTTGGAATTTTTCCAGAAGCTGGAGTTCAGCCAGGACACTAGTTTAATATTAAAATTCTAAAAAAATAAAATAAAAATAATAATGAAAAAAACCTTAATGATATCCAGACCAGAGAAGGATATCTTAATCCTTGATTGTATTCCCTTGTTACGTAGTCAATACAGAGCATCTGTGATACCCAAAATGTTTTTTTGCTGGGACCTGAAGGTAGAGAAAAGGGAAAAAAAAAATATGACGTTCTCTGGGATGCATTTGTTTATGGTAATCTCCTAGTTAAGCACATGACATTCATGATTTTTATTACAGTTTTGGAAAAATTATCTAGCTTTGACAAAATTTCAGCTGACTTTATAAATGATTAAATGAAACTCAGAATAAAAATTGGGAGCAGACAATGTAAACATGCAAAAAAATCTCCCCCAATACTAATCCAAATGGACACTGATGGTTGTTAGACACCTCTAGCGCAGAGAAATATATACGAGAACGGTAAAATTCCCACGAATTTGAATGATCTACTTGTACATCATATGCAAATGATATTGCCATCACTAGTCCTGAAAATCATCATCATCACATCTAGGATTTCCCATGGATTTTCTCTGTTCTCCTTAGGAAGACTTCCATTAAAGTCCAAGTGAATATCTGCACTCCAAAGTACACTAAAAAATAAATCTAGTTAATCTGAGAGCAGCAGAGCTAATGAAGACTGTTTCCCAAATCCCCACTCAATATATCCAAGTCCTCCTCTATGCTACTCACAACCTCCCTCCACTCTTGCATTCTTGTTCAAAATGAGGACACAGCGCAGCCACCTCCCTCCCGGATTTCCTAATTACCGAACAGGGAAGAGGCGGCACAAGAGCTATATTTATGCTGCTTGGCCAGCCGGCACATGCCTGCTCCCAGGAAAAAAAAACAACCAACAACACAAGCTCACAACACAGTCTTCCTTGCAGCAGAAACCCTAATTTGCATCACCTTCTCCTCTTGCTGGTAGCCAGTATCCACAAAATTGGTAGAACTCCCACAGTAAACTTTGGTTGAAATTAATTAAAAGATTCCAAAGTTATTTGGAGCAGGCCGCCAGACAAACAGCATAACAGCGTAACCCATATTTCCTTCAGAAAGCAAGCTAAAAAAGGAAACTAGTAGTAATTATTATCTCTGTATACCATGAGGCCCAAGTTCTTGACTAAGGCCTATAAACATTACTGTGATAGTTATAATAAACAGAAAATTTGCCTAACAGAAGGAACAACAGTAGATGAAATGATAACACAGCTTGCATTAATTAACAACAGAGCTCACTATTCGCAGAGGAAGTTGCCATAAGTACACAGACCTGGAGCCAAATTTTCACTAAAGCTGAGCTCCCGTTTGCTGAGGATGCTAAGACAAGACAGACATTTTCAGAAATACCAAAAAGTCAGCAATCCTTGTTCAGGTATCAGCAGAAATACCAAGAGCTTAAAAAAAAAGGGAATAGTTTCCTACTGTTCATTGCGGCTGGGAGTGAGGGTGCGTCAGCAGGAGCTCCGGT
>JAVJGI010000060.1:21647580-21660588 GCA_035590275.1 Ibycter americanus
CCCCCCCCCCCCCCCCCCCCCCCCCCCCCCCCCCCCCCCCCCCCCCCCCGGAGCGGGAATGGCCTCAGAGTGCCTTTTGCAAGCCTGACTATCTGAAAGGCAAATAATCACTGTAGTAATAAACACAACGTTTCTGGATAATTAATTCAGAGAAACAAACAAAAAAATTAAATGGCGGGGCATCATACTACTGTGGGAAAGTTGTCTTTTAAAGCAAGCATTTCATGATTCTTAAGACACTGCCTCCCTCACCTCTTTCTTAGAAGACAATTAAACATCATTAGAAATTCGTAAGATGTAATGTGATATGTACAAGGGACCTACATTCTGAAAAAGTAAACCCTTAGAAGACTGGTCAGTGGTAGAGTAGAGAAGCACTTAAAAAGCGATGATTACATGACAACAATACCAATACCAGTAATGTCCACTGAAGCTAAATTTTTGCTCAGCAGCTCCCAGAAATCCCTTAAGAAAACCCTACCATCATTCAGGGGTGAGAGGGGAATCAACAAAAAAACCAACCCCAAAAAAACTAAACAAACCAAAGTGTGTTTTCAAATTTGTGATAAAATAGCACTTTCCTCAGACACCAAGACATCCTCTTTGTGGAAATAAAACCTTGAACGTCCAGAAAATACACCTGAAAAGCAATCTTTAGAATTAATTACAGTTACCTTTGTGATTGTCCAGCTGTTCTGCAGAGCATCCTGTGAGCTGATATCTCTGGATCCATCTAGAAAGCCTTTGGTTTACTGCACACTTAAAATTACACAGGTCAGCAATGCTCTCAGGAACAAATTATAAAACGTTCCCATCAACTGCTGCTTAACATACATTTGTGTGCTAACTAGTTATGCTTCACCTCCCTATTTATGGTTCTGCACTTTTCTTTTTTTTTAAATAGGAAAACAAATGAATAGATTTTCCAGTCTGTCACACCACCTTGCTGTAGAAGTACTCAACCTATTATGCAGAGTTAATCACCAACTTCAAAATATATTTTGAAGGCATAGAGATCCTTCATATTTGCTGTACATCTCTGCAACCTCATTGTACTGGAGATGTGGGTGTGCATAAGCCTCTAGTAAGTAGACCTAGAACAACCCAGAACAATGTCACACAATAGTAAAGAATAAATTTTACAGGCTTCAGCTGGAAAACTACAAAACAGGTTTGTAACCCATTGATCTTGGCTCTAGGAGGGCTGCAATATGCATCACAACATAAAATGCAGGGAGAAACCAAGCTAGAGAGTGGTCCTGGCACAGATCACAGTTAGGTCCTTTGCTAGGGATACATCATACAATGAATTATTTCTTTGGGTCCATAAGTGCTTTCCAAAAGCACTGGGCATTCTGCCATTAATCAGATATACATCCAGTTATATTGAATGCAGGCAGTCCTTTCTCCCCCAAAAGACCCAGATTTTTCCAGTAAATCACCATCCCTCTAGCACTCCTACCCCTTGCTGCTTTCATTTTACTGTCCCTCTCCAAGGCATGAATTTCAAAGCTCTGGAGCCCGCAGCAAAAACCTACCTCTGTCAGAGCCCTCCTCAAGCCACGATGACTGAAATACTCCTGTTTGGAGTATCATAAGGATATAACCCTAAAAACTGCTCCTCTCCTCAAGTTAGATTGAATTTAGGTCATTTAGATTTTTAAAGGTTAGTATCCATCTCTGAAGTTTCATGCAGAAGTTTAGTGGTAGCTGACGCAGGTTATAAAGCATCAGTTCCAAAGTGGGCTAGTTGTGGAGAAGCAGAGATCTCAGTAAGAGTGGATGAAGTTGCTACAGACAAGTCACTTCGGTGGTGGTTGAGCCACCTCCTGCCCTGCAGCGTTCTCAAGCCAAGCACCCTCTGAGAGCACAACCCCTGCCCAGCAACACTCCTGACACTGGGGGATGAACTTGTTTACAGCCAGCCCATGCTTCTCCACCTGTGATGAGGCCCTAAGTGTGAGCTTACTCCTGGCTTCAAAATACTCATGAGGTGTGGGGTGCCTCTAGATGATGTGTCTCTGTGCTGTGATCAGGAAGTAAGAGGAGTTTGCACCTTCTCATCAAGCATATCTGGAACAGGCTTACCTTGTCACAGCTACCATTTAATTACCAAAACACAGCGACTGGTCTAACCAGATGCTGAAATTATGAGCTTCTTAACCCCTGTGACAGTTGATAACATTATTTATTTCTTTCTGCTCATTTGCCACATATTCACTATGTGTAAATGGAGCCACAATTACATGAATTGACCATTAGTCATTATTAGGAAGAGATCAACAACCAAAGTCACAAATACTAGCTTTGTTTTATATTCAGGTATAAAAGCTGTAGCAAAGTCAAAAGTCCAGGACATTGGAAGCAAACAGAGCCTTGGAGATGACTGGGCAAAACCATCTCTATTAGTTTAATCAAAAGGGGAAGATTAAACACTACCTGTGGCAAGACAGATCGTTAAAGCCAAACGATGATCTCTCAAGCAAAGGAGAGTTGTAAAGTTGAAGGCTGTAAAGATGAAGGCTTCTAACCTCCTTAATGATAACCTTGTCCAATAATAGATTTGATTTCTTCTTCACAACTTCTGACAATCAGGAGAGAATTAGGTTTCAAAGAGAGGTGGTAGGTCATCACTTTTCTACCACCACTAGTACCTTAACAAGCCACATAGGCCAGAAGTATTGCGGTACCATCAAATGTTTTATAATGAAAATCTATTTTATTGCAGGCTAAAGTAAATGGAAGGTTTCATTGCACAATTTAAAGAGAATATGGTTCAGTGGTTCAAAGGAAAGTGGGAAAGAAAAGAGTAGGGAGAGAACCCCAGTATATAGGCAGCACAAAAGAATTGGTGACTTGGTATCTTTGCGAAGAGACTCAGGAGAGTCTCAAAGAAGAAACTGAGAAAGGACAAGGACACTAAGTACTCCTTCTTGTCAGGATAAGAAGGAAAAACAAACGGTAGTGCAAGCTTCATTTTGAACCCTGTAATGGCATTGCACCAAAGGGGCTTAAACCCCAATGTTTTTGGGTTTTTTTATTAATATTTTGAAGAATGATATGGAGACTAGTCTCCTCGGGCTGACCAAAGCAGTGGTAAACCACACCTGTTTGCTCTGAGAAAGGTTGTATCCAAAACTTCATAGCGACATGTGGAGCAAACATGGAAACATTGCACTAAATATTTGAATGGGATTTCCTTTTAATGTGAATATTAATGTTAGCTTAATCACTTTAAAGCGTAGTCATCCTTGGTTAGGACATGTTATGACTGTTTGACACACTACACATGAAACTTAAAAAAATAAAAGGGCTTTATAGAACATTTCTTATTGCATTTGTGGTTTAGGCCAAGCTTGTCTACACCAATATCTTCAGTGGCTGAAATCACTGGCATGACGAGTGAAAAAAAATTTAGCTTCACATGAAATACATCGCGTCCAGAAAGGGCAGATACCTTTCTTATCGGGCTAGGTTGCAAAGGCGTGAGAGCTGGCAAAGGAAAGGGAAGAAAGGTGCAAAGCTTGGGTCAGTGAGAGCTCTTGACCATGCAGCGCAGAGGTTTGCTGCAGAGCTTTCTCCTGCCCCCATCAAAGATGTCATCAATCTCTGAACTAGCAACTGTCTATCCTGTCTGGCCTCTGAGCTTTTGCTTCCCTACCCTGAAGTGATTTCAAGGGGGCATGGCTGTGTAAGAGGTACCATCCTTTAGATGAGCTAGAAACATATGGCACTGACCACATGTGGTCATTAAAAAGTCCCACGCCAATTTTTGCAAGGCTAACAATATTAGCCCCAGTATCCTGGCCAAATTCCAATATAGGTAATTATATTCCAGGTAATGACATACTGGCTGGTTTTATAAGGTTTAATATACATTGTGGAAAGTGGCTTGCACCTAAGGGCTCTGAGTTAAACTCATTGCACAGTCATCTGGGATAAAATTAGAGAAGAAACTACCCAAGCATGTCAAATGTTTAAGCTTTAAAACCCTGGGTGGAATGAAACAAAAGAGGAAGGGATCCAGGGGTGCTTTAGCATAATCAAACTGGCTCATGCCGCTGAAGACACAGCTGGGATCCAGAGCTCACTGCTACGAGGAAATTTGTAACAGTATCCCCAACCCACCTTCAGCAGTGGGTGTGCATGCATGTTAAATTA
Organism: Ibycter americanus; assembly: GCA_035590275.1. Taxonomy (NCBI): domain Eukaryota; kingdom Metazoa; phylum Chordata; class Aves; order Falconiformes; family Falconidae; genus Ibycter; species Ibycter americanus. The sequence continues at coordinate 21,651,742 of JAVJGI010000060.1, forward strand.
TCAGGTTAAGGAAGAATATGGAGCAGTATGAGCAGCATGATGCAAATTGTTGTCTCCTGGGCCTTTTTCTTGTCATCTCCCTCCCCACCTCCCTGCCCTGTAAAATCTAACCAAAGCAGGGTCCTATAAAAGAAAAAAAAAAACTCTACAAATACTCGAGCCTGCTGCATGGCATGCCTATGACCCCAGCTCAAAATGGCAGAGGCAGGATGCCACTCTTTTACTAACTTCTATTTGTCTCATCCTGCCCTGCTTAAAGACACCCTGCCAAATACCAGCACAAGATCCAGCTGCAACCGTACCCTGGCGGGGTACCCACTAGGCACTGCTGATGAAAAGCTCTGAGACTGATGCCAGCCCCAGAATAATCTGGGTGGCATAACATGTCCCTCCAGCATGCCATTAAATCAAAAAGGGGCATGGGGAGTGTGCCACCTACACCTCAGTTGGGGCAGGAGGACTCTCTTGCAAGGACTTGCTGGCTTGGTTCAAAATGTGTTGACATGACATACACATTTGGATGACACAGAGCCTCATGATGAAACACAAGTAGACATGTCAGACCTAGGGTCTGAGAGTACGGTTGGTAACAAAGTGGCTTGGCTCTTCTGATCCCATAAAGCTTTCTACACACAGCACATGCCATTTTATGCATTGTACAAGCTTGGAACTCCCCCCCACCCCCCCATCCCAATAATTTATACCATGTAGAATAGAAGAAAAATGGTTTCTAACTCAAAATCACAGGTGGAACAAAAGCTGCAAAACCAGCTTCAGATTTGAAGCCTGACCTTTGGCCAGCAGGACTTCAAAAGCAATGGCACCGCGGTACAAGGAGCCATCGTTTCATCTTGAAATGAAGTTCAAATGAAGCTGCAATTTTTGTGTTTCCAACTTATGAGTGGGTGTGGGCTTGCTTTGGTGGTACCATCTAGATTACAAACTTTAATCCACGTATTTCACGTGTTGGTGTGTATATCCTGCATTCTCGGGCACACCAGTTCATTTCAAGATGTTCTGTGCCTTTCCTGGGCTTGGGTTTCAAGCTGTCGAAGATGGGAGACACAGGCTCTCCCCCCGCTCTTTGCACGCAGAACACTGGTTCATCTCCTCGATTCCTTTCTCCATTAAAACGCATTCAAACATAATTAGTGTAACATTAAAAATGGAGGAAATTTTGTAATTGCCAGTTGTTCTGTAGCCATGGTTACATCAGAGATTTATACCGAGCGACTCCGGCCCGAGCACGCACAAGCAGTTAGCGGGAACAGCAGTAGGATAATGTTTGTGTGCATGTGCAGGTGTGCCGATGCGTGTGTTTGCCAAAAAAAAGGCGGGGGGGGGAAGGCTAGGGGAGGTGGCGAGGGGAGAGAGGCTGAGGGAGAGCACGGAGGGAGGATGGGGAGGGGAGAGATAGAGAATATTCGGTGACATTTAAGGTGCTAATATCTGGAAGTCAACCTTTAATTTGACAGCTTTTAGTGCTAGTTAATTTCACTCATCCAGACGAGGTGTAGGAAATTTGCAGCACCTTTAAATTATCACGTTTTTCCACACTGCCTGAGGCCTATGTGGAATACCTGAGCCATACTTTCTGCCCCCCTCCCTGGCTCTCCCTCCCCTCCCCCCCGCCCACCCCCCCTTTTCAGGTCAGTTGAAGTAAAACTTTCATTCCCTTTCTCAGACAATTAATCTTTAGCTAATTGAAGCAGGAATGCTGCAGGATGGGTTTCACTGGGGCCTGTAAATCTCATTTAGCAAAGTGAATTCCAGGCACATGCTGCACCTAATGATGTGACAGGTGGGCTGCACCGCAAGACAGCAGCCGCCGAAAAGTTGATTCTCATTAGACCCTCGGAGTCCTGCAGTCAGTTTTCTGATGGCTGAAGAACACTAATCGCATCTGTTTGCTGCTGGGTGGCGTGGGCAGGGGGAGAGAGAGGCAACGATGAGAGGTGGGGGGGCAAGGGGGGCGCCTCCGTTCCTGTCTTTCATGAGTTAATATCCTTGACTCCTGCCCAAAAAACCAGCAGGCCTGCCTCCCACCATGCGATTAGCCTCCATTCTGCTGACTCCTACAGGGTGCACCCTTTTTCTAATTAACTGGAATGGCTATGGAAAGCAAAGGAGGCCTTGTGTTGGGTGAACCAATTATTTTGAAGGGTATTAAGTCATCAGATTTACTTTTATCTTGATTGCATTGTGGAAATCGTGCATAATTAATGGTGGGAGCTTATTAGGAAAATGATTAGGCAAATTACACAGGTGTCGGATGCATTTTTTATGATAAATTTGCTAGAACAATCCTGCAATTCCATCTGTTCAGCTCATATCAGAATGTCACTCTGGAAGAAATTAATGGTGCAGAGTCGCACAAAGTTACTGGAGGCCTTGGATGCAGATTTATGTTTTAAAAAAAGATACAGTTAAAATTACCCAGCAATTTCCTAATAAATACTTGATGTTACAGTTCAATAAATTACTTATTTAATCTTAAAAGAAAATGATAGTCAGCTGGAGACTAAAAAGTGGAGAAAGCATAAACCTCATTTTGTCAGTTTGATGTGTATGTAAATAAAAAATAATCATAAGACACATAATTCTTTGCTGTGGGATGCTGACTAGAAACAAGCTGTCAGTATTCAAGTACTCCTGCTAGGTATTTTTTTCCACAAGATACTAAGGCATGACTTAAAAATCCTGTGCTGATTCTGAGGAGGCAGAGCCCATTCCCTCTTCTGCAATTTCTGCAGTGTTTAGGAGCAGATTCTGGAGCTCGCATGCAGGGTGCTAGGGGCGATTCCAAATGTTGTGCTTATGTCCATGCTTCTTCCACCTCTCATTTCCTACCAACCCTGGAAGATGAAAATTCTGAAACCAAAACCCACAATCACATTGTCCTTTGGAGTGAACCACTAAACGAGCGCATGTCTTTTTGTGTGTGTGTGTGTCTGGAAGAGCATCTATATGTGTATCTGTAGAACCAAAACAACGAAGGACTGATATTCTACTCCTGGAAGTGCTGAGAAAATGCAGTAATGGATTGGTTGTTATGGAGCAAATACAAAAGCTCACATCTCATAGATATATTGTACTAGCTAATATAATATATATTAGATATACAAAGCATAATATTGTACTAGCTAATATAATATGATTTCTCAATAAACACAAGTAAGGGGCCAGAAGTTGCAGGAAACTGCGTGTGTGAGGGCTACATGACAAAGAAAAACAGTTTAAACAAGGCTGGGCAGTTTAAAAATTGAATATGATTTTTCAGAGTATATTTTTCATAACCTGACTGTTTCACTGTAATCACTGTTTTTACCTTTCTTTCAGGACTACTTTTAAAAGAGATTGACTAGCCAAACATAGTTAACATGGCTGCTGTCTTCTCCAGGGACAGCTCTGAGAAAGGCACAGCCCCAGATGTCAAGTGGCTTGGGGTCTGCATCCATCTCTGCTGCAAGGGTCTGCATCACCTTACATAAGTCCTTTCAACCACCCTCCAGGACCCTGGATATAAACTACAAGACTTGTGGGCTAATGGTAGCAGAGAATATGGTGGTTTACCCTAAGAACAGGATAGGACTGCTCTCAGGGTTGGAGGCACCTCTTCAAGATTACTCAAACACCACAACAGGCCTCTGAAAGGGTATCTTAACACTGCAAATGCAGTATACGTTCAGCCAAATGAGCTACCAGCCAGTTTCATAGTGTAAGGTACTGTCTGGCACTGAAGGTAAAGGACTCAAGCACAGTTTGCAAAATCCATCTAAGAAGCTGAGTAAAAGAGTTTATCTGTTTACATGCATGGCTGTTGGCATGGCTTTGAAGCTAGCTTGAATATCTTGAATGCCTTCAAAAACACCAAGCAGACTTGCCCCATTTTGTAGATCCCTCCCTGTGGTGCCCCAAGGACTGTCATCCTGCCCAAACTCCACAGCACTATGTTATATTACTACATTCCTCTCTCCTATTCCTCAGTGTCCCAAGAGCTTACTCATTGCCACAGGGTCCTTGGAAGGAAGACGTATCGGCAATGTGGCATAGTCTGGGGATTTCTGTTCTTTTCAGGATCTTTAACTTGTAATGTTATCAGAATAGAAGTATTTCGCTTTCCTTTGGCACTCTGAAAAAGAAGCTAATAATGATTACCAATTTGTTTTAAAAATGCTTGGAAATTTACAGCTAAAAAGCAACCCATGAGAGAAGTGCATTATTTTTCTCCTTAAAATCCCAGTATTGTTAAATACCAGTGATACCAATCTCCGTGACTTTTGCATCTGATTAATCCTTCCCTGCAAAGTGAAGTGGCTGATACCACACACTACCATCTGTACTTGTGGTAAAGGCAAAAGAAATGAATTCCAAACAGCCTCTATCTGCAAGAGGGGCCATGGCAGCAAGACCTCGTGGGTGGTTTATGTCCATTACGCAAGGAGTGCTCAGCTCATCTGAAAATCCGGCTTCTCCTCCAGACCCTTTGCTAGGCACATTATTTGAAATCTGCTTTCATACATCTCACCATAGTAAGCATTTACAGAAAAATTAAAGGGACGTACAAACAAATGTAGCAAACTAGTGTGTCCCTGAGTCGGTTTGTTACTGCTTGTTAATTAAGACTATTGATAAATCTTGGATTTATTCCACGAACGATATCAGAACAATATAGATTAATGCAGTTAAGCACAGCAGGTAACCCTAATGCAGTTACTGAAATATTAGAGAATATTTGAGATAAATTTGAAGTTAGGGTGACTATCCTTCTACATTTTAAGGGATGTCCCTTATCTGGTGGCTAATGGCCCATGACCCATATCCAATAAGGAGTTGCTAAGCATTTGATCTGATAAAAAGCATGTTTTCAAGTAATCATTATTCAAAGGATCAGACACTGTGATACTAATGTATGATTTTGTACCATGAATAAAATATTTCAGATGATATCCCTCAAAAAATCTATACGGGAATTTATATAGGTGTGCAAGGAAGGGTCAAGTGAATTTCACAGAAGGAGATAGAGACCTGTCTGGATTAAATTAAATGGGTTAATATAAAACATAGCAAGGCCAAGAGTCATGGGTTCAGAATATATAGCCCTAGATGTAAACCTGACATACAGGTTACTTCCCAATTTCACATGGGTCTGTCCCCGTCCTGTAAAAGAAACGAGTACTATTTATTCCTAGAAGAGCTTAGCTAGTCAGTATTATTGGCAATAAATAGAACATAATATAGAGGAATCAAGAAACTCAGATGTCTTTTGTAATTCCTGTAGTTAATGCTAGAACAGACAGAAAACTGCTGTCTGGTCAACCGCTCACCTGTACAAATCTCTGAAGTATACTTCATCCAGTTCTTCAGGTGCCAGAATATCTCCAGGTGCTTTTACACAGAGGTGTTCAGACAGACCAAAGGTCATTGCCTCACCCACCAAACTCACCAGGCTTGATGAGCTCTAGGAAGTTGTACCAGGAAAACCATGTTAGAGAAATATTCTGAAAGTACTAATCCAGCCCAAGTCAGCACAGTTGCATAGACACGCTCCTAGAGGCATCGTAGTGAGTAGAAGACCTCAACAAAGCCAAGGCTCTCTTGTGGTGACTCTGTACCAAAAAGCAAGTATGAGCAGTCTCTTCCTGGGAGCGTGGAGATCAGGCAGGAGGAAGAACACAGTGCAGAGATTCTTAGAGACAGGCAGGAAGTTACTGGCAGTAAATGCCAGAAACAAAATGTAACTCTCACTAATCTCAGTCCAAGTCTCATGCACCATCCACACTGCCTCTTCGATTTCAACTGCCAGCATCATATTTCAAGTGTACAGTATCCCTCTAATGCTGTAATAACAATTAGTTTCTTAATTAAACATGGCTTTTCTTTTCCAGAGCATCACTTTTTTTTTTTTAAAGCCCTACCAAAATAACTAATTCCTAACCCTTAGCAGAGATAACTAGTTCAAAACAAACAGGCCTTTTTGTAGTATTAATAGTATTATATTTTTAGCATATTATAAGCTTGCAACTAACACCTAGACATTTCCTAGCACTACGTAGTCTGAAATGTATGTAGTAATGAAATGAAACAAAGCTATCTGTTTATCCAATTTTCTGAGTACATCTCCCACATAACGGTTTCAAAGATTAGCCTTTCAAATGCAGAATATTCAAGACTTGACACTGGTTTTGCCCAGACCAGATTTTCATTAGACTACAGACTTCTTATACAGGCTTCTGAAATTATTTTAAATTATTTTTTTGTTGTTGTTCTTGGTGAGTGGTGCAAAACAACACTTCCCATCAAAGATAAATGAAAAAGCCCAAATTCAGATCATATATCTAAGCACCACAGAACTACAGGGCACTCTGGACAGAAATCTATTCTTTTTCCAGGTTTTCATGTCTTGCCTATCACTGCAGAAACAAGATCTTCTTCTGCAAGTAGATGTGGCTTTAAACATTGCGGTATAGCTGATCAAAGCCTTTCACCAAAACAACTTCTTACTTTGTTTCAGAGGTGGGGGTTTGGATTGATGAGGAATGCCATTGGGATGCTACTTTACAGATGGTGAGCAGGAGAGCAGGCAGTACTTCCCTCTGATGGGGAGAAGGCAAACCCTTCATTAAAACATCAGCTTCCCCCAGAAGCTCATACTGTCTGACACGCCTAACCTGTGTGCATATGTCAACACCGAATGCTTGCTAATGTTGCTGAGGCTGTAAATAAGGGTTCATACTATACTATGAGGGAGATTAATGAGTGGAGTGCTTCCATCTCTGCTGGAGACTGAAGTAGGTTCCCTATTAAGATGCAGTATCTGTCACTGTCAATAGAGACATGCTGTGTGGGTGTGAGAGGAGGTTAAGAGGTGTGTCTGAATCTGGCAATTCCTTCCTCTTAAGGGTCTACCACAGAGGACTGACACACTTGAGCAACACCAACTTCCTGAAACATGTTTTCTATTAATGGAATAAGTCTACTAATGTCTGTGACCAAAGAGAGGGGAATGTAGAGGAGTTGGAGATACTCCCTTTGAGGAAAGTACAGTTTTCTTCTTAAAATTAGAAAAGGAAAAAGAAAGAAACTAGTACACTGTGCATAGGCCGTGCAGATTTCAGGGAAAGAAGAGAGATATCTTTCCTTCTCTTAGTTCTTCCCTTCATACATATTAAGAGCTTTCTGTGTTCTTACGATAAATCGGATGTCTACCCTCCTTACCCATGCTCCCTTATCTCCTTCCCTCTTCAGTTCAGGTAAACAACTCTTTTTATTTACTTGTATGACATCCATTTCTGTAGTATCAGAATGTCTTACAGAACTGTCTCATCTTTATGAAGCGTGTGATGTCACCCTCTGAAGGAAGGGTTATCCCTTTTTACATATGAGGAAACAAAGCACAAAGAGGTTTAGTGCCTTGCCCAAGCTTACATTGTAAATGTGCCAGTGAAGAAGGGTCTTAATTGTGCACTCAGAAGCCCTTACACATTTCTGCTCTTGGACCTGGAGTGAGAAAAGAAGACTCCCCATATATCCCATGCCTGTGTTGCAGTGAGGAGTGCTAGCAGAAGTGGCCTGGGCTGAGGAAGGTCTCTTCTAGATTATTAAGGAAACCTTTTCTACATGTTTGAACCAAAATCACATTCTAGATCAGAAACTTGCTTCATACAGTTGAATAATACACACGATAAAAATGCCTATGCATTTAAAGACAGATGTAACCCACTGGCTCCTCTTAAAACACCTTAGGAACATGTAAGTTTATACAAATCTTCCTTTCTCTTCTCCATTAATCAGAAGATCAGCCTTTTTCCATTACTTAGAAGACCGAATAAAATGAACATAACATAGAGCAATATTACCCATCTTGTCCTAACACTTGTGCTTGCATTAGAGAAGCTGAAAGAACCTGAGGAACTTATCCAGCCAGCATAGTCTTAATTTGAAAAGAAAAAAGTATAAGAAAATATTGCATTAAGTTTTTAAGATCTGGTTAAGTTCAACAAAAACAAACAGCTAAAAAAGAAAGTGAAAATTTGAAAAGGGAGAAATCTAGGGGAAAAAAATTGGGAGCCTGGGTGCAAATAAAAATAATAAATAATTACTTTAGATTTGCATGTTAAAAATTTATCTCACTTAAGTACCTGGATGTGTAGCCCAAAGTCAATGGGAATTGCAAAGGGCAGCACCTCTGAATAACAGACCACTTCTTTAGCTCTCTTCTCATAGAGATAAGGCAAATACTATTTATTCTTCCTTTACATCACCAACCTTACTGAACACTAAACAGTTTTTTTTTTCCGCTTAGAGTGTAGTTCTATTTATGGTAATGTTTCTCCATAAAAATACAATAAAATTAAAAAGCTACCTGCAAATCACATGTAAGGATTAAGTAGTCTTTGGACATTCACTTCAGAACACTGGGTCATGTCACTTGCAAAAGGAAAATTAAGGAAAAAATATGTTTCCTAATTTGTCAATAACTGTCACAGCACTATCAAAACTAGCCAGCTGCAACAAGGCTTTTACCACTGTTTCATATGAGCCCTCTCACGCCTCAGCACCACCATCAGTCCCGCACAAGGTTTCAAAGGTTCATCTGCTGTCCGTGCTGTTTCTTTATCCTCTTCAGGCCAGTCCACCCTGCTTCTTGCCTCTGCTGCATCCAGTTCTTCCTTCTCCAGGCTCCTCTTCCAGCCAGCCTCTCCTCACCCAGGCCCCCTTCTTCTCTCAATTTCTCCCAGAGCCTCTCCTCCATCCCTGGGCTCTTCTTCATCTGGACTCCTCTTTCTTCACCCAGTGCTCCTCTTCCACCAGTGCTCCTTCTCTTCTGGGCTCCTCAGTGCTATT
>JAVJGI010000060.1:21660688-21717287 GCA_035590275.1 Ibycter americanus
CTCTCTCTTCACCCAGTGCTCCTCTTCCACCAGTGCTCCTTCTCTTCTGGGCTCCTCAGTGCTATTTAGCTACTTAGTAGGAACAAGCCACAGCTGTACATTAGCCACTGCAGCCAACCCAAGACCCCTGAAGCAAGCCCACAACTGTATATTATCAATGTTAATTAACCTTTTACAATTCCTCTACAAATAACATGTTAGTTTCATGTATAACATGAGTATTAAGAAATAAATGTGTTATACTACACTATGCAGTGGTGTTTTCCTAGCAGACTTAATAACTCCTCTGGAATTGCTCAAAGACCATTTGGTTCCAACCCTTCACATGGTGCATCAGGCTACAGGGTTGCGTTTTGTTGTTGTTTATTCACATTTATGAGAATGCTTATCATGAAAGATTTATGTTGTAATGACAGATGCAGAAAAGATGGATTACGTTGAAGCTGAAGGACCTTCAGGATGAACAGGATGAAGAAAGATACATTATTTTTCAGTTTGCATGATTCACTTCCTCTTTAGCCACCCCATTTTAACGATCTTTATGAGGTGCTTCACCTTAATATTGCAGTATTTTCAGAGTCTAGACAGTGGGAAGTGCCATCCCCTGTTCCTTCAGCCTATGAGAGGTACAAATTGATCAATAAATAGGGGAGAAGTGATACTGACTGTAGAGTTTTAAAGTCATTATTAAGTAAACCTCAATGTGGGGTTCATTTTTAAAGGTAGAAGTAATGTAGTCCTACCCCACCCTTCAGAAAATCCCAAACTTACAGTACGTTAAAGTGTCCCAGAGAAAAGTTGATAGCTGGTCCCCAATAACGTGAAAAAGTCAAAATTTGTTTTGATGGCAAAATCAAAGAAATGAACCCCTCCTTACTTTCAGTTGTCTAGTTTTTTTTCTGTATGTACTGCCAAAGGACTTTCAATAATTGGTATGAGTCTTATTCTCTAGGTATGGTGTCCTAAACCTTAAGCTAACTCCCTAACCTTCCTTATTGACCTCAGTTAATAGCTCAGAATGGGAAAGAGAGTACTTTGATGTAGAAGGAATACGACTTTACCTGGATCAAACATAGGACGTCATTGTGGAAAACAATCAAAATTAATAATTTTAAAAAAATCATTAAGAATCAAATGACACTTAAAAATACAAGGGGAATCCTTTTGCTACAAATAATTCTCTGTACAACTGTTATTTAACAGTTCTTCCTACTTTGTGGAAATATCTGCCAACAACATATGGAGTCACCAAATTTGAATGACACTAGAGGTAAATTTTGGACTGCAATGAATGCTGTCCGTTAAAATGAGAGCTATATAGACAGAAAGATTATGTTTATGGAAAAGTGATCTCTAAAGTACCTAACAGTTAAGGTATGTCCTGTGGGAAATAGAAGTTATTGGGACAGGTAAATAGAGGCGAATTTCAATAGGAAGTTATGGAAAGAGGAGAAGAGTCCTGGGCATGTCATCAGCGAGTCTACTGTAAAAGTGGTATGACACCAAGTATATGCTGACTTGTGTGACTAAATCAGAATAAGCCTTCTGGGGAGAAGACAGACAGAAATAAAACTCCTGTTCAGATCTCCAGATAGAAGATCCCAGAAATTGTATATGTGTGTATATATATATATATATATATATATATATATATAAATATAAATAAAACATGTCTTACAGAAGCAGATATACTTGGCAAGATACCTTTTTTCCCTCGAAAGAGATGATTTGTATGTGTATCTCTTTGATGATCTGATATGAGTAAGAAACTCAAATAACCCCAACACCTACTGAGCAATGTAAAATTCAGGGGAAGATGCCTCCAATTGTTACGTTTTGTTTGTAAAAGGAGAGAAAAATTCTGCAAAATATTTTCCTTACAGTTTTTTTGATGAGCAGACAGCCACAATAATATAACTAGATTCCCAAAATGGTGGGAAGATGACATTTGTATGTTTGGAGAAAAAGAAAAAAGAGCTGAGAAGGACTCTTACAGGTGCCAAGCACAGAAATGATAGAAAAAGATTCCATATAAATACGACCAAACTTAACATAGTAACAGGTGAATACAAAGTGTGTATATACTTTGTGAAATACAAAGATGCAATTTTTTTCAGAAGGAAAAGACACACTTTTAAAGTATTAGACCCAGTTCTTAGCCCAAAGTTAATCTTTGGATTACGTTTAATAGAAACATGGGGCAGAATTCAAACTGAGTGACCTGACCTGTTCATTTTTACTTCAAAACTAATGTGTATTTTTCACTTAATGAAAGAACTCAAAAAAAAAGCAACAAAAGATCCTATAATTATCTCAAATATTTCTTTTATTTACCATTATAAATTTTCCTTCTTAAAACAAGGTTCTCTTTCATCATTTTAGGTTCTGAATGTACTGAGAGAAAAAAAAAATATCACTTTTTAAAAATTTTATTACTAACCTTTCAATTTTATGTAGTTCAGTCCTAAAGTCCACATTTTATAAACTACTCAGGCCTTTCTGACATAGAAAGGAAGCAGCAGTCAATTTCTTAGTGGAGGACTGACAACTGTCGAAGATTAATAGCATTGCTGGTTACTTATTTGGCCGACAGCACTTTTTTACATTTCATCTGAGCAAAATATTAGTTAAAACAGGTGCAAATACCTATGCTGTGCATTAAATTCTCTTCTGAGACAGCCCCAGGAAGCAGTGAATCCCATCAACCTTTTTGACTCTGTTGAGGGGTCTCAGCCTCCCAACAAGCAGGCCCTGGAAGAGCCTTTTTAACTCCCCTTTTCAGAAGTAAATTATATGAAAGATTGTGAGAATGAAGTGTGGATATATAAACACAGGTAGAAGCAATCATTCACACAAGTGGATTCACACAATACTCTCTGCAGTACTTCCAGAAGGTGACGCCAAATAACATGCAAATTATTTGCATCCCCAGGGAAGAAACCAAAATAATGGCTGGAGTTAGGTCTTTGCAATCAAATCCTGACGCCCTTCCCTAGTCACTGATACTGTTCTTTCAAGTGGCATTAAGATTTGTCACTAAGTGAATAACTGTTCTTTTCTAAAGCTAGATAGAGTTGAAAAATACAAACCACCATCAATACATTTTCATATTTCAGAGTCTGTGAATCATTATAGAGCCCCTTCTGTTAGCAACTCTTGGCACTACACTTCCTGGAAAGAACGTAATAGGTTACATCCTTTGGACATAGCATCAGGATGACCCAACCCAGCCAAGATAGGTCAGACCTTGCAGTCAATTTAAACTGAAAGTGACAAATCTACTGTAGCAGAATTCAGGTTTTAGAAAGTGGCTCAGATGAGTAATTCCATATAGAAAGACACTGGGGATTTTAATTACTCAAAATTGGGAAAATAACAATTTGTAATAAATGACAGGAAAACAATACAGAACACCCTGGACATGACCAGATTCTTGTGAAGTCGTTACAAACATTCCTGTTCTTTGAAGTCAGGTTTCTACAGCAAAATATTTCCATCAAAAAATGAGTTTTTAAGAATTCTGCATGAAGCCAGCTGTCTGTCTGTTCACTGCATTGACATAAGTGTTGCCACAACAGAACAGGCCATTTCAACTGGTCTTTTCCAAATGGGTCCTTGATGATCAATTTTGAAAGTTTCAAAGTTTGGCAGAAATCCTCTACAGGTGCATTCACTGTACTATACTGATGAGGGAGCAAAGAGCTGTTTCTCACACCAACTAGTCATGAAAGAAAGTCTTCTGAAAAACTATGCTGGTCCTTAAAAAACAAATGCATACTTATTGACAGGGAAAATCAGGGAAAGGAAGAAGTATGAAGGATCTGCCATGCAACAGAAAGTAAGTAAAACTCCCCATGCCCTCAGAATTTTTTCCCTCTAACCTACCAATGCCATCACTACAAGTAAACAAATACAGCAATCTAAACAAACTCAAATAACATTTTTTTTTGCAACCTTAGCATTACCTGGCTGATTATTCTTCAGTACACACACACAGACACACACGCACGCACACACACCCACACAGTGTAACAATTTATTTTAATGTAATGCTGCCCCCTTGTGCTTTTGTATACAAGGAAGTTTTTGTCAATAACCAAGGTTTGTAGCAACTGAAGAAAAGCAAGAAAACAGTCTTTTCCTCAGCTCTGAGATTGCTTACAGATTTTTTTCACTTGTGCAGTAATAGGTTCTTATGCAACAGTCGGCAGTGTTAGAGCTTAAGGAAATATGAAATGTATTAACATAAAAATTAGAGCTAGTTTAAAAAGAAAGCACACCATACATCAGTGAAAGATGAAAAACAAAGACAAAGGTCAGATCAAAGTTACAACAACCTACTGAAAGTAGTGCAAAATAAACGTTTAGATTTCATACATTAAGTTGTAGTATGCCAACACAAAGAAATGGGGTTTACAGAGAAAGGCAAAGAAAAAGTAATAGGGCAAAATGAGAATGAGAACTCTACAGCTCAGGAAATCAGCTTCCTTCACACTAGTTGTCTAGCACCAGTCAGCCTTGGGTTACCAACTCTTGGAAGCCCCTGCCATAAAAACTTCTCAAATGTCCCATGTTAAAAGCACTATAAACTTTTGAGAATTTCACACAAGAAAAGTACCTCTTTGCGAACATTTGGCTCAGAGTCAATTATCTATCAACTGCCTTTGTAGATCCAGTAACTAGGGACTGTCTGGTAAATTTGTCTTCCTTAGCGATGGTCTCCCACAAAATTGCTAATTGGTTGAGCTACAAGAACTTGGTACCATTCCGTATGGCATAGTTTATGGCTGAAGACAAGAAAATTCATTCTAACATTTTTCAAGAATACTAAAATTTCAAAAAAATTTATAAGAGAATGTGAAGCATGTAGGCATGATACAAAGCCATGGATGTAAAACATCAATACTTACAGCCATTCTTTTGAACTTTAAACAAGTCCTGCATCCTGAAGCAACCATATTTTTTTTTATGACTACTTCCTGCGATTCCACGTGAATAATAATAAAGCTTGCATGTGTTCGTTTACTTATTACATGCATATTAGGCAGATCTTCTTTAAAAAAACATTTTTTGTTTTCAAGCTTTCACAAGCCCTTACAATCACAGAATGAATACCTATACATAGATATTTGTACTTGCTCTCTATGCATTTTGCATTCAGGCAGTAGCCTGAATACATACATGACCTTTACTGGCCATTTTTCTTTCTAAATTTCACAGCTGAAACACTTATTTGTAAATAAAACAAAACGAAAATTGCTTATTTGGGTTAAGAAGACTGTAACAATTTCAGGTAACTTTTAGTAAAAAAAATATGAAAAGCGAGTTGGAAGTATTTTGCTTTGATAGGTAATAAATGAAAGAAACATTTCCATTTTCAGCTACAATTGGGTTTTTTACAATTTTACTCTCTTTGTGTTTTAAATATTTTTAAGCTTTGTCAAAAGTCAATGAAAGTCAGCAAGTTAAACAAAACCTTTTGTTTTGAAATAATTTTTCCAGCTTTTCAGAATATTAAAGGAAAATTGTGCATTTTTAATTTAGAGTTGACCCAAAATAATTTTAATTGTGTATCTGGGCATGGCCATTGACCTGAGTAAAACCCAACACAGTTATTCAAGGAGGTCTACTGTAAATAAGATTTATCTTCAGAATTTCTATTCTTTACCTTGTTTCATTACACTTTAGCCGCCTTATTAATTTTTTATATGGAAACTCAGCAGATGCCTTGTGCAAATCTAAGAGTCTATAGTGTATTATTAGAATGTGTGAAGTAGTATGCGAAGTGCCATCCTCTGATTTTCTCCTGTCTCTCATGAATGTAGATCTAAAATGTAGGTAATTTAAGTATGTTGGCACTCGGTCCAAAGCTATGCTAGTCATTTTTAAACTGTGAGTTCTCACTTCTCTTCTCAACACATACGTCTTACATAAATTAAATTAACTTGGCCAGAATCACAAGCTGAGCGTCATCCTCTGTGACACTCAGGTGTCAGAAAAATGGACTGTAAAACATCTGTAAAACCTGTTAGGGAATTGTCTGATTACAAAAAGAGATTGTGTGTCTCACCGACCATTCCTCCCTGCTGCTGTTGGGAAAGGAAGGAGTCACAGTGGCAAGTCCTGGGGCAGGAGGGGTTGTGGGGGCTGTGGCATGAAGGCTGTGGCAGTCACTTGTTATGTTGTCATTCCTGGTGCCAGACCTGGGATCTGGGGAGATGTAGGTAATGGCACATTCACGCCTGAGCAAAACTCTGTGCGGACAATAAACTGACTGGTTGCCTGTTATTTTGTTCAACAGCCATCTTAATAGTAGTTCTAAAATTGTAACTCTTCTGTCAATTAAAAAAAAAAGGCTCTATTACTTTTAGTGACAATGTGGCTAAGGCCACAGGAGCTTTTGGCTAGCAATAGTCCTTTAGAAAGAGCTTATGAATCAAGGAAAACTTTTACCGTATGCTTTCTGAGCAATACATAACTAGCAATATTAATATGCTTTCATTTCTGGTTTTGTAGGCCTTGAGGGGGAAAAGTATTGTTAAACTTAATATTCCAGTGCTTATAATTTCTTCCAGTTCCTGTAATTGATTTCACTTGGATTGTTTTCAGATACTGTTCTGTTCTGGTTTTTGACCTACCTTTTATTTTCCTCACTTCTCAACAGAAGATTCCTTCTGTCTTTTCAATCAATTATATTTTCAGATAGACGTGTATATTTTTTAAGAAACTTTTGATACAGCCGTTGTTATCATTATTATTAAAGGACTTAATACGTGTAACTTACCACCTTCTTCCACCAATTCAAATAAGCATGTAAACTAGGAAACTATTTATGCTGTCTACAGACATCTATCTTAGGGTGTCTAAGACCTTTCTGGTAAAAGCAGAAGGAGTCCTCTGGGGGAAAGTCATAGCAAAAGAAGACTTAGGTTGGTTTAAAATTGGTTTCTGAAGTTGTCTTTGACATTACATTGCCTGTACTAAGATTTTTGTGAAATTAGGCTCCTAATCTAAAACAAATAATTTGACAATTACATGTAAAATTTAGAGTGTATGAATGCCCTCCAAATTATTAGTAATTGGCATTAATAAGCACTGTACTACCTGTTGAAATATTTCACCTATTATCTGAAAAAAATCTCCAAAGTTAATTTATTTGTTGTTGTATAGCATGTTGTGGGAAAAGCCAAGTAGTCCAAAGCAAATTTTTTAAGTCTGTCTCAGACAAAAAGTACTGGCATCATGAGAAACAATTCAGCCAATCAATTTTTAAACAACTCCTGAATCTGTTTCGCACACTGGATCAAAGCCAGGGTCTCATATTAAAAGCCGTAAGACTTGCTCCATTTAGAGAATGGAGACTACTTGACCTGCATGTAGAGTCTTGTTTGACTAAAATGTCAAATTCAGGACAAACGTATTTGTGTGATGACCCAGTCACACTGTAAGAAAGCATTCATCATTGTAATGGCACTGCTTATGCACCAAATTTTGTTGCCTGAATCACTGGCTGACAACACTCTTGTACATGACAGCTTGAATATCTGTGTTAGCTTTGTAGCCAGAAGCGTACAACATTGGAGACAGATCTGGAAATTGGGTTTTATCTCATCTAAGCCGGGAATCTTCAGTACTACTTAGATTTATCTGGGATGAAAGTAAAACCTTACCTAATTGCTTGTGTATTTCTATTTCCAGTCTTCCTCAAAAAAACCCAACATCAACTGAGAAATAATATCTTTTTTCAATGTCTTTTTCATCTATGAGGGTAAAAATGTATGTTGATTACTTCCTTTTTGACCTAGGTGATTTAATTCTAATAATAATAAAAACAACAACAACAACAACAATAATCTCCTACGTTCTATTTGTGAGTGAATCCAAGGTAACTGTTGATTGAAAACATGTGTGGCGTATCTTGTGAAAAGCCAATAGAAAAAAATCACAATATTATTGCTTACAGTGAAACAGAAAGCTTATGACAAGGATATTGAGACTTAAGTCTTGAGAACAAAAAAAAAATTTGGCCTGGGTTTCAGAAAGCATTTGTTAGTGGTGAGATCTGATGAACTACAACATAGTCTCCCAAGATACAAGTCTTATTGCACGAGTTTCTTAAAACAATGCAAAGTACTCAAGAGTAGAGTGTAGGGAGCACTCTAAATTGGTCCCCTGGGTAAGAACTAGCTGACCTAATTGGCATTTTCCATCTTTAATTTATGTGATCATACAGTATGCTGTTATCTTTTCATTACATTAACCCATAGGGTCAAGCATTCCTCTGGTGGAGTTCCATTGGCACAAGCAGATTTGTGGCAGGGCTCAGTTTGGCCCACACTATTTAAATATGAAATTAATGTCACACATAGCTGTAATCAGCCTTATGGAGTAATATTCTCAAGCAAGATGACCATGTGGTTCTCCTGTATGAGACAGATAATTTTATCAATGCAAACTTTATAAAACATAATACCCATGAAATATTACATAGAAGAACAGCACTAAACTACTTAGAGTGGTAAATAAAACATTAGTTTGGAAAAGTATTTGGATTCTTCCTCACATTATTGCAATGTTTTATTCATATCCTGCTTATATATTCTCTTCATTCTGTTAATCTAAGTGACCAGCATGTGATCAAGCCATGGAGTTCTACACAGTTCTGCTTCCTTTGAGATTGCACAGCACCTCCATCACCTTCAGGGCAAGAAGAATGCCACCGTGGCAGTCTTGGTTTACAAATATGTGTCTCTTAATTCATCTATCAATCTCTTTTCACCAGGCTGCATCACTAATGTCAAGTAAAACACTGGTAAGTTCTGAAGCCAGCTTCAAAAGATAACTTCTGCAAAATGGCAAGTAACAATTTTCTGAAAGCAAGTGAAGGTGGCAGTCCAAAATAGTTCTCTTAAGAGATCTGCCAATGATGTGGAGATGTCTTTAATAAGCAGAAAGATGGGCAATAATTTTCTCTTTTATTTTATTCTTGTTCTGTGAATTAAGGAAACCAAAATATCCTATCATTCTGAATTTGCCTCAAAAATGCTAAGTAGGCATAAGCAAATGATGTGCCTTTGTTTACTCATCTGTCAAATGACTTTGGAGTCTTTCTGAAATTATTGAAAGGCACCTCATGGTAGTTGTGACACTAAGTCAAATTTGCAAATTTGCAGCACAACTAAAAACTGTAAGCACTAAATGAGTTGCTAAAAATATTCCATCTAAACTGATATGTGATGGATAGACAGGCAAATAGTTTCATATATAATCAATAAACCAACAATTCATTTTTCTCTAAGAAAGTCAAAACCTGCTGAACCAGAACTACTTGAATTCAGAAATGCAACTGTGCCTCACAGAAGCTGTTGCTAACACTTTTTGTATTGAGCCTTTGGGACCAAAACCCAAAGACATACTAAATGATTAGGAAGGATGACAGTGGAACATAACAGAAGGTGTAAATTATGTCTATACTACAGGAACATCAGACAACTTTCTGGTTTCTGAGTCTGCACCCAAGGTCTGGCCACATCCAACCTCCATGCAGGTTCTCACCTTGCTGCTAAGAACATGGTAGAATTGAAGAGCAGTAGTAAGGGCTTCCCACAGCCAGCTACAGAAACTTTTCTTTTTTCAGCCCATTTATGTCTTCAAAAGGAGGCATTCAGAAACCAAAATTCTAGTCATGACCAGTTGAGAAAAATTTGTCTTTAATCCATCTCATACACTTTAAACATGTTCATCTCCATGAGGACAGACACCAGGACAGAATCTGTTTGGAAATCAACATAAGATAGAAGAGTTAGAACTTTATACAAAAGGGGGTGCAAAATGAAATGGGCTTATTATTCTTAGATAGAAGAAGTTATAACAGAAATCTAATTAATTTATCCTAAAAGTTGGGTGTTTTCAGTTTAAAATTTTGTTTTGCTTTTGTCAAGAGCAAATATTAATATTTTTCTTTGAAAATGAAAATAAACGTGTGAGTTTGTGTTCTTGTCATTTTGTTTCCATAGCCTGAGAAATATGCTACTTTTAATCTTGTCTCAGGGAAAAGAAAAAAAAAAATAAAAAGACTGAAGATACTGATATGAAGGATGAAATTTCAGTGATAATTACTGTGCATCAAATAGGTGTATGAAGCCCAGTACATAAAATGCTTTCATCATTTGGGGAAAAAAAAAGCCCCTGAAAAATCTATGAACTGTCAGAAACAGGGTGAGAATTGCAAAGCTATCCTATCTGCCTTACCAAAGGGTTACTTCATCAAGTAACTTACAAGTTAGAGGCACACATCACTGTTGAGGGAAAAGTAATTTGTTGTAATCATTTTTAATTATAGTTATTCTTAATTATCTTTGCTGTATGTTTAAACATTAAAATACAAACAGTGCTGCCATAGCACAGATGGCTGGTGCCTGCTATGCAGACTGTCAAGCTTCATTTAAGCACCACTGTCATTTTTCCTTACAGTTGTAACTTAAAGTAATAATGCACTTTCTCTGAACCATAATTATTCATGTTTTAAGAAGAATACCTACCATAAGGTACTTAAACAAAGACATTCTGAAGCAAAACCCCATTCTACAAATTCCTCTAAAATAGAGGCATTTGAGACCTGAACCCCAAAACTGGGTGTACCACTGAAATTGTATTCATAATGGGCAGCCTAGTGGATAATTCTAGCTGTAAGCGGCTAGGATCAGAGTGTTAAGGGCAAGGCAGCACTCCCTACAAAAGGAAGAGAAAGAAATTGCTAGATTTTGTTATTCTTCCCCCTTCTATTGCATTTTCTTTTGTCTCTAAAGATGTTTTACAGAAAAACTAGATGGGGGGTTTGTTCTCTTTTTACTTCAGCATTTATCAATACAACCGTACTGTTCTTTGCTGTGTTTACTCATGACATTAAGAACCATTTCCACAAAACCAAACTTAAATACTTGTAAAATGAGATATCACTTTAGTGCTAGAGCATCTTTATGTCCTGTGAAACCTCAGAATCATTTAATGTGAATTCTCAAACCAGGAATGTAAAAATAATTTCAAAATTAGGTGAGAGGAAAATCTCAGTTCTGGGAGACAAATATCCCTTCAAAACTGAACCCAGGGAGATCCAGAGCAGAGGAGAAACATGAAAGAGTTGCAAATTTAAGTACTCCAGAAGAGATGGTGCCTGGTCAAGAAAGCTCTTCAAGGAAATTTGAAAGGTGTGACTGACTAAAGATATTTCCTGAACACCAGTTTGAAACGCTACCTGAAGTAATAAAGAGTGCACCATAAAAGATGGATCAGTGGGTGCAGGAACAGCAGGAAGGTTTGTATGTTAAATGGTATTGTTTATGTGCAATAAAG
Source organism: Ibycter americanus (assembly GCA_035590275.1). Classification (NCBI taxonomy): domain Eukaryota; kingdom Metazoa; phylum Chordata; class Aves; order Falconiformes; family Falconidae; genus Ibycter; species Ibycter americanus. The sequence continues at coordinate 21,672,041 of JAVJGI010000060.1, forward strand.
TGATGTATCACATACAGATTCGTAGTAGTCTGTTACTTTCTTACTGTCACTACAACTTTGTCATCATTCTATCATGAAAGTGGTACCTTGATCTTTACAGAAACTCCATTAGCCTCATTCCAACTATTCTGCAAACTACACACACCATGTATATCAAGGATTCCTTCACTTTTATGAACAATTATTTTCACTTTTTCATTCCCTGTTTCTGTAGATTCTCAACAACACAGTCCTAATTTGCAGGACAGAATCATTCTTTTGGTCGACCTAGAGAGATACCATTTCTGTCTTGCAAATAAAAACATCTGATTAACATTTTCTCATGATGGTACTACTTCCAGCACAGGAGAAGAAAATAGCCAAATGCACATTTATTTGAGCAGAGTGCATTTGGAACACTTGTAGCGGCAGGAACACCAGCTCATTGCCTGTAACTTCCACTGTGGTCAGTGACTCAATGACACAGATGAAAACTCACCATGGATAAAGCTGACACAAAGCTTGATTTAAACTTTCAATACAGAGCTGAAGCAGACATATGGATTTTATGACAGGTCTTTACCTCACAAAGCATCTAGCACAATGAGGCCAAATTGCCGATTGCATTTAGACCCTACTGCAATGTGAATGTGAACAGTTGAAGCATGACTTAACTGAACAATTAGTAACAGTGGAAAGTTGCCTGTTTTGGATTTGTACACTTCCTTCCATATCACATTTACTTGAGCCATGACTGCTCACTACGTTGCTTCATCAGCACACTTTAGTTAACACTTCCTCCAGAAGGAAAACACAAGCTCACTCTGTAACTCTCACTCTCTTACTTCATTCTTGGTCTCAGTACCATAGGCATCCTTCAGCATTTTATGCCTTTTTTTATGTCAATGTTCTACAAATCGGCTCATTTTTTTCCTAGAAAACAGGCATATTTAATATCTCATTTCTCATATGTCACCAAAAAGATATCATCTAGCAGTTTCTGACCTGGTTTGAAAGTCTGCTTATTCCATTATCAATTTGCTGAGCCTCCTACTGCCACATTGTATAGTTTTAGTGTTAATTTTTAATATTATTTTCATGCATTTTTAAGGTAAGAGTGTGGGGTTTTTTTAACTAGAGTGCAATAATAGCTTCTCAATATTAAATAAATAATGTTACAGTGCTGAGACAATTATGACTTTTTGACAGTGTTGATATATTATTGTTTCAGCTACAGAAATTCATCTGTTTCGTGTATTTTATGGGTACTTTTTTGTTCTTTACCTTTCTCTTTTGATTTTTGAAAAATTAAATTTGTCCAATTGCCAAGATGCTTCCCTCAAGCCAATACTGCCTAACACTTCAGGGCTGGATTTATTTTTTTTTGCTATGAATCAATTCAACACACAATATCTACCTCCATTTCCAAAAGATCTGTAGCAAGATTCTAGGAAAAAAGTGATAGAAGCAATGTTTTATAAATCAGGCTCTTTTTGATGTTAGGTAGTGGGATTAAAACCTTTGTGAACATTCCAACATGGTGTTGTCATAAAATCCAAGTCAATATGAGACCCCATGAGGTTTTACAGGTCTTGTGTCCTTCAGAAGACTTTTATCTGAAGAAAATAGTTTGTATGTATGAAGCCACCAGATGCACATCTACTTCCTAACAAATCTCAAAACAAATACACATGTAGGGAATGGGAGACATGGGTTTTGACAAGACCACACTTTCAGAGTAAGACTTATTTAAGAAACCTGCTTTGAAGAACTATATAAAGTGCTAATTTACACAGAAATTAAATTTTCAATCCAATAGAAGATCCCAGCCTCCTCTCCTTCTCCTCACCACTACTGCTCACATGTACCTCTCCCAATTTTTACAAATTAATTTACATTAAAAAAAAAAAAGAAATCTACAGGTTCGTTGTGGATTTGATTGGTAAAAATGAGAGAACAATAGATACTATTAGAGGCACAAGAGAGATTTATAGATAAATATTTTTTCAATAAAAATTATGACCATTTCAATATAAATCTGAAGATGAAAATTCCAGACCACAGAAGGGTTACATTTAATACAGGTCATGGGGACTCCGTGCTCTCTTTACAACATTTTCAAGAGATTTTTGGATATTATATACCTGTAAATATATTCAGGCCTTGCCTAGAGAACTCCACTCATAACAGAAACAATGAGACAACCTCCATGATAATGGCTACTATGCACAAATTCTGATACATCAATATGCACTTTCCTTTGCTCATGTTCTTCTTCTCTATCCCTTATTCTCAGCCATGCTGACTTTTAACTTGCACTGTTAGTAAAAAAGCTGAATTGGGAGCATTAGAATCTCCCAACTGATCTTTTTTTAAAATATAAAGTAAAGTTAAAACCACTTCAACAAAGGCTAAAGCACTCTTAAAAGCCACAGACACCTGCAAAGGTCAGCTTTAAATTAGAAGCCACTGCCATTTGGGGCAGAGGGAGAAGAGCAATGTGATAAGTCCAAGAAAACTAAAAAGGAACAAAAAAATAGTAAGAATTAAAAATAAAGACACAAAGTAGTTTAACATTTTCTTTAACATACACAGAGCCGCACTGCATAGAAGATGATACATTTCTACATGCTGAGAACACCATCCAACCATATAATGTTCTCAGAACATCAAGAGGTGACAAAGCATTCAAGGTAGCATCTTCAAATATTGGCAATTGACATAGCCATCTCTTTCCCATTAACATCAGTGAGGTTTAGGTTGCATCTTTGCAGCCTTCTCTCATGCTGATTGCCCAGTAATGAGGACCAAAAGCATCAGCTTATATATTACATGAAAGTTGTTATCTGAGAAAAAAATAATTTCTTTTTTTTTTTGCAAATACCCTTAGATGTAGTTGGTATGTAGTCCAGACAAATCCACTTAGTCATCAGCACCTTCAGACATAGCAGCTGTAGGTAGTTGGGAATTTAACAGCATTAGTTGCGATAACACGTATTAAGAAAGGGGAGGAAAAGTAAGTCTTTAACATAATGATTTTCCATGGTCTGGAAAGTTAGTTCAGGATAAATGCTTGAAAATTATAGTTTAAATCCATATTTAGATATCTGATAAGTAAGTTCTGTTCCAGAAGTGGCAAGTTACTCACCAGCTCAGGCTAAATTCAGATTTGAATTCCTAACACTCCTGAAAATCTTTCCACTTCCTTAAGTGCCTGAATATGGATTTGAGAACCTAAGTTCAAGTAATGTTTTAAAATTCAGTTCATATTTATGTACCTTAGGATCTTCCCTAAGAACCAACCACACTCATTTTTTTCCTCAAGCCATATTAAAGGCTTAGTAAAGGTTATGAAGTTGCAAATATTGTACCATAAGAGCAAGTTCTAATTGGCCAGTCCCTCCCTGAGGACACATTTTCACAGCAACTTCTCAAAATTAACCCTTAAAAATTAACCTCTTATAGGAGTCACAGTAGCCAGATGAAAGATTATGACCACAGACATAAGTGAGTCTGAAAGCCATAAAAGGCAGAGTCTAATTCCTAATAAAAAATTATAGATTTTGTAGCTTCTCTAACATCTTCTGTCTCAGGGCACTGGCCCTTTTTTTATAGACATGGACAACCTCAGCACAATGTTATGATATCATAATTCTACTTTTACAGGTTGGAATGTAGTAGTATCTGCTACCAACAGATAAACTTACTTCAAGATCAGTGTCAGAGCTAGGTATCATACCTAGATCATCTTCCTTCCATGCCCGGATTTTAGACAACATCCAGAAAGGTACTTTAGCGCCTGCAAAGGCACTGAAGCAGGCATAAGTGGCCTAGCATGCAAATCCTGGTTCATTTCTGCTATTCTTTGCTTCTATTTACAAAGGTTTGACATTGGCAGAGGAAGTTTAAGTGTTTCCAGTACACAAATGCCCAAACCAAGAGCCAGAACATCAGGGTTCAACAAACCTATGCCAATTTACATGAGCTGTGGATTTGGCACATGCTGTCTACCAATACAAAAGGTGCATAGATATTCCATGGCACCTCTGATCACTGGACTGATTGCTTAATTGTCATGTTCCTCTCTCTGCTGGAGTCCCTGTGCCAATTAAGGAGACTCAACTGTGTTTTTCAGAAATTATTTAAAAAAAAATACTTAGACAAAACATCTGTGTGCCTCCTATGTGTTTATTTATTCATTACATGAATCTCTGTTAGATACAGTATTTGCTAATGGAAGCAGATAAACCTTTTCATTCCCTTTTTATACATGCAGTTTGATTTGCAGGCAATAGGGGAACAGCATGTTTGGATTGAGAGGGGATATTGGAAGCCAAGGAAACAACTTGCACACAGTTCATTTTATTCCTTTGCTTAAAGCAACTCTGTTTGATAAAAGAGCCATTAAATATGGAGAACTGCACACAACATGTTCAGTGCATTGTGCTGAATAAAAGAGGCAACACAGTACCTCTCACAAGGATCCACACTGATATTTTTTTCTGGCTCCATTAAAAGAGCAAAAGATCAGCATGTTTCAGGATCAATCCAGACAGCAGAGTCAAGCCTAATCGTACCTCTAACAACAAATAAACCTGAATGACCTATACAGTTGCTGATGTGAATTTCTCTCAAATCTGTAGATTTTCGTTCTGGGATTAACCCCCACTCCATACCAAAACCTACCAGATACACTAAGATCAAACACTTATGCAAATGGTGGTATTTTCATTGCTGTAATAATATACTGAGGGGCTTCACGCTGGGAGGGCTAATCATTATCCAGTCCCATAAACCTCCAGTGAGCACTAAACACACAAGAGAGTTCAACAGACCCTCACAGAGGACCAGAGAGTACGCAGGCTGAGGGATGGGTATGGTGTGACTATTTAGCAGAAGTGCATACAGCAGAAATCTACAAGCCAACTGCTGTACAAGGCCACAGTAACTCTACGATATAGGCCATAACAGCAGATCATGCAGATTGAGCACCACATTTATGCTCTCCAGGCCTCTGAATCTGTGGTCCTTCTCAGAGCTTACAGATTATATGACTTAATGCATTGTTTCCCAGGAGTTTGTTCTATAGTTACCCAATTCACATCTAACAAGTAACTGGAAATGCAATGACTGTATTACGGGATGTACTTTGAAAAGATGTCTTACATACTTTATTTGCCCAGTGCTTCCTTTAGAGTAGTCTGTATTCTAATCTTTTTTTCTCCTCACCTCCTCCTCCTTAAAAGCATCTTTACACCATCAGAGTCACCAGAGAAAGCAATGTTCACAGCTTACTTTCTTCCTCAAGACCTGAATCAATGAGCTAACGCTGTAGTTTCTCCAGGAAATTTAAGTTCTTTGCCACCAAGAGCCTAGCTTAGAGTTATTTTACTTACAGTTAACACACAAAAAAAGTTGAAGCTTGAGTAAAACAACTAGCCGTAGCCTTACAACCCCAGCTGTGGACAAAAGAATTGTTGAGGATTTTTCCAACCAAAAAATGAGTTCTGACCTTTTTGGCCTTTAATGACTTTTATGCCAACACCCATTTTACTTTGTTCATTCAGCAATGGGAGGAAAATCCAAGTTCTCTTAATATTTCATAGACTCTACACCAAAGAAATTGAGTCATTTTACACCACATTTTGAAGATACTGTTTTTGAAAACTGCTGTTTTTCTTAAGTATTTTCACACAAAACCAGCCATACGAGAAGATCTGTTCATTTTGCACTTTCTGGCTATGATCATTTCATTGTAAATACATGTTTTACAGAAGTTACTCTGGATCATTTAATTGAGGTAAATCTCTTAATACTGATAATAAATCTTAACACAGAAATTGTACTGTATTTTTTAAATCCTTACCAAGACTGATGCTGCTGTAAGAGCTTTTTGAAACAGATGGTTGGTTGTTGTGTGTGGTGCTTTTTTCCCCTCCAATCTCTCTCTCTTTTTTTTTTTTTTTTTTTTTTTTTTAAGGCACATATTGTTAACACTTGACCTGATGTGTTCCTTTGAATAATTATTCTGGCATCCTTAAAGCAAAGAAAAAAATATCTGAGATTTTTATCCTTATTAACAACCTAAATATAATTTAAAAAACTAAGAAATGTCAAACATGCTTGTAAATAACACTAAGCATGGTAGGCTTGGTGTTTTTTTCCATCAGCTCTAACTCTGCTTTCTGTATGTGTTACCTTCTTTAGGTGGGTGACTGTAGCAATTAAAGAACTGAACCCATGTGGCACAGAGTGATCTCATCTACCCTAAGCAACTTAATTCCTTTGAGGAGTTTCTCAGTACATCACAGAACTGGATAGTCAGTTCTCTTTCAGCTGTTACCCAAGTGAATAGTCAATAAGACTCCTTGACTGAGCAACAACTGCTTAAGCGGGAAAATATTAAAAGGTCTCTACTCTATACAAAAGACATTGTTAAACAATGCTGTGAGATGTTTATAGCTGCTCTCTCAGCACTGAAGCATTTCAGGACTTGGCATTACCATAACAGAGAAGAGTCCAACAGGAAAAAGAAAACAAACCACAATGTCATGCATATATACAATATTTAACAAACCTCTTCACATATTCCCAGACATCTGCAATTATTTTACTCATTTATTTTCTCTGCATATCCTGTGCTCAGATTTGAGAGAGAGAGACATCATTCTTCATCCTTTTTCAAGACTGTGAGGACCATAAACCTCTGATTTTACAGTGTGCGGAATTGTTCCTCTAACTAAGGGCCAAACAGAATAGTAGCAACCCAGTTGATATGAACTTAACCAGGGAAGGCTCAAAGGCATATGAAATTCCTTTCACTGTCTTAAATTTGCAAAGAATAAGCATTACTGACACATCATCTTACCTATCTGTTGAAGGGCAGCTTTCATGTGTGTAGCAAGAGGTGCTTAATAGTCATGTAATATAAAAACTTAGAAGCAAATAAAAAAAAAAGCAAAGACCATGAAAGGAATATATAATGACAAAATGTGTCTTTGCAGGTGAAATATATCTTCACCTTTTGAGACTCTCCCAGGCATGAGATTATTCTGAGATTTCAACCTTGTAGTTAAATAGTAATATATCAAAAAGATAGTGAAAACTGCTCCTACCCAAGAAGTTCTGACACCAGTTTCTTAGCCCTCAAGAAGAAAAAACAGAACAGACTCTAAATTATCAACTCCCCCTAAACTTACAACTCTCAGCTAAGATAAGAGTTTCTGAAAACAAGCTTGAAAATCTAAGTATCCTCTCTTTTGAGATTACCAATTTAAATACTGTGTGGATGCCACAGGCAATTGTTTTTTTTTCTGTGAGGATCTACAGCACATGTCTTTACTTACAGTGCAGTGTTAATACTTACTATTTTCTGTCACTTTAGCATGATCATCTTAACTGAAACTGTAAATATTTTGAATCAATGTAAAATTAATGCATCTTTGCTCTATTTCACTTGTATGTCTGCGAGTACGTGTGCATATAAATATATTTCCGTATAAATATATTCCCATACACACAAAAATGTTAAGAGAGAATTAAGGTTACCTACATTAATTTCTTAAATCTAACCTACGTAACTACAGTGCTAGACAGATTCGTGCTAACTGGAAATCTGGATCTACAGCCATCAAGAACTATTAATAATAAAGTTGAGATGAGCAACTAGAGTAATCTCAGTCCATGTCTTAGCACGTAAACATTCAGACTCATTCCCCTCCACAAGAAAAGTATCTTCTAGTTTTCATCAAAATACTGTCTTGGATAGATTTACAAGGAGGGTAGAGGAAGACTGTCCCTTCACTGGAAGTGCATGCTGTGGTACGCATCCTGTTTCACAGTAAAGGCTGTGCTGTTTCAACATACCGTCTTCATCTACCCACAAAACCCCACCCTCAGGGATACAGTCAATTCTTTCCAATAATATTCAGACACACCATCTTAATTTTAACCTCAGCTACATTAATATCTGTTACCAACCTAGGCTTTAGAAAAATACAGAGCTGATTTATACTTTAGTAGAGAAATTAAAGATCAAAAAGATTTATTAGGGTTACTCTACCATCCCCCCTACCAGTGCATAATCATTCCCCACCGTATATTTTTTATGGTAATTAGACACTCAAGGCTCAATCCTACAGAATGCTAAGTGTTCTGGCCCAGTCCAGCAGAGCGATTAGGTGTGTGCTTAACTATAAATGCCTGAGCAATCCCTCAAAAGTTATCTATGAGTAGGCAAACCATCTTCTCTATTTAAGCACTTGCTGAATTATTTTCCAGGATTAGGTTCAGAGGCTCAGCATCCAGAAGAATAGACCCAAAGCTGTGTTTCTGTCACCTTTATATCTAAAATGTCCCACTGCTATTATAGCAGCAATGATGACAGCAGTAGCAAACTAAGCTATCGGCACACTGCTTTTAGCAACAACTGGTGCTGATTTTCACTAAAGAAGTTTGTGTAACATTATTGTACTGCTTAAAAAGCAGTCACCTTGAGCCAAACCAGTTAGAGCAAAACTCCAAGACCACTGCAACAACCACTTGAAATAAAAAAAAAAAAATGCTTGTCCCAAGCAAAACTTATACTTAATCCAGGGATATGCTCTGGGTAAATTACACTTGCTTATGAGCCTGCTGCTGCCAGAAGAATAGCACATTGCTGCAAAATGGTGGTTGACCTTCCAATCCCACAAGGAAATGAAAGCAGCAGTCAAGAGCAGTCCAGTTTCATGAAGGAAGATGACAGTGCAGGTACACACAACTCCATCCTTTTTTTCTCTTCCTTCTCTCCCCTTTCTTCCTTGTATTCCTCCACAACCTGATAGAGTAAGAACCTACATAAAGCACTGTGCATTTTACAAACAGTTATATAGGGAAAGTTCTACACTCTCTAGTCTTGTGTGTGCCATGGTAGAACAGGACTGAATCAATACGTTAACACTGATTTAAACATATGCTTAAATGTCAAAATGTATTTAAATGCCTTTAGGTTATTTATATGATACACACAGAGGAAACATATTTTACCCCAACAAGCACCTCCTAATATTTTAAATAAACACATGAAACATATGGCTGACTCTCTGCAGATGTGCATGAAGTTTATAATCTTTAATTTTTATTCCAAACACATTAATGTTTCTTACTTCAAAATGACCTGGGTAAACTGTGAAATTTGCTTAAGCTATTAAGACTAAATCTGTCACACTGACAATTTCAAGCAGTGTCCTTATTGCTAAAAGGGCATATACTGTAAGTTACAGGCTTAATGACTATTGCTTTTTGCCCTGATGTGCACAAGTCCTTTACCTTCAGATTTTTTTATTTCCTGATAAGCAATCAATGTACAAAAATAGAAAAGCCAAATGGATTAAGAGACTGATTCTGCCCTGATCTCAGTCTAACAAAAAGGGTTTGTTGTCATGAGTAGAATCAAATCTACAGTTATAGGATTTTGTCACTGATGATTGAATAGATCAGTATGAAACAGCATCAGAATAAGTACAGCTTGCCTTGTTTCTGAAGGTTAGAGGTCCCACACTCTACTTAAGTCATTGACATGGACATACGCAGGGCACAGGAAATTTATGTGCATCTTCTGTGCTCCACAAACATTTGACTGCCTAGCCCTGTAGCTGTGGTCTAAAACCCTGCCCTTTTGACATTTACATGTCAGCTTTCCTTTATGCATGAAAATAACATAACTACTTATGAACATAAACACAAGTGCAAGTATGAATGTTTGCAGGGGAGCTTTATCCGTGTGGACTTGCCTACAATTGACTTTAATAGGTCACCAAATAACCATGACACTTTCATTTTCCAGATTTTACATGGAATCAGGTTAGTGGAAATAGACAATATAGTACTGCATACTGAAAGACATACTGTGGGGTTTCAGAATTCTCTCTCTTAATCTAAGAAAACAGACACAATTCCCTTTCATTGGGGAGACAGTGTATAAAATGTTCAACACATACATTAATTGTAACGTAGGAGAAATTTCCTAGCCCTTGTCACCATCCCTGCATCAAGGGAACAAATAGTAGTCCCATGCTTCTAAAAGTAGTCCATTCCTAAAGGTACTCTACAAGAAAAACCATAGGGATTACAGAGAAGAAATCAAAAAGAAAGCTAAAAGTGGGAACTGTTTTGGAGACAGCAAATGATGAGGAATATATCAGCAATAAATCAGAGCACAGGAAAATTTAGGCCAAGGACCAGGAAATGATTCGTAACAACGAAGTCTAGTAGAGTGTCAGGAGGGGAAAGTGGTGGAAGAGCTCATCAGCTGTGTCACTTAAATCTGCACAAAACAAAGTACTTGTGCTGTACTGGCTAGAATAATTCTGCATTATCACAAAGAGGGTTAAACAACTGTTGACCCAACAGCTCTCCTCACTATTTCTCTGATTCTAAGCATCACATGTTATGTAGGTGGAGAGGTAAGGGTCATTGCTGCAGGAAAAATTAACATGTGCGGTGATGTGTCAGATGTTACTGTACATACTATATACAACTGCAATCCCTTGGAGGTAAATATATGCAGGGCAGATTTGTGGATGACCTTCTAGTTTTATATGTCACACCAGACATAATGGGTTTTTACTCAAATAAGTGTTTTGTATGAAATTAGCAGCTACTGGCCTGATCCAGTTCTCAATGCAGCCACAAATACAAGCCTGTATTTACTGTACATGCAGAAAGGCACGTTCTCAAAAGACAGACTTTGGGAGTCATTCCTCATCAGGCTTCATAAAGATGCCTTTTATAGAATGGAAGGATTTCAGAAAATAATGCAGAGGAGGTGAAATCATTAATAAATTACAAGGAAGAGAGAGAACCAAAACATGAGACAAAAGAAGAGTTATAAAGGAAACCTGATCACGATGAGTGCAAAGCCTGTTAGAGACAGGCAGCTGATAGAGAGGGACTGCAGCCAGACTGGAGCATTGCATACGCACTATTCCCTGCCCACTGCATTGCCTTGCAGAGACAGACATCCTCTGTTACTGGTTTGGCTGGCTGCTGGGGCCATTGATAACCATATGAAACCTTGGAGTTAAGTCGAGTCGAGTGCTTTCAGAACAGCTCGTAGTGGGATGGAGTCAGGCTGTCTGTCCATTACAATCCACATTGTGAGCACCTAGAGTTTAATCTAAACAAGGGACTTATGACTGCAAGTATATCACTATATTGGCGTATCATATTGACTTTCTGATAATGTTCTAAGCCAGTCGGGTAAGAAAGAGAAAGTGCCACCGGGTACAAATTGTGGCATCAATTCTCTGCCAGACTGATCAATTGAATTTATATATTACCTCCAGCTACGTACTTAAAATCTATAGTCTCACTCCCTCCAGTGCACAGCTCACAGTTTAAGTAATTGCAAATACAAATGAATTTTAAAAGGATTTAGCAGGCTTTAAATTAAAAATGTGTGAACATTGTTATTTTAAGCACTCTAAATTATTTACTAGTATAACCCAGCTGATTCACTTTTCTCTTCTTTCTGTCTTTGCTTGATTTTTTGATCCCTGAAACCTCAGTAGAGCTTAACATACATTCAATAAACTGCTAACACTAAAATAGTGCTCTATTTTAGCCAATTAAAAAAAATAATATCTTCAAATTCCGTCTACAGAATAACTAGCAAAATATCAGCAGTACAAGGACTGTCAAAATTTGCATTAGATGCATTAGAAACGAGCAAGTCATCAAGAGACATAAACATGCAGTTAACTTAAAGCACGAGTCTAAATGCTTAAAGTTAGGCAAGTGTTTGAGGGATCTGTTTTACATGGGCGCTGCGGTGCTATAGTAAGATGAGAGGGTAACAAAAAATGCTTAGTGCAGTACCTAAAAGGGCTCTGGTTATAAGACATACTTGCTGAGTCTGATTTACCTTAATCAAACATTGCAGCTGTTTTCATTTTAATCACATCTTTTGGATTAATCTGTGAAATACTTGAGTCATAAGATAAACATCACATCAAAGTAATAAATTAGGTCACTTGAACTTGTGTTAAAACAGTGAGCACCATCTTACATTTTTCCATATTTTCTGACTTCAGTCTATTAATTGTAAAAATGATTCATAAGCTTCTTCAGAGACAATAAGGGAGAGACTCAATGCAGTAAAAAGCATCTGCATACAGAAATAATGACAAGTGACTTCAGTGTGTCTGCTTACAGAGCCTGGTCCAGTGCTGGATCGTGGTTTATGCCTCCCTTGTATGCCTCTATTGATATACGAACTCCAGAATTTGTTAAGAATAATCTTAAAAAGAAGCCATTAATTCATCTGCAATATTAGGTTCCAAATCTACAAGGGTATTGCCTATTCCCTGAACACAGAAATGTGATAAAATACTATTTGTTGTCTTGCTGGGAAAAGGTATAGGTAACTCTATATACGTTTGTCCTTACTATTTTTTTATTCAATTTGTTGAATGAGAGAAAGAAAAAGAAGCTAATGTGTAAGGATTATAGCACAGTGCATAAAAACATAATGTTGGGAATTTGCAAATAATTGAAGAAAAGGTATTATTGGTTTGAAGGAAATAAAGTTATATTCTCATTATGGGGATAAATATACAATCACAAAAGAAATGTTTGTCCTCATTACTGTTGCTTTTTTATTGTTAAAGTTATGATCTGAGGTAATTTGAGATTACTTTCTCCCCAAATAATGCTGCAGTCTTTATTCAGGTATATCTTCATCAAAGTCAACGGTAGTGTAACTAAATCTTGTCATAATGACTCTTACAGTCAGCATCAATCCTGTTTTAAGACTTGTCTGATTGTGCTATTTATTTTTTTTTAAGCCTGAAGTAGGAAGGATTTGTATTTACATCTTTAGGAAGCTGAAATCTTACCACAAGTCCAGGTTCAATATAATACAGAAAATAACTTTTCCTGACACTGACTCCCCAAATTCATCTAAATCACTTTAGAGAGGGCTTCCTTAATCTAGACTTCAATAACAGTTAGAGTTATCAGGTAGTCCATAAGGTATGGGATGCTCATAATTCCAGTTTGAAGAACCAAGGCCATACTAAAAGCATATACAATATATAAAATATACAATATTCCTTTTTCCCCCCAGAATTCCCATTTACTTCTAATGTGGACAATGGATCTGAGGCTGAAGGACAGGGAAATCCTATTTCTTCACCAGTGTTCCCATACTCTGCCATATATCACTATCACAAAACGTAAAGCCGCTGCTTTTCCAGCTTGCTGTGTTCAGCTTACTCTCTTTGTTCTGCTCCCCAGGTCTCTCTTGGATACTTCAAGCTACTAGATAGCCACTAGTATCAATTGTGACAGTAACCTACAGAGTAAGCCATAAGAAACAGTACGGGCAGTAGAAATACTCAGAATCTGCAAAATTGGTAGGAGGGATAGAGCTAAGGGAATGCTTTTTTGGGCCCAAAGCCTCAAATTTAGGGTTTGCTCTTGCTCTCCTGAGTGATTCTCCATGTGTAAGGAATGCCTTTAAGGTTAATGGGATTCTGAAATCAATAAAAATGACTTACTAATGGTTCAGGGAAGTTTTTGTACTACAGAGTGTGAATTTACAAGGTTATTAGCTATTCTGCAACATCTCTCATTCTGCAGCGAGGCACCACTTTCAAAATGGAGTGAGGTACCCAGAGGAAGACTGTGCACGGGAAGGTACCGTGGAGTGCATGCATGCTCTGAATTTACACCCCAGCTTACCTGCTCACAGGATTTCCTTTGTGCACAAGTTGCAGTATGTGAGATCAGTACTGCAAGTCATGGAGCAATTTTTGATCATTTGCAATAAGATGTCACATATAGAAACATGTCTGTAAATTTAAGTAAATATTGATTCAAATAACCGAGACAGGTAGATGTAAAAGGTTCTATTGAAGGAATGAGTTTCAAGATGGGTTTTCTTAAACATTTTTTCCCCAGTCCTCTGAGTTTGAATAATGTGTTATTTTTGCTATTAACATTTAGTGAAACTAAGGAGTCTTCAATTTGACTGTGGTTCTTTAAAAAAAGAGTAAGGTAGCCCAGTGTTTCAGAAGGGAGCTGCAATTGCACAATGACTCCATCCCACATGCAAAGCCAAAGCAAAAATCCAAACACTCGAATCTCTTCCTGAAGAGGCAATAACCAACAGAACCGTTGTTGCCATCTTACCGGGTACTCTGCACTGTGGCAGAACCAGCCTCACATTAGGTACCTAGAGGATATACGCACTAGCAGTTTTCCTTGGAGGAAACCCTACCCTTTTAGACATCTTGTCCTCCCTGCCTGAATTTCACCCTGATCCATGTAAAACATAGTATAGTTTAAAAGTGATGACTCCATACAGTTAACCTCCTAATACGAAAACAATTCACCACATTTTAAATACTAAAATTCTCCACCTTCTTCACTGCAAGAGTCATATCAGTATGACTACTTCAGAAATAAAATAATTCATCTGTGTTTTCCTTAGAAAAAAGAATTTGTTCAGAGAAAATCTTGAGGAAGCAGCCTGATCTGTCTGGTATTAAAGGCTTGTTTGACAAAACAAATTTGCAATAAACACTCAGAAAACAGGAGCCATGCCAGTTAGAATGATAGAAAATCATGTCGAAGAGATAAATGGATCATTAAAGAGAAGGTACTTGAATTTTCATTACAGATCGCTACACAATCACTAAAGGTTTCTGAACTTGTCTGGCTTGTTGATCTTGTGTGCTCCTCCTACCTCTAACTATTATGCCTAATAACCATATTTTCGCATACCTTTTTGAAACCTATATATTTCATCTTCTGAAGGTATCATTAAAAGCTCTTTGTAACCATCAGAATTCATGAATTTTGATATGCATTGGCTTGAACAGTATAAGAAACTGTTTAGTGAGTAATAATGTGAACATCATACCTAATGATTCAGAACCTGCATGACATAAGTGATGGTATTTTGGTGAACATATGGATTTTAACTAGAGCTTGGCAGCGCAGGACCCTTGTTTAGTTCACTGTGTTGGGCTGCTGGGGAAACTAAATCAGAGGGATGACTGAATTGTTAGCTAGGATTTTTCCCTTTCTGTAGACTTGCAAGGAAAATGATACTGGAAGCCAAGAGATCTAGTTATAAACAGGAAGCTAGCTTTCCATTTCTTGGGGTTTTTTAGTGCTGTAAAATTAGAAGAATAATTTTTGCTACTCACCTAACTCCCGCAGTGCAATGATGGCTTAAATGCTTAGGACCCAGCTGTCATTAACTGCTAGGCCCCATAAACACTGGCCTGAACAAGTGAAATGAAGGCTAATTCTCCAGTGTTTCAGATTCAAGATGAAACATGGATTCATTTCTAGGAAATGCAGATCTGGTACTATTTAGTCTTGTAGCAAAAGGACAAGAAAGGAGATCAGAAAGGTGTAGATCAATAAATACTTTGGATTTCTACTGAGTTTTAGTTGCAGCAAAATTTGTATCAGCAGAGATGTCTTGATTCAACTAAGATAAAATTTTCACGCAAACTGGTATCTTTTGTCATCAGTATGAAAGCACTAGGATAAGACAGCAATATTCTGCAGTTGTTACTGGAAACTTTCCAGCCTAGAAGAGAGCGTGTATCCCTGCCTGTTAACCCTGAGCTCATGGCTCAACTTAAGAAACAGAACAAATTACCAGAAGGTGATAAGAAACAAATTGATTCCCCAGACCAAAACAAACTGTAGTCTCCAGACACTTTCTGCTTACTACTTCCAGCTTTTAAAAAGGGATAGTCCTACTTTTACCCAGGCAGTTCTTTTCTTTTTACCTTTCTGTGTCATCCTGTGACAGTTACACCACAAAGAGAAGAAAAAAATAGTTTATCAGTAAATCTAGCAGGTACATCTTTGCTTTTGAACCCTGTATGTACAAACCTGAATGAGTTGCAAAATCACC
Organism: Ibycter americanus; assembly: GCA_035590275.1. NCBI lineage: Eukaryota > Metazoa > Chordata > Aves > Falconiformes > Falconidae > Ibycter > Ibycter americanus. The sequence goes on from JAVJGI010000060.1 coordinate 21,687,942, forward strand.
CAGAGAAACATTACATGTACCATCAAAATCACATTGAATCAGAACATACTCAATTTTCCTCTCTTTTCTGGAAAAGGAAGAGATTTCTTTTCTGAATACAGCTGTCTTAAAGAGTTTGAGAAGCTACAGCAAATCAACAATATTAGCGCTAGTTTTCTAGAACCAGAAATATCCTATTTGATAATAGTTGATCTCCAGATAAAAATATAGACATTCTAGCAAATAGTAATATAGACCCAACAAGGCACAGGAGAGCTGTGAATATAAACGCATTAGACTTTAACACATACTCATTTTTTCTCACTAGCACTGGATTTTAGACCTTTGGCTGGAGCAGGTGCAGGTGACAACTAGAGAGGGGTGTGTGGGAGCCAGAGCTGTGCAGCAAATGTCCTTGCACAGCAATATTTCTAGTATCAAAGCTATGACTTGATCATCATGCACAAGCCTCTGCCTGGGAGAGGGGGGTAATGCTAAGAAGGGGTGAGAGGCAGAGAAGAACCCTTAGGTATTGGCAATTCCTAACACATAATGATATAATGATACCATACATAGTATAGTATGTGTTTTGAACACATTGGAATAAATATAGATAATATCATTAAGGTCTCAGCTAAATTATAACTCAGAAAATTAACTTATTGCCTCCATAATTTTCTTAACATCTTTATATTCTATCCTAAAGTGTTGTTTAATGATTAAATTCAAAATCATTATTTGCTGTTAATGGTTTATCCCAGAAATGGCTGTCTTACAGTGGTGGAAAATCTAGTCCCTGTATATACCCAAATTATAGCCAAATTTGTGGTGGCTGTTAATGCCAATGGTATGATTTCCAATTGGTTTGCTCCTCTCCCAAACACATCTTGCACAGCAGCACCCACTACAAGTCTGATAGACATGTCTGGCACCAGCACTGGTATATGTGCTTCTATTGAAAACTAGAGGGACTTGATAAGAGTCTTAAAATAATTAGTGTAAAAAAAAAAAAAAAAAAAAGGAAAATAAAAAAAGGAAAAATCCCTGACAAACAAAAGAATAAAGATGATAAAGTTAGTCTTACTATAAATTTGCTCTGGAGCAATTTTGTACTCTATAGGCTTCAGGTAGACCACATGCACAATGAAGACCAGGTGACGCTGGCCTTGCATGTCTTAACTAGAGAAAAAAAATCTGGTGTTGTTACTTAGCACATTTATGTATTTCCAGCTATAGATCCCAAAGTGTTTATAAAGCTCCAGAAATATAATTATCTCTATTTCATAGCCAAGGAAATTGAAAGGCAAAATTAAGCAGTTTGCTGAGGGCCACACAGTGAATCATTTGAAGAGCCAAATTGTTACTGTAAATCTCCACACCTAGGCAATGTTTATGCTGCTATGACTCAGACAAGATATTATTCTAGAACATCAATTGCTGCTGCATAACCAGTGTCATATACTGGCTCCTACACGCTCTTCATTACGTTCAGCTGCATGCTGGACTGTTTAACTTGTCTCCATTTTGCTTACCAAGAAAGCAGGTGTTCTTCAAAATTCCTCCAAAAATTTCTTTTAGAGAGGCAGCCAGCTTTCCAGAGCTGGAATTTTCTTCCTAAAAGAGTAAAAAACACTGTTTGAGAATCTCACTTCATTTTTCCAGCTAATTTGCATCCAGACTCAGAAAAACAATCCTATAAACATGTTTTTGAGGGATAACTTTCCCTACTCACCTGCAGTGGATCTGAGATAAAAGTCTGGAAGACCCTACCATAACTGTACTGGCATCTATATTCTGAAGCACAAGAAAATAGTGCAATTTTCTGGTGGCTACAAAGTAAACAATTTTGGAGAAATATTTTGAACTCTCTTGAAGTGTGGGCAAGTCCCATCACTTGTAGCTGTACGCTCTACTGCTGCTGATGCAGCTGTGTAATCTTTTACAAGAAGATGGGAAGAAGTTATGTCTACAACTCAAGCCAGCTAAGAACTGTGATTAGTATGGCACCAAGTCAGCTACACTGTTTTCAATTTGATGAACGTTTATGAACTTGGGCCTATTGCTGCCCTTTTCCTCCCAGCTGCTAGCTTGGCTGAACTTGTGTTTGGCTGCAGAAGAATATGGAGGCCATGAAAGCTTGTCTTAAAGATAGATGACTCCTTGATGGCACTGAAAAAGTGATCTGCCAGTAAACTCAAAACTATATTCTAGGTCTGGCTCTCCTCTAACATTAGTTTTTCATTTGTGTGACTCCAGTAATGTTCAGGTAGGCTTAGCGGTTTTTAGTTCACAAGCACTGTTGAAAACATGCCCTCACTTAGATAGGAAGTGGACACTTCTGAAATCTGTCCGTTGTCACAGGGTTTGAACATTTGCTCTTGGTAACATCTGAAAACCGGCTGCATATACAGACATTTCAAAAATTTTGTAGATGGTGCTGTTACTTTCCAGTAACATCAGATCTGTATAAGCTTTTATGAGTCTTCTGCTAACAGAAGCATCCACATGAAGTATCTTCCATCCTAGCAAACAAGCTTATGCCTTTCAACCATAAAATTTATTCCATTTAAGCAATTAAGCAGTCACTTCTCTCTCAATGCATTGTATAATCTCAAAAAGATATACTAAACATTGCTAAAACCTTTCCAATTACTATTCCAAGCCCTCACTCAATTTTACTAAAATCATCCCATGCCCTACCCATATGTCAACCATATCCATTCTGTCATCTCTCTTTTGCCTCTGGTTTAAGATGAACCTGTCATTCCCAATTCCAACTTCACAAATGCTGCAGAGACCACAGCTGCTGAATTCCACCACAGAACTTCTGCATTTTAGCAGCAAAACCAGGCCCTTTTGACAGCATCACAAAAAATTCCTCTAAGGATTTGCCCAACCACAATCTGAACACCTGCTACACTTTTAGTCCACAAATAATTTTCACAAAGATTTTCACTTTTTTTTCTTTTCACAGATTTATAAACTCCCAGACCAGAAAAAAAATGACTGCCATAACCAAGTCTGATGGTTGGTGTGCATAGGTAATAGAATTTTTTCCGTAAGACGTCTTTTAGAGAGATATCTGATCTCATTTTAAAGATGCCAAGCTATGGTGAGACAACTACTCCCTTCAACAAACTGTTCTAATATTTAATTATAGAAAGCTATATCTTTTGCAAGCTAGAATTTGTTGAATAAATCTGCAAAAGAAAAAAGCCTCATCTGTCAGGCCTCTTCTATATCTTTTCACATAAATACATACACAGACCCGTAAAGTACATCACAACCTAAGGCTCATTTGCCGGTGTCTAGAAGAATGCAGTGGTCCTCCTTTCTGCTTTGTTCTGGTATTTATTTCCATATTCTTCCTAAAGGGCAGGTCCAAAAGGTGGACATGGTCTTTCCAGTATGGGGTATAGAAATGAGGGTTAGCCCCCTGTTCCTGGTTGAAAGCTTCCCTTTTATCCACCTAAGGATGAATTTCAGTGAGTGCTCGTGTTGTGGTAATAATTTCTGAGAACGTACCAAAGTCCTTTTCTGAGTCACTGTATTCAGAGATAGTCTCCTTAAGTGTTCCTCCTAAATGTGTTACTTCGCTTTTGGCTGCGTTTAAATATATTCTGCTGGTTCTTAACCAGGCAATTCAAATCAGTATATAAAAGTAGCTCATCTTTCTAATTTGTATGTTATCCAGTTTTGTGTTTACCAAGACCTTATGTAAATGGTTGGCAAAAATATTGAATAGTGTTGCATCAAAACTTGATCCATAATCAGCACCACCAGCAATATTTCATCATTAACAACTCCACTTTAAGATATGTCACTAGAGCAGTTTTTAATTCCTTTAATGTGACTTTTTAAACCTGTATAGTGCAAGTCACTATAGATTTCTTGAGGCCCTTGTTTGTTTGCTTACTTTTTAAAAAGATTGTGTATATTCCCAAAGAAAGTAACTTGGAGAAATCCTCTTATACAATAAAGACCATTGACAGCACCATGTTTGTGTCAGCCTAAGGAATACGCTGCACCATAAGCAGAGTTGAAAAAGGTTTTTTGTTTGTTCCATGAGACTTGTTTTGCATCGCATGGTGGGGAGAGGTATTTCCACTAGTCTCCCAAAGTAAGGAAGTTAGGTGCCTACAAGAAAACAGGGCAGGACTGGTACCTCCATTTTCTACATTTTGATAAGCTGGCTAAATTCAGCTTCTCAGTTAGTTCCTTTGAGACTCTTGGGTCTAAAATAATCTAAGCCTGTTGATATGAATATGTTCAATTTTAGCAGTTGCTGCCTTACCTCTTTCTTTGTTACAGATGGCAAACTTTCATTTCCATCCACAACATCATATGGGATGGATACATCCTCCGGTTTCATTCCAAGTGCAGAACAGAAATATTTATTTAACATTTCTGCCTTTTCTGCATCATTATTTATGATTTTTACCATCTGCATCTTCAGTGGAACTATATCTGACCTAAGATTCTTTTTGATGCTAAAATGTTTTTAAATTGCCTTCTTGTTGTTTTTAACCATATTGGCCATTGATGTTTAACCAAGTTGTTAATTACTTTTATCAGTTACTTATAAATCTCAGTAACTTATCCTCTCTTTTTCCATTCTTGATACATCATTATTTTATGTTTTTCCAATACTTTTATGTATTTTAATGAGGACATCTTGACTACTGTACATTTTTGCGTGCAAGTTTATGTCCTTGAACAATTCCCAGTATTCATTAATACATCCTAATTAAAATTTACATTCCTGCTCAGTTATGCTAAGTGATTCAAGCTTGGATAAACTGGCCCTCTAAAACATGTAAGTATGCCTACTGTGTGTTATATACAGCTCATATTCATAAAGTAAATCTAACCAGCTTATGATCACTAGTCCCTAACTCTTCTTCCTGTTTCATGGTCATTGGTGGGTAATATTTATCTCTTTGGCTCTTTATGAAAGATGAACCTCTATACTCTGAGATTATCTGTGACTATTTTTAGAAGCTCTAGGGAATCCTGATGCTGGCAAAACAAAATCTCAGAAAATATGCCCCAGTTTAAACTCTACTATGGTAGTAGAGGGTTTTTTTCCACACACTGAAGGAAAGATGTTGAAAGAGCAACTCATCCCACTGCCTACAAGGCTGCTTCTTCCCTGTCATGTACACAGATATCCTATCTATAGTTATATTTTGACTCAGAAGTACTGAGTTCCTGTTACTTGATTATTTTTTGACTCTTCAACATATGACATTGTGTTTGATGCAACGGTACATCTCCAATCTCTCTTCCTAATTTCTTAAGAGCATTAAAAAAAATTAACTTCTTTCAGGTTCCAGCACTATGACATCTTACCAAGTTTCAGAAATATTAACTATATGACAATTCACCTCATATATGAATACTACCTCTGCCCACTTATTACCAAGATGCCTGAATGTTAGTTTAGCAATTCTTTTACAATGTAATACATTCCTTATCACTTGGTTTTGTTGTACGTCTAATAGTCTGATTGTAATTCACACAAACAGAAGTGCAGACACACAAATATATATTTGCCACAATTTCCCTTTATTATTACTCAACTCCATGCTTAGTTTAAGGCCCTTCCAGCAGTTTTTCATTGACTGGTATGGCTCTTACTGAGATGGTCAACAGAATCAGTGTTTCCCATTTCCGTGGTAAGAAATCATCAACAGCCTATCAGATGATGCCTGACAAAGTATCAGTACTAGCCTACATCATGCTAACTTAAACCTCACCTAGGTTTGACTTCAGATTCTTCGTCTTTGATCTAGAGAAAGAGAAAATTGTCATCTGTCCTCCTATTCCCTTGAAATGTCCTGTAGGTTCTTCCTAGTATGGTATCAAGAAGGCTGTCAAGAAGGACTACATTTCATTGTCCTGCTAAGGATGCTTTCATGGGCTTTTTCAAGATTCTCAACTACATTCTGGTTTTCTTTATGAATGTTAATCCAAAAGTGACTTTTTAAAGTTAGTCAAACAATACAGAGAAATAAAACCAGTTCATTTACAGCAGGTAATTGTCTTGCAGGTAAAATTATCAATTATAAATAGATAATGTATGACATAATTGCCATGTGAAACAGCTTGCAGGCAAATCGTAGACTGAAATTCTTTGCCTAAACTATTAATCAAATAACTTCAACTGATGAACAAAAGAATTCAAGTCTGCACTTGGATAATTTGCAAATAGGAAAAAAGAAATAGATTTGTCAAATTAATTATTCATTACAAGTAGTTCAACCAGATCTATCCCTTTTTATCATTTACATTGGTGTTAAATTCTTAAAGTGGTTTGGGAACCTTAAAGAGTAAAATTTTCTATAAATGCTTAATGCAATGATCATTTATATATGGCACCGTAAACGTACAAACATACTTTACTTAGCATTGAATTCGGCAGGGGAGACCATAAGAGAGTGGTTACAATACCTTTAACTCAGAAAAAAATGTAGAAGCCTGATATTTTTCCTGAAGACTGAAGTATGAACTGGATTCCTGCAGTTCGAAGATTACTGCTGCAAGTGACCCTCACCACAGCTTAATGACCCATTGGCACTGTGTCCATACCAGGGCAATAAGCCAACTCTGACAGGGGTGCAATGCCCACACTCCATAGTTCTTGGGCTACAGCACGAGCCTGATTTCTAGAAATGCTCATCTGCAGCTCAGTGCCATATATGTTTGGTGTTTTGTTTTGGGTTTTTTTGTTTGCTTTTTTTGATTTTTTGGGAGGAAGTTTTCAAATTATGTCCCAATCCAATAATATTTAGCATGCTAGGACAAATAGGTTCACAGAAGGTGATCACAGAAGCAAACAGACAAATGTGTGAATACATTGCTTGGTTAAATCAGCATGATTTGAGGTGGGGTTTGTTTTTTCTAAAATATCATTGCTTTCTGAAAACTGGAGTAATATCATCAAACACATCAGAATAGCTCAGATTCTGGCGTCCTTGTCCAGAGTATATAGCATCAAACTCCATATGCAATCCTACTGAAACCATGCAAAAGCTTACGCTGTGTACTTTATGTATTACTATAATCAAAGCTACTTGCTAAATTTAGAAGATTAAACATGATTAGAGAGATCAGTGACAAACATAATTTTGAAGTCTAACAATGTAAATGACAGAAACAACATAATAGAATTTTCTTTTTCAGGTCGTTGGTGTTTTTGGGGGTTGGAAAGGTGTTGTGGTTTGCATTGGTTTGGTTTTTACAGCCATGGCATTTAGCAGAGAGGCTCCAGTTTTAAATCTGAGAAAATCTGACATAAAATCACCCAGAGGAAATTAATACAAAACACTATGAGATCATGCCTACAACCACTTTTTTTAAGCTCTTGCTCCATTAAGTATGCCACATCTCTGCATCACTTGCGTTATACTGTGTAAGCAATGCAGTATTAAAATTATTTTTAATGACAAAACACCCTATTTTTTAGGGTTGAACACCTGTTATCTGTTCAGGCAGTGAGTACTCAACTCTATATTTGTGTGAATAATTTGTAAATTCAATGCATAGAAAATTTTGTACCAGTTCTAAGGTTAATTCATTTTTCCTGGGATGTTTTGTAGCCAAATGGAATCAAAATGTCCTCACACATTACTTGACACCCACTTACTTGTCTGAGAAACTAAACAGCATGTTGGACAGTGCTGAAGTGTCTAAAGAGAACACGGGATAAAACAGGAGGTATGAATAAAGCAGGAAAGAGAAAAGTGCTTTAGATATTAGTCTACAAAATGCACTTTTCAGCTCAGTACAGCAGAAACAAAGTAGTAAAAAAATCGAAAAGGAATCATAATGAGAGGTACCACTGTTTGAATTTATTTATTGTTGCAACAGCAGCTAGTAACCTAGTTTCACGAAGAGAACAGTGCGATATCCTACACATGGTGCTGAATAGGAAGCTTTCAAAAGTCTTTAAAACTAGAAGAAACACCTTTCATCCTCAAACATTTAAACTGCAGCATATGGCTTCATATGTTTGTTGTTGTTTATTTTAACACAAAAATACACCTGAAGATTTTGTACTTCTAGTTACAGCACTCTATGATGTTTCTAATGGATGCTATCACAGTAACTAACCTGTTACTTTGTATTGCTAAAGGAAGATGAGTAGTCCATGAAATAATTCTGTAGTATCTAGCAGTGCTTGGTATTCAGAAGCTTAATGGGGTGTCAGCAGTGGCTCATGCTCATGCATGTGGTCTCTTTGCTCCTGGGTCTAGTAGTCTGGCTGCAGGAAATGGGATTAGTCTGGGAAAAAAAAAAAGTGTGCTTACATTTTTACATATACTTTTGATAATAAAGTATTAATAAGAGTAGACTGAAGCAGAGCCCAATGGAAGTTCTTCAGTGGCCTTTGGATGATGTCTTAGGAGTTTACCATCTGCAGATTTCAAAGTTCATTAGCAGCATAAATGAGCTGGAGGATAGTAAAGGGATCTGAGAACTGTTAGTAACCCTCTCCTTCCCCCCCACCCCATTATACACAATATAGAAAGTTAGCCAAAGATTCAGGAGCAAAAGCTAAGCCTGAACCCCCAGCACTGGACTGGAAGACCAGAACACTTTCACCCTTTTAAACTGTGCCTGACTCGCTATCATCTAGCAACTTCACATCAAAGCTCTGGGGGATGAGGGAGGGGGCAGAAGAAGGGAGGAACGCTTAGCATCTCACCTGCAGTTCTACAAACCTCATTAAGTAGAAACAGATTATCTAGACTTTCCCAAACACTTCATTTTCTCCCTCTTTATTGGGCTTCTCACTCCAAGGAATCTCCCTGGAACAGACTTTCACATGACAGAGTGACACTGATGGTCAAAAACTATGTCATCAATGACCTTATGTACCAGATCATTATTCACAGCTAACTGATTCCTGAGTATGAAAAAGCCTTTAGTTCCTGTAGAAAAATAAGATTATAACATTTTATCCAGAAATTAAGCCCTGCCTCATCATGGTTAGTGTAGTACTTGATTTCAACACATTAAAGAATTAATGAATCCCATATACGTTTCCTATGTACACTCTATACATGTATGGTTATAAAGTTGTTGGTTTTCAGGTTGATTCACTAGCTTGGAAACCATAAAGTACAATTAGTTGTTGTGACCACTGTTCTAGATGAAACCTGGATCTCTATTGAGGCTGAATATAGGACAAAGTTGCTGTGTATTGTCTGCTGGCTTTCAAAGTGGTCGGACCGATTTTCAGCTCCTTCTCTGAACTTATTCCTCTGTTTTTAATTAAAGAGAAGAGTGTTTTATTAAGAAAATCTATGTGGGTGTTTTGTGATTCTTTGGTGCAGAATACCAAATGGCATCAAATGTTGTTCTGCATGTTTCTCTTAAAGCCTACACAGTTTTCAGTCCTTCTACTGCATGTTAATAGCTACTTCTGGCAGCTTTTCTATACTAGCTCAATCATACAAGCGGATCCAAATTTCACATACACAAACCAGCTGCTCAGGAAAGAAATGAGATAAACGTCCTATTTCAGAACATAGCTATTTTAATACTTTCTACCCACCTTTTTAATACTCCAAGAGAGAGGTAATGGCAGGATCATGAGTCATTACTGTTATGTCTGTTACAAATATCTCCTAATACTCAAAGATTTCTACCCAAAAGTGTAAAAAACTTAAAAATAGTAATAGTATCATTTCTGTAAAGAAACAGAACATCTGAGAAACTTTTTCGGACAATATAATTTGGATGTTTTCAACATTGCTTATTTTATTTCACAACAAACCTACATTTTATCACATGATTGCTTTCCCAATTATAGTACAAAATAAAAGGCATCATCAAATAGTTTAATAGGTGCAGAGGAAAATGTAGTTTTGTTCATCAAATGATGCAGAAAATAACGTGACAACAAAAAAATCTGTGTGTTGGGATGGGAAATTACTGCTATGGAGTTATTTGTCCTGTATCTCCTCAATGAAAGGAAGGGACAGAGGGCCCCCAGGTTTGATTATTATTTTTCTGATAAAGTGTACACTGGGATATAAAGGGAAGATTTTCTCTTCCAAGCAGGGTCTGCAGTCCTTCCGGTGAGTGTGTAATCTCAACAGTTAAAAGACAAATCACATTTATCCATAAAAACAGAAGTCTATGCTTAGGCTGCAGGGTAGGAGATTTAGGAAGAGAGACTGACAGCTTTTCTTTAGAAAACTGTTTGTATTTTTACCGCAATCTACTCAGACATATACTAATAGAATTTTAAAAGGTCTGTACACATCCACCGGTGCTCAGATCGCATGTTGATAAGTACCTCCTGGTGATTTTCAGATCTCCATCTCAGGTGTGGACCGGTGATTACTTCTATCTGCCTGGCAATACATAGCACTAATCTGTCTTAAAATAAAGGCCCCAACGAGCACGCGGGTAGCAAGCAGTGGATCACTGTTGCATACCACAGTATTCTTATGAGGGCTTGCATCCAGGTCGCGTAGCACAAGTATGTATTATTTATAGCCTTGTCTCTGTATGATTACCTCCAGTTAACTTGAAGCCTCTTTAAAACAAAGGTTGCTCTAGTCCTGCTCGCCATTGGTGCGAGGCCCTCCTCGCTCCCACTCTCCCCCACCAGTGTAAGCAGACATAGCAGCCCTCTGTCTAATTAGCTGTCTTTAAGGCAGGGCTAAGTGGGCTCAGTGGGGGGAAGAGGCTTTCTTGGGCCCCTCCAAGCCTCTCCTTGGCGCTGGCAGACAGAGCGCGGGCGGCCTCCAAGAGGCACCGTAAACTCACTGACATTATGTCCACGGGTTATCATTATCATCTTTTTTTTAAAAACCTGATCGATCGCTCCCGACCACAATGATGCTTCAGGGCATCTCTCGCTCTGCTGGGGAGTGATTGACCATTGGGTATCATTAAAGAGGGGAGGTGAGGGGAGGGAGGTGAGGGGAAGACGGAGGCGGCTGCAGTAGCAGCACCGGCTCCTCCTCACGCACGCCTCTCCCTCCCGGACGCTGCTGACCTTTCACTCAGGAGCCAGCTGGAGCCAGGAGAGATTTAATTGAACAGCTTCTTCAGATGTGTTTGGAGTTTAGGTGATGGAGGAGGAGGATACAGCACCGAGAAAGGAATAGCGGGGGGAGAGGAAAGGAAAACAAAAAAAAAGGAAAAAAAAGGAAAAAACCAACAACTTTGGATGACCTTCAAAGGCTAAATGCTCAGCTCTTCCTCAGCCTTTGCCGGGCTTTGGCTTGTGGGGGGACCCTGGTGTTGGCAGCACCAGAGCTGTCCTTCCCCAGGCACGGGCAGCTCCCCTGCAGCAGCCCTGCTGCCCTGGCTCTCCCCATCGCCTGCCTGGTGCAACCCACTGCAGAGGAGCCAAAGAGACCCCCTCTGCCCCTCCTGGGCAATGCCACGCAGGTGGCTGAGGGTCACCCTGATTTCCCAAGCTGCCTCATTCATTGGAGAAAGGTCTTGGGAAGGGTGGGGGAAGTAGCAAATATGGCTCTGAAAGAGTGCATAAGTAGGCAGGAACGCACATATTTTCTAGTATTTTTAATGTCGCATTTTTCTTTGGTTTGAGTACAAAAATGAGCAGTAAACAAAATCAGAGGATGCCCCAGCCAGAGAAACCTGGCTGCTGTTCTGGTGCTCGCTCTTTTCTGCTCATCTTCCATTTACTTGGGGTTTGCTCCTTTGTTTCTGGGACACTGCACCTCGGCAGCACAACCCATGCATCTCCTCCTCCTCCTCCCCTACTTTCCTCCTCCTTCCCTGCACGTCCCCCTCGATCCAAGCTTCCCCCTTTCCATTTTAACATAACTAAAAAGGAATGAACAGATCTCAGCTGAGTTAAATGGGTGACAAGGGAGATGGAAAGAAGGAAATTCATCCCTTCTTGTCTTTGAGAGCAATTTAATTAGGCCCGGGCCCCCTGTGAGCAGGTAAGGGAAAGGCTGAGGATTGGCTTGTCTGGGCTTCCTCTGAAGGCAAAAGCGGCCTTGGACACACATACAGAGAAAGGATTTTTAAAGGATCATGTAAGAAGATCAACAGATAAGCAGCTAATTTTGTGTACTTAGGGAGCAAATGAGCGCATGCACTCCCACTGGAATAGCCAGAGTGATGGGATGAGAGGAAGAAAAATGAGAAGGAAGCAAAGAGAGATCTTAAGGTATTTCACCGTTATTGCTGATCACCAAAATTAAAGATTTATACTGCTTGATAGGGTACTCTGGCTATGGCTTTCAAAGTGACAGTGCATGTGTACATATATCTATATACATACATATATAGATATAGATTTTTCTTTATACAGCTCAGTTATTTCAAGAATTTTCATCAGAAAACCACTTTTAAACTAATTGGAGTCTGTGGAGAGGAAACCTCATTTTTGGTTCAAATGAATTTTCTGAAAATGTCATTTGATTCGGGAAATATGACTGATCTGCCCGATTTCTTGATAAGAAATGAAATGAGCCATTGTCCTTCAGGATATCATAGACTTGAAATGGGGGATTTTATGGTTAATGCCATCAGATAGAAGTGTCCTACTTTGAAAGGAGAAGTCCATCAGCCCCAGGGAAAGGCTGAAGCCTGAATTTCGTCTCTAAATCCGCAGCTGCAGTTAGACCTGGCACAGAGCAGTGATAGATTTTTTTTATTTTTTATTTCCCAAGAAATAATTACAAAATAAACAGCGATAAATAACATGATTAATAACAAAAAGAAGCTGATACTTTTCCAGCTCTTCATTTTAATTCATAATTTTTCCCCTCAGTGATGTGGTCAGCGCTGACCGCAGAGACTAAAATTAATCCACAATATTACAGCATCTTATGTTTTAATTAACTCACATACTCACATGGAGTAAACCTGTATTTGGAGATGGCTGATTTCCTAGTGCAACACAAACAGGATCTCTTGGATGTCTGTACATTGTTCCCTCCATTTTTCCTATGAGAAAACTGAGAAAGACAAGATAAGTGACTTTCCCAAAGCCACAAAAGGAATTAGTCAGAGAGACAAGAAAGTCCCTCAAAGTCCTTGCTGGAGGGCTGGCACCATTAGTTAGTTTATCTTTTTCATAGCAGCATATATGCAAATAGAAATGGAGTCATATGGATGAAAAAAGTGAGATCAGGGACAAGAGAAAAGGCAAAGAGAGAAAGCCAAATAAGTGTAAGCAAATGTTCAAACAAACTGATTCAAGCTAATATTGAAGAAGCAGGTTTTAAACAAAGTATTAAGGAGGAGTGAACTGAGTGAGACTTCTAACAGATTTGGGTAGGAGATTGTTTTACAGAAAGATTGTTTGCAGAGATTTACCAGGCTGCAAAGTTTGGATGCAAACTTTCAGGCATTGAAACTTGGACTTTTAGTTCTAGCCCATCTGGCCTCCTGCCCATACTGCAAGTGTACGAGCCTTAGATACTCAACATGCTGTCCACAAAGTTTATGGCCAAACTCCTGTTGACTTTGCCAGGAGCATAAGGAGGTCTTTACAGAACAACAGCTATTTTATGGCTTATTAGATCCAGGAAATAAGGTCTGATACTACCACAAGTTTCCCCTCAACTTCAGGATGGCAAAAAAAATCCAACAGGAAGAAAGAGAAGCAAGGAAACCCCAGGTGTTCATATTTCACAGTCAATAAATCTTTAAGAGGCAGATAGACAATATGTCTCAGTTTGATAAGGGTTTATTTTACCAATGTGACATCTTGTTGGTCGAAAAATTACCAATTCCTTTACTGACACTACTAAACTGGTTTCTCTGTATACAAATTCACCTCTCAATTAGTAGCGGGACAGACCGTTTCTTAAATGCAGAGAATGGAAGCAGCAAGATGATGTACTACTCTAACCTTTTCCCTGTTAAATGGAAACAAATGGGCCTTTCTGTGATGCATCACTGATTATTCTCAATGCCTCTTTGTATTTCAAAATAACGGCATGTTAGAGCCTTGCCAGGGATTTTGCAAGAAAGAAATCTAAAATGTGCTAGAAGCATTTTACTCCCCTCAAAACTGCACATCAGTGCACACTTCATGTTTTGCACCTTCTCATCAGCCACAGTCCCCCAACAATGACTGCAGGTATAGATGAGACAGCACTAAACAGCGGTCAATAGGAAGACAAATCCAGGAAATGCTGCTTAAAGAGAGGATACCTGTCTCCAAAACATTAGTCTGCCCTGCCTAGGGTCTCTGTGAGGTCTGGCCTACTTCAAGGTGTCATCCGTGGGAACGATGTCTGCAGCTGTTTTTTGCAACCACCCTCAGATAACAAGTGCAAATAAGAGTGGGGTAGCTCCTAGCCTGGGCAGTGGTTTAAGAAAAGAAAGCAGTGGTTGAAGAGTGCTGTGTGTATAGACCTGGTTCTGCTTTCTTTTCCCCTCGTTTTCAGTGGGTATGAAAATTCTGGATAGTGTGAAAAAATTCCAACATGAAAGAAAAATATTTCAGTCTTTCTCAGTCAGGATGGAATCATATTGCAATACATAACTCTGAAACTCAGGCATAAGTATTACAGATGGAAAAGAGTTATTAGGTCATCTAGACTTGTGCAGGATTGTTCCCTACAGTATATTCCCCCGTTCTAAAACTAGTCTAGTTTTAATTGACACGGGCAATGGGCTTTCCATCATGTTCCTTGGGAGACTGTTCCACTGCCTGAACTCAGTATTAAGAAATATTTCCTGATACTCATCCAAAATTTCCATTGCTTAATTTTGTCTTACATCACCAATACAGTACTCCTTATACTGCATTTTGCAGCATGAGGCACAAGCTACCACTAGCTTTCCCCAACAAGACATTTCTGCTTATGTGCACTGAATACCTTAATTTCATTGGGTGGATAAATGTATATGATATACAGTATTCTCTGTGCACAACATACATTTGTTTTGTACAGCAACTGCTGAATAAAGAGCAGGGCAAAAAGAATTACAATGGTGGAGACTTTGATGTACGAATAGTTAGAAGAGCAGAAGAGGAGAACACATAACTCAGCCCCAGATTGCACCCTCAAGAAATCATGTTGAGATTCCCAACAGGTAAACACCTTGACAAATCCTTACTAGCTTGATGAAAGCAGTTTGCAAAAATATCGTAAGAGCGCAGAGTGGATAACACAGCAGATAGATCAATTTCTTTCCCTACACTTCTACACTACCCTGTTCAGCTAGAGATAGAATAATGTTCTACTACATGTAGTATCAATTAGAAAGATTAAAATATATCTAAGAATCTCAGGGAAAAAAGTATATAATTACATAGGAAATGTAATATAGTGAATAGCACTTACAATCATAGCACAGCTTTTTTATCTTCAAAGTGCTGTACAAACACCAACTAAATGAGTAATCAGTTTACTTTTACAGATCCCCATGGAGCAGGTAAGCATTATTCCCAGATGGAGACAACGTGGGGGCTTATCCTGAGGAGTGCTGACTAGATTGCTTCCCAAGACTTCAGAGAAGACAAAGTATATGCTTTTTAAGGCCACAGTGTGCCAACATCATGTATCCAGCTTTATGTCTTCTCCGTGCCAGGCCAAAATCTCTGAGACCACACAACTCAAAACACTGATCTTGTATAAACTCACACAGCTCCATCAAATCTAGTGAAAATGTTTTAATTGCTTAATTTTGTAGTAATACGCATTACACTAGGCTATGCATCTGTCTTCATCTCTCTGACTTCATACTGGACTAGGTATCAACTGCCATCCAACAAAAAGACAACACAAACACTGAATAAAATCTTGAAGACAATATAAACTCTTGGTAAATTGTCCCATTCTGCTGAAACTCATAAAAGACATACATTTAATGTGTCCTGTAAGCACAAAATCTTACAGTAGATCACACAGTGCCATTAATGGCTATTAATGAATACAGAACCAAAGCTTTAACATCACAGCCCATAAGAAAATGGTTAGGACAAAAAAAGCAATGAGCTGCAGTGCTCAGAGCTGCAGTCGCAGATGTGATCCACTGTGATCCAGCTGGTTGATAACAGAGGAATTTGGTGTACAAGTGTGTAACAGAGGTTGTTGCCATTCAAGCGTGACAGCATATCAAGGGTGGCAAAATCATCACAGGTGCTACTAAACAATGACGAGTTCCCTGTAAACACTGCATGCCGTTGCAGAATAGCTAGCGTTTGACTACCACTCCACTTTAACTAACCACTGTATTAGTGGTTGGTTGAGTTCAAAGAGTCATGAGATATACAACCAGTACCCATCCTATTACTCCCATGTTCTGCATTTTACAGTACATGGCACAAGGTACTAATGGTAACAAGACATTTCTCCTGACGTGCACTGGGCAGGGGCTGAAGAGTACGATCAGAGGCCAGAGAAGAAGCAGGAAAGGTTGGTTTGTGAACAACCTGTAAAGTGTTTATTGGCATTGTCCATTGTGCACTGTAGGCAAGCACGTAACTGTTAATTATAAGGTATTCACCCAAGTTGCATTTAGTTGCTTTAGATTCTCCAATTTTTTTTTTCACAGTTGAGTAGTCATTCGATTACTTGAAGTGACACTTGAGCACAAGTCTTCTGAAAACAATATGTTGTCCAGGGGTAGGTGGGAAAGCACTAGTAACAGGAGGCATTGTTTGTAAATGGGAAGAATGGAACATAAATTTCCCTGCCGTATCAGTCTGTAACCATCTGAGAAGCAGGGATATGTGAAATAGAAGCATTTGGGACCCAGTCAAAGCCCATTTTCCTTTGTGCATCCTTATCCAACAGTTAAACACTTCAGTAACTTCTGCTGTGAAAGCTGGGTAGGGGATCTCCTACCTTTTACACCCACCTGCATCATTCCTCCCATCCCTAAAGTATTGCTCCTAGCCAAGTGCTTCTAACATCCCCCCTTTCCTCCCAAAATCTAGTGCTCTTCTCATCATCAGTGAGCTGGTCTGTCTCATTCGTCTGGAATAAGAGTCATTGCAGGGTCATTGGTCTGACACACCAGAGTCAGCATTTGGGAAGTGACAAATCACCCGCTAAGGACAGGGGAGGAGCAGGACAGGGGAGGAGCTGGACAGGGGAAACCAGAGTGGTAAGGGCCTGCTGATGGTAACAGACTCTCAGATAGACTCAACCTCATAATGTAATTTCACCCTCAGTTTAATTTTCACCTTCTTTGTTTTCATCTCCAATACTGATTTTGACTTTATGTCCTTCATCAGCGAAAACTAATTAGGGATACTGAGGCAGAGCTATGCATTAGACAGACACTTCATAGTGTACTTCAGTGCTACATATAGACAGTGTATACATTCCTGAAACCTGTGCATTAATTTGTAAAGGGTTTTGAGATCTTTTTAAAAACAAAAACCTTGATGAAATAAACCTTGCTTTATTTCATAGAACGTACCTTTGAGTACACTGACTAAAAGCACCAAGTTACAAAACTCCAGAGTAATATACCTACTCATGCAGCCTAGGTCATACTTAACAGAAAAGTAGTGATCCACACTAGCATTTTAACAAGTTACTTAACTTTTACAAGTATATAACAATCTTAATAAAATAAAAAAGCAGAAAGAAGACTCAATATAAAGCCAAATGTGAGAAAATGAGTTTATCCCTTATTCAAAAAGCTAAAACTGAAGAGTTACCGCAGAATTCTAAATTGCTGGCATCAGCAGGAAGAAAATAAAAATGCCTAAAATGTCTCTGTGCAGTCAAAATCTAAAAATGACATCCAGACCACTTAACTTTATCTTTTATGTGACCAGCCCCTGAAGCACATTTAGAAGAAGATTTCACACAAAAAAAACCACTCCCACTCTTTCTCCTGTCCCTCCATGTGAGTGATGCAAAAAGCATTGCTTGGTCTCAGAAGTAACTTCCAGCACTCACAAGTAAGTTCCAGTGCAACTGGAAATTCAAGTGTTGTACACCCTGACAATAATGACGTACACAGAGGGGCAGACGAGATTGAAAGGGTGAAGTATGGATCCCAGACTGAATGACAGCTTCTGGAACCTCTCCTTCTCCTGGCTGGACCTGTTAAATCTGCAGTTAGTGATGGCCTCAAGGGAGGACAGGGCACCTTAGCATGTGTCCCTGTCAGGATCAATAGAGCAAGGGATTGAATATCCCCGTTTGGATGCCTGGAGCAACCTGTGACCAAACCAGGGGAAAAAATGAGGGAAAGAATGCATTTAACTTATCTTATAAAGAACATATTTTCAAAAATCTAATCTTCTAAGGATCTGAGTAGCTTCAGGGTTTTGTTTATATTTTTCATTTAGGAGTCTCCCTTGGGTCTTTTCTTTGCCAGGAGCACAGTGGGCAAAATCAGGATCTTTGGCTTCCCCAATGTGCTCAAGAACTCTGTGGATAATTTAAGCTTTCCTACTGCAGTAAACCAGAAAGTTCATAAAAATAAATAGAGTAATACTTTGCACTCATTCCACAGGAGGCTTGTGCTTCACAAAAACTATTCAATGAAACATCTCTTAGAAGTAGGTAAGTGTTGTTTTCCCATTTCACAGATGTGAAATGGAGATACACTGTGTCAAGACCACCTAAGTCACTGAGGACTATTCTTCAAAATAATAATTTTGTTTTTCTGGAAGTCATGACTAATTCACCCTTATGTGACATGTTACCTTGGCCTTGGTATGCTTAAAATAGTAATGCCTAAATATATGGATAGAAGCATAGAAGGGCTTGGATGCAATTTCTTACTGTTATCCTCACCTCTCAGTGGCCCATACCATATCCACAGTAGAAACAAGCATGTACCTGTTCCTCAGCCATTACAATGCAAAGCCCAGCATACCATTTGAAGTTACTAGTGAAGATGTATCAGAACTAAGAAGGCAGACTTTCACCTTGAGCAGCAAAGCCAGTTGTACATTTTTCATTCTGCTGTTACCAGACAGTGATACTTTACATCTCTACAACAAAAGCTCCTCTAAGTCCAAATGACTTCTCAAAACGGAACAGATACTCCTAAACACCAATTCCAGAGTGTCTCTCTGATGTCATCCTCTGAAACTGATCAAGTATACAATCCAGAACTTCCAAAATCCCAGTTCCTCATGTGATCAGAAGAAATTCTATCAATAGAAAGCCTCTGAGATTGTCAGCATAATCTCAGCAATCATTGCATCAGCAGCAGAAACAGGACATGTTGATGTTTCTGTTATCTGTGAAAAGGTAGCTTGTCAAGTGGCCTTTGGTTTTCTTTTCTTCCAGATACTAAATTCCATTAATAGGCAGCTAAAAACTATACATGAAACATCTTTTTTGATTACTTTTCCGTATGAGCAGCTGATGTATTCAGGACACAGCATTCCAATGGCACCTAGTGGGGAAGGGGGTGGCCTGCATGATCTCAAAGGAAGATCTAGAAAGGATATTCTTTCAAGAATGATTCAACATATAGTCAAAACAATGACCATAACAAAAGACATGGGGCAATTCCTCCCTTTCCCTTCCACACTTATTTATCCTTCTCTCCATTCGATAGTGTCCAGTCTTCTACAACAGGCAGAAGCATAAAGGATGTAAAAGAGAAAAAGGTTAAAAAGAAATTCAGAATATGTCAATAATCAGCTTGGTTTACAGTGTTTAATTGGTACATTCTTCATCATGATGGCTACTTTACAGGGATCTCTCCCAGGAAGCTAATTTAGCCTGAATAATGGGTACCTTAGCCTATTAGACTAATTTTCATTACTGGAGACACAATGACATGAAACTTAAATGCCATCTAACCTTGTTTCAAACAAGTTTAAAATCTAAATCAGGAGAATTTAATCTGGTAGTTTAATCAAGGTTATCACACGTTCAGGAACAAAAGATGTGAGCTGAGTATTTTTGTTACAGACAGAGAAACAGCTCTCCCAGCTTAACCGAGTTTCATATCTAACCCATAATCCAGTTTTTCAAGACAGGATTCAACTCACCTGGCTTTAGATGTCTAATTTATAGATATTTAAAGTTACTTGTCTATACTTTCTCTAAAGTCAAAGGAAACAGGCAGCTCAAGAACACAATTAATTACATCATTACCTGGATGGGGAAATTAGAATATGGGAGATTAACCTCATTGACGGTGCCTCTACATTCATTATAAACAGAACCTAGAGGACTTTGTTAAGCCAGATGATCCCTTAAAACAAAGTTAAAGTTAGATGGACTGAATCTTGTTCTCAGAGTGGTCAATACCAAATTCTTTTTAGGAGAGTGAAAACAACACAGAGACGACAGGTTAAAATGTCTGGGTTCCCTACATCCTGTTCATTTATCTTCCACTTTCCTATTTTTGTTCAATACAGGAGTTGACACAGTGTAAAGTCCATTTGATTTTAAATAATTGTCTCTCTTGATAGGTAATCTGACTTTAATGGTGTACCTTTAACCTGTTTCTTTCACTAGTTCTTGCTGCTGCTCTGACTAGCTCAACTTCCAATTCTTGTTCTTCAAGGTCATTTTCCCTGTTACCATGAAATCCTTGCTTCTCCTTTCCAGTATCTTCTTCAAGTCCTTTCTCCTTCTCTTGACTCTTCTCCCACTATTTCATGAACGACACTATTCTTTTCACCACCCACTACAAAAAGTAGTCTGTCTCCTGAATGCTATCCAATTCTACATCCATACCTGAACTTATAAAGCATTTACTTAAGTATGTTTTTCCATCAACAGCCTGCTGGAATCAAGAAAGTTGAATTTGATCAAAATAATCAAAACACAAGGGTCGGTGGAGGTAGAACTCTATATGCTGCTATGCCTTATTAAAGAGGATTCTACTGTACAATTGTTATCATAAGAAAGGGGAAGAAATGTCAAATTATTAGAGGAAAACTTTTTAAAATTCAAAAAGTTATGAAGATGAATGACAGTTAAATGCCTGCTACCTTAAAATGTTTGTAGGTAACCTCAAAAATTTCTTCTTTACCTCCTAAACAATGTAGTTTGATGTCAGTCCTAAAGTGGAATCTTTAAGCAAAAAAATACCACAACCAAAACAACAACTTCAGAACTACTTCTGCTTTATTACTTTTTTTTTCTAGCCCACAGCAACAAAAAACATGTAACAGCAAGCTTATGGCCTGTAAATCCATCTCATTCTACCATGTTGGTAGACAGCATGCTGGAAACCTCCAAAGGAAGGGCGTCTCAACTCATTGCAATGCTCCACTTGTCCCAAGATCAGCAGTAGCATGAGTGGGGTCTGGATAGCTGAGAGATTTAGGCCATGGAAGGTCAAGATCACACAGTGTTATTTCTCTTAAGGACTGCTTTCCTTCTTTCACTTGAACATCTTCTTCCTGCTCCTAAGGCCCACTGCCATCAATAATATCTGCCTGCTGACTTGGCCATATGAAACACCTTTCAGAGTTCCAGCTATGCGGGTCTTTCAAGATAATCCAGCATTTGAATTGAATAAAACAGACTTGCAGCACATCAGGCACATACTCCACTTATTTCAAAAGTGGTTTAGCTAAACAGAAAAGGCCAGATTCAATGCTACAGTATCAGTGTAAACCTGAAATTGTTCCTCTGACCTTCATGAAGTCTGGCAAGACCAACAGCAATGAAACACAGAGCAAAAACTAACCTGGACTGGAGTCAGATTACAAACCTTAGTACATCATTTGGTTAGCACTGGTCTAAGATGTGGGACTTCTATGACCACACAAAAAACTAAAGGCTATACCATTTTCTCTATGATGATAAATGCATGACATTTGTTTCCGAATGTATTTGTAGGCAGTGGGAAGTTTGTATACAATTACAAAAACTGAACAACCAAACAAAAGCCCCAAAACTCAGTTCAGTGAACACTTCTAATTGTGCAAAGTCATTATGGAATGGCAAGAAGTATCACAGGCATAAACTCCACTAATTATGATTTTAAAATTGAATCTACACAGCACATTAAAACAACATACATTCATGTTTAAGGTTTACATACAGAACTGACTACCAAATTAACAAATTAGTTCCTCAGGGATACACACCAAGGCAACCAAGATTATGTCTTGCATTTATCTACCCGTACGCCATTGCAGACCTACTAAAATTTAGACCAATTTTAAGATGACAGTCATGAGACATCATAACTATACGTTACAGTGGGAACTGGAAATTCGTACAGGTTGATCCACACCTCAGTCGAAAGAATATTTTGGATTATTAGTCTTACAGGGAAAATTGGTGGGATCTAGGTGCTTTTTATTTTGTGTAAACTGTGTGTTAAATCTTTCCAGATTTTGGCAGATTCACTAGTATTTATGAAAGACATTGGATGGTCAACCCTAGAATATGCATTACTGTCTTCCCTGTAAGATTTTGTGATGTGATATTTTGATAATTATCTAAGGAATAATTTCTTGTTTTACTGTGCTAATTCACAAATGATCAAGACTATATTCACTCTTCTAAGATTAGTCTTCAAAGAACGTTAAAATAAGGATTGGGACATAGTTACAATATAGACATTTATATCGGAGGCAGTTGTTTGGAATTTCCATAGGTCGAGAGAGAAAAATAGACATTTTTATGATATAACTGGATGACGTCATAGATGTCAGCATTACTATGAACCAAACTGGTGTTCCTGTCTGTTGTTCACAGCAGAAAACTTTCAGTCCCTCCAAGACAGAAAACTACTTTCTAGATGTCTAAATTTAAGTGAAAGAAAGCTCATCATAAGTGCTGCTCTGACTACAGTGAATTTGTGAGACAAGGCATCCTATGGAAGCTGGGATAAAAACAGTTACCAATCTCACATACGCCAAACAAGTCAGGTCTCAACAAGCTATGTGAATATCCACCCTGTAAATCTGCCGAGTTTTATAGACTTATATAGTGAGCATCCGATAAAAGTCAGGGAATAAGTTTTCTGTTCCGGGCTTGGCCACTGCGCAGCTGCTATGTGACTTCAAGGCAGGCAATTCTTTCTGTGCTTCTGCTCCATTTTCCAAGTTTTGTTTCTTTACCACAAAGAAGGAGGGAGAAGCTTTGCTTCTGAAGTGAATTACATAGCAGCCAAAACATATATTTAGTGCTAAGGAATATCCTGAAAGTATCAGCCCTGTGATCAGTGCAGCTTGCATATGTGTTCTTTCTAACTCTTAGACCCATTTCAAAACCTGTGATGTCTCAGGTCAGGCTGCAGTTAACTAGCCACTAGAGTCTAAATGAGATTTTGTAGATGCACTGGATTCTTCAGGACCACAGTTGAGACTACATCGAGTAATACTGATAATATCCAAACTAGTTAGTTACACACATGTAAAAAGCCTGCATGTTAAAGGAAATAAATATAATAGGTTTCTTTGCCTGTGAGTTGTTGAGGATGATTTTTTCCTCTTATTTTCTGGGATACATGCACTGTGTCGTGTTTCATTGCTATCAATAACATATTGTATGCAGTGTGGAATTTAGAATGACAGCAGAATGGTTTGTATTAGAAAATGCTAGCTGAACTGTACTGCAGAGTCTATATGTTTTTCTTATTGCTAGATCTCTTTATAAGTTCTTGGAATATCTTTCTAGCCTTTATTTATTTATTTTTTTAAATAAGATAATGTATTTATTACGTAACTTATTTTTTTTGTTAAACATTGAGGCTGTCATTTTGTAGAAGTATTGAAGGGGGAGGGGAGGGAAATTAAACATCCAACCAATATTAGCTCTGAAGTGCTGGGTAATTGTACAGGGCCCTGGGCAAAAACAAAACATAGATGTGCAGTAGTCATAGCACATCTTGTCTTAACTTGTCTTTGTTAGTGTAAGTGAAAAGGTTAATGCTGTTCAATTCCGTCAACACAGAATGAGGCACTGTGGCACCTTTGAAATCTAAACTTACCCACAGTGCAACTGATGTGATTCCTAAGAGAATCACATTATTTACAAGTTAGTTTAATAATATGAATGCCAACTAACCACGTGCTGGTGTATTATATATAAAAGAAAAAAAATGCAAAAAAAAAAAAAAAAAGCCCAACAGATTGCTTTTAGTATGCTTATCACAGGGTAAAGCTTTGCTGCTGTCTACCAGCAGCATATGGTAAGGTCTCAGCCACCTACTAGCCATAAGGGTTTAATCCTACTAGCCAAGACAGATACCAGGGATGGATCCCTGCAAGAGTTCTGAATAGCATGCATGGCAGTTCTAAGGAATAAAGCTGCCTTTAAAGCAGAATAATTGATGATGACTTAAATTCAATGCCAATTAAAAATGTCAGAGGCTGCTTCTTGACTGCCTTGCACTTTGTGTAGTCAGTTAAATTCAGAACAAAGCATGTGCAAGAAAGCTGCCAAACCATCCATGTTTGGCACAGACCTGGCAAAGATATACATGGTGACACAGGTGTAAGTCAGGGAAGAAGCAGACCCTCAGTTTTTAGGGCCACATATTCATCAAACAAAATGCCATCCAGCCCTCCTTAAATTACTTAAACCATAAATCAAAAGCCTCACCATAAAAGTGAAATATATATTAGTATTGACTGTCTATATTTCCTTATGAACCTCTGACTTTTCCTGTTCCTTTCCAGTTTTGTGTTTGTCTAACCAAATGCTTTTGACCATTTTATCCTTTGGTGCCAACATAGTAATTCCTTATAACATAGATGCAGTAATCTCGGGAAATATACAGCAAATAGGGCTGTAATCTCTCCTGTACACACCTTGCCCTACTAATAGGGACAGAATATTCGTGTATATTATTTAGAGAGTAATCAGCCTAAAGGGCTAGGTATGGCCAACTTGGAGCTCCTAGCATATTGAACCATTGCGGTGCTGCTGACATAAAACTGCAGTTGAACAATAGTATTCTTTTTTACCAATTGCAGACTCCAGCAATCAAGCCCTACACAGAGCCATTTCCTTAGATCTTCTATTAGTTTCTCCGCATCTGATCCCAACAAGCAGTTCTCATGTTGGAAACGTGAATAAGAGGTCAATATGAAAACGTACCCCAGTATCACTACTGCCAACTCCAGAGCTGGAAGTATGGCCACAGCCACAGGCATACCTAGCTTGCATAGGATGATTATGACACTGAATCTGCATAATGCTTCTGGCTTCATTCCCAAAACTACCCTCTGTGCGAGCTCATGCAGGGCTGGCAGAGGATTACTCCATGAGACACAGACAATACAGAGGGCCCCTGTTCTTCCGCTCCTGTGCTGATGCCTCCCATAACACATCGTGAGGTCATGCAGACTTCAGACTGAAGTTTTCTGCCACCATCTATGACTAAAAATCCCTTATTCTTGTCATTCCCACTCTGAGCTCGATTTCAGAGAAGTTCAGTTTTCAACATCTGAAAACATGAATATGCTAAGAAGCAGACCCAAAACTCCAGGTGTCTTTTCTATATTGCTAAGGATTAAAAGGCATTAAAGATTCTGTATATACCAGCAATATATCTGTTCTACTACCATCAGCCCCCAAAATACGAGCCACTATTACAAGATCACTCAATTTTGACATGACCAGCTTTAGAACTGGGCATCAGATTTCCAGAAATGGTTTCAAGTAGTGGAATCCTGCTGTATTTATTCAGTCTAAAGGTGCCTGGATTTGAGCACTTAAAACAGGGAAACAAAACTCCCACCCGACCTAGACACCCAAAATCTCCAGAAAGCAAACTCTTTTCCAAAAAATATTTATTTTAATTCTTCTTTTGATTACATTTCACCTGCATTTTATTTCATAGCCTTATATTATTAGCAAAATTATGAGTCAGACTCACATTATTTTGATCAAAAAGCAAAAGGTCTAAAATACTCCCCCTCTCTCTGTCTCTCAGCAAGCAAAAGGTGGATCAAGTCTCCTCCACAGCAATGGTCCAACCTCCTCTATTTTGATGCTCTCCATTCACCTTTCCCTGGGCAGAGCAGTTCTGCTGTAGCTGGAACCCACCCTTACAGACCTACCTAAATTGCTCTTCGAACTATTATGTTACCCTACCCCAGGACAGAAAGTGGACCAATCCACTAGGGAAAGACACGCCATATCCATAATACGCGTAAGCCAAATTCTTGTCTTCATTTGTACGAGTAGGCAAAGAAAACCTTGTGACTAACATTCATGAGCACAGGTGCTCCTAGATAGAAGCAGACCCGGCCTGTTTTTGTGTCCAAGCCTATCATTTGTACCTACACAAGGAAAAGAGAAGAAGTAGAGTATCATGTAACAAAAGAAAGAAAGTGGTATTTGCATTCACCACCAAAGCAAACTGAAGCATCTGCAAACAGGAACACGTTAGAAGCACCTTTCAGACTTCCACCTTCTTTGCTCAAAGAGGAGATCTGTCGTCCTGTTTGCTATTGACGTCTTCCTAAAACAACTTTAATTTCTCTTGCTATTTAATACATGTCAGAGCACTTGACAACACTCACAATCTCTATTAATCAAAGCCTCGGTAGCTGCCGCAGCCTGAGCAGGAGTGTAATCCTTAAGATGCAGTCCCCCCTCAAATGGGAAAAAAAAAAAATGGTGGTAGTTTGCCTGACAACAGGGTAAACAGATTATTGTGTTATTGCTGGCTGATTGCCGGAGTTATTTTGGAGCTCTATAATTCGTTTAAAGAGATTTTTGACATTTATGAAATGACTTCTATAATCAACTGACAGTGCAATATCCTATAATTGTTCAATTAAAAATGACTACTAGTGCATTCATTTATTAGCAGAATCAGATAATTGTCTTGCCACTAAAGAGTACTTCACACTTTGCGCATCAAATGAAAATGTTTGAGTATAAATCTGTGGCACAGAAGCCAAAGTCCCAGGGATTTTTCAAGTGAAGGTGTAATTATACAGGCCTCTGAAGTAAATATGGTTTCATGTGATAATCTTTAAATGGATTGCATGTGTCTTACAAGACACACTTCTCCATAAACTGTCACATCTGGTGAGATGGACATGAACAGGTTTTCAGTGGCAGGTGAGACTCCTGCGATTTAAAACAGGGTCAGCTTAAAAATTGGCATCTAAATTATGGAGCTGATCTTCTTTCCCTCCACTCCTCCTGTTCCTGGGAGGGCACTGTTCTACTGGAAGAAGGCAGCAGGGGGTGGGTGCACAAGTAAATCAGTTTTGCATGGGAAATTGGACTGGGATTTTGTTTATGGGTTTATGGAACCCATAAACTACACAACCCCAGTCACATATGCACACCCATACCCTGGGCTCCTGAGAGATACCAGCATCATGAAATATCCTGTGATTTTCAGATATATTTGAAGTCCACTTGAGGTCACTCAGCACCTTGAAACAATTTCAGAATAGAGACTTTCTCTTTAAAATTGAACTTTTTAACTTGCATTATCCAAACCATCTGCTAAGCAAAATCACAGATCAATTTTTCATTAAATAATAAAAGCTTTGTACATCAAATAGGTAGAGATCATATGGAAAACTGTGTAAGCAAATCACCGAAAGGCAAGCAACAGCAGCAACCCCTTCACATATATAATGATATTTTTTTTTTATTATCGTCTCTCTGTTTCTAAGTACAACCTTCCAGAATTCTTGGCTAAAACTCACAATTTATATTCAGATAATAATAATTAAAGGAATCCAGTGCATAGTCACCAGATGGAAGATAATACTTAATTTGTGGCTGCTACAGTTATACTCTTTAGTAATGTCATTTCAGAGTCTCAGCTGAGCTTAAGCACTGCTCCCCACTTCCCTCCCCCCCTCCACTGCACACCAGTTTGATAACAGAACACAACGCTTCCTCACCTCGCACTTGAGCTTTTCTGTATTGCCTTTCCTCCAATGATCTTCAAATGTTTTAATGAACCAATAATTAACAAGTTATTTCTTATACTGTGGCTTAGCCAAGTATTACTTTCTCCATGTTATGCAGGGAGAAAGCTGTAAAGCGGGGGAATTACTGCCAAATTTGTCGCTAGCAGTCCCAGGATTAGGGGGAGGGTAGCTGGCTCCCATCTAGACAGCGCCAACAGGGGAGCATCTGGAGAGCACCTCGTTTTACAGCACGGTGCCAATTAAAACCAATGGGGGAATGAAGCTGGTTGGAAGTGAGAGGGGGGCAGGCTTCAGCCAGGCACCCCCTCCCTCTGCAGACCTTCCCGAGCAGGCTGGTGCTAACCGGGCGCGCCAGAGCCCCGTGGCAGAGCCCACACCAGCCCTAAATCTCCCCTTCTCCACCATAATCACAAGCCCATCCTTCCTCCTACTTAGGAAAAAAAAATAAATTAAAATCAATGTGTCCTCATATCAGATCAGCTTCCCTACAAAGCTTTGCAAATGACCCATCAAGGATATGCTGCTTCACTGACTGCATTTTTCTCCCTGTATTCTCCCCACTCCCGCACCTTTTTTTGTTGTTTGTTGTTTCAATCCCATTTTTCTGTGTCTTGTATGGATTTTAGAAAGACTTTTGATAAAGATGGTCCTGGCAGCTGGATGATAAATATTATTTTCTTAACCTGCCTGGCTTTGTCAGCCACCTGCAACCGCAGCCTGCCACGCGTTGGAAGCAGCTCATTAACTTTCCCACAGCTTCCCAGGAGTTTTCCTTGTTTTCTTTCACCTTGGGTGTGTGCTGCCTTCTCCGCGAACAGTTAACTACCCAAGCAGGCCGAGCGGGCTTTGGCACCACAAGCATAGCATGCTTCAGGCAGCCTCCCTGCTAAGGCTCAAAATCTCTCTTAAACACATTAAGCAGCCCATTTTGGATTGATAGTGCAGTAATTATTCTGCTTCACCCTAAAAACCATCCTGGGGTAATTGGCGCAGAGGAAAATTACCCAGAGTCCTCTGCCACCTGGTAGTTAAGGAACGAATCCAGGGAAAGATAAGTGAAGCAGGGAAAAAATCGGCACTTATTTGATTTTAATCTCACCACTTTGCAAGCATTTAAATTGCCTTAATCAGGTGGCTGGCTCCCAGCCTAGCTGGTAATCTGTTATCAAATTTGAAACTAGATTTTTTAAAATGTCAGTGTAGGCTGAGAATTGAAGTCTATTAACAGTTACGAGCCTCCCTCCTAAACTTCCATAATCTATGTATTAATGATCCCTTTTACAAAGCTGTCAAATATTACTTTATTATAACTATATATTAGTAACGTCAGTGTAAAAGCAGGATTTAATTATTTATTTTTTAAAGATAGGGGGGAAAAAAGCCAAACCCCATACACATACACAATGCCA
The DNA here is from genome assembly GCA_035590275.1 of Ibycter americanus. Lineage (NCBI taxonomy): Eukaryota > Metazoa > Chordata > Aves > Falconiformes > Falconidae > Ibycter > Ibycter americanus. The sequence continues at coordinate 21,717,102 of JAVJGI010000060.1, forward strand.
ACATTCTTAACACTGAAACCCGATTTTTCCGAGGCAATAACTTGAGTGTATGGAATAACCTTGATAAATGTAATTGAATTTTTCTCTGATAAGATTAACTAGTGGTAATTGTGAATGGGGAAGGTCTGACCCCCTACAAATGAGATGTATGACGAGCTGAAAATAATCAATTTTTTTTTCTTCTGT
>JAVJGI010000060.1:21717302-21765829 GCA_035590275.1 Ibycter americanus
CCAACCCCCGTTAAAAAAAAAAAAAAACAACCCTGAAATAGTAATTTTGGGCCTGGCAGGATGAAGCATTTATGTCTGAAATGTTTTGTATGTGCTGATTATCTGCTATCTTCTCAGTGTGTCTAATTGTGCTGAGCTCAGTTTAAAATGAGATCAACACATTTAAACCCCAGAAGGCTTAATTAAGGGAGGGACTTAATGCTTTACAAAAAAGGGGAATTTACGTCTTTTGAGAAATGTGGTATAAATTCTACCTGCAGCTTGCCTGACTGGAGAGCTTCAAAATGTTGTAGTTTATTGAATTGCTTTTAAAAACAAATACAAAAGACAGAACTTTAGAACTCATAATTGCTGGTAGTGGTTGAGAGCCGCAGTTCTTTTTTTCATGCTTACTACTTCTGGTTTTTTGTTTCCACATGCTCTTGTTTCAAGCTGTCCTGGTCAAGCAAGCAAGAATGCAATATACAAAACAGACTTGAAAACTCCATCATTTAAACTCTGTGAAGCACGCAGCACCTGTGTGTTTTTCAGAGTTGAAGATGCCTCTCCCATTACATGGAAAAACACACATGCAAATTCAGACAAAGCACTCCCCTACCTTACATTTGTTTCCATTAAGTAGACAAACTATTGCAGTGGAAATTAAAAAAGGGTGATGGGGAGGATTAATTCTTTTTAGTTATGTGATAAAAGTCAATCAAGTATTCTTTGAAAATAATGCTGCGGTTCATTTTTTTTTTCTTCCTCCCTCATTATCCTATAACTCTGACCATTGAACTTTAGTGCTGTAGATCAGGCTAAAACACCACTGACAACTGGGTATTCATATTCTTTTCATTGAATCCTGTGTAGATTCTGTGAAAGACTCTTCAGAAACATAAAATCTACCGACAATGAAATTAATCACAAAGTACAAAAGAAAAGCAGCTGGCATCCAACTACTGAATAATGCAAAATGTGCAGATTTAAATTACATGTCACCGTTAATGTATACAATATATCTATATCTGCACACACACACAGTTGTGCTATAATCAGTAAATAATTTTTCACTGTCTACAAAATAAGTATTTGAATTCAGAAATAGTATATACCAAAATTACATCAAAATTAAATACCAGATGAGTTCATCGTGATTAATGTTATTGCAGCAAATACCAGAAGGAATTAAGCTCAATAGGAAATGGTTGCAATTTAAAAGGAGAATTTAAAAAAAAATAAATGCTTTTGTATGTGAGAAAGTTGTAAGTGAAACCAGTAAAAATCTGTGTCAATATTTCTGCATATTCTAAGTCTTTAATTAGTCAACAGGATCAAATACAACAAGGAAAGGAAGTTGTTTGCTTCAATTATGTGCTCATTAGAACATGGATTATTTATAAAGGAACTACCTGGAAAATTATAGGAGAAAATGGCTCATGAAGTCATTATTTTTATGCAACATTGTGGATAAATTATAGACCTGGAGGCTGGCATTATTTTGCTTTTATCCAAAAATAATAATAATAGAATTAAAGAGAAAACTGGAGTCCATAACTACTTGTGCCTTGATTTCTGAAGTTTGCTAGCTCTGAGCTGCACAGCCATATATCCATGAGAGCAAACAAGAACCCAGTGTACTTTATTTCTCAGCTTTTGACAACCTTTATTATTTCGTTTATCTGCTATTCATAGTGAGATGTAAACATCTTACTTCCCAGTGTGATCCTCATATCAACAGTGGGTCAGTTTAAAATATTGGGAATCAATACGTTATAAAACATCAGGCAGTACTAAAAAGACAGAGCTAGAGCAAATTCATTGAATGTCAAATAAAAAATAAACAAACATGGACAGATAAAAAAATGTAGCAAGATCATAAATAAAGAGACAAGGAATTAGAAATATATATTTCTAAAACAATGACTTGACAGGGAAGATGTCCCTACGTTAAATACTAAGCCACTTAGAGCAAAGAAGATGATGAATTTCATGTAGGCACAGAGAAAATAAGTACTTTTAAATGAATCTCTTAATTCAATAGAAAACTTGCATGGTAATCATGCTCATTACTATTACAGGAGCGCTGAGGATGGATAATATGGGTAGAGAAAATTTGGTTCAGATTCAGCTCATTGTTTTGTTTTAATTTATTGAACCAGACATTTCAGACTGCCTGCGTAGACGGAGGGTACAGCATTCACATCTTAGGCAAACAAACAGGCAATATGGACACCTTGTAACACAAGCCTGACGCAAACGAACCAGGCCTCCTGCTGTTCTTTCCCCTTCACAGGCCGCGGTATAGTCAATGGTAAGTCTATAAGCAGAACCGGTCTAAAAATATTTCTTTGACAGGACCATTTTCTAATGCAAAAAAGTAATTTCATTAAAAAAACCAAAAACTGCTGGAAAGTGCTAGTTTAGAATATTGTTTGTTTGTTTGTTTGTTTGTTTTTAAAACTAGGGAAGTCCATACTGATCCTTTTAACACCGAGGTGATGAATTTCAAAGATATAAAAATATTTTGTTTAGATATCATAATTTTGACTATCTGAGAATTTCACATTATGCCAAACAATGCAACAGCAGATATTTAATGAGATTCTATGAGATAAATGTATGTATATGCTGTACATTATATAGCAATGTTTGCCATGAGCAAAATGAACTGATCAGAAATTACCCAAATCAAATTACAGACTACAGCTTCACATTTTAAAGAACTCATTTCATGAGAAGACTTGATATTTTTTGTTTAAAAGCCTGAAATGCATTAGTTTCTTATCAAACATAAATCCTTTTTCTGACCCACCACGCTTATGAATATAACATATGTTTTCCTCATTCTCAAATAACTGTCAAATTTCAAAACATATAACTAAAATAGACTAAATAAAAAATTAATATTAAAGCTTTGAAACATTGGGGATTTGCAGAAAGGAAGAAGGCAGATAAGGAAGAAGAAAAGGAGAAGGAAGGGTGAAAAAGGAAGAGCTAGAATCCAAGGGTTTGGGTCAGATCTTTGTCTACCTTAAAGAGTATAAAACTTCATTTTCTTGTGAACTTTCCTACTATAAGCCCTGCTGGCTCCACAGATGAGCATTGTTCTAACAAGGCATTCTATCAAAGCAGAATAAAGCACACCAAAATATGAACTCATCTCCTTTATTTCTGCAACATCCATGAAACACTAGTCTTCGGGATCATTTTGTTCAGCCTTAAACATTCAGTTGTAACTTATTATAAGGTTTCAATAATTATTTTTGTTTCTTTATTTGGTTTGTGGAAGTTTTCTGTCTTTCAAGTGAAGATAACTTTTTCAGTGCCATTTTGAAATGAGAAGCTTCTTTTTTAAAATGAAAAAGTACATCCTTTCTGAAATAAGACTTTGCATCACAAGAATTAAAATGTTTTTGAATCTTCCTATTTCTCCTTTCAAATCTAACATCTCATTTTGTCAGATACTATTCAAATTTGCAAATAGATTTGCAGCATTCATTTCTTCCTTTATAATGACATTCCCAGCCATTTTGGCAAATATACTATTAATCACACATATACTGTCCCACACTCTTAATATCCATCCTGTGATTTTATGGGAACCCAGGTGCTGGGAATTTATCATCAGCCACAGCTCACGGCCCTTCCTAAGGCCCTCGCACACATTACCTGACAGACAGAAAGTACCATGAAGGCCAGGGCAGGAGGAGTGGCTGACTGGTAAACTGGAAATATGGAGGCCCAACAGAGGCAAACTAACAATGGAAGTACAGAAAGTGCAGGTCATCCTTCACTGGAACTGATCTCCTACACCTCCTCTCTCATTCCTTTCGTTGGAGGCCTGCAGAAAACAGCAATTCATTAATTGTGCCACCTTAGGACCCTAATGTATTTGGCTACCTTCTTCTATCACTTGCTGCAACAACTTTTCCTCCACTCCAAAGTCTTTGCACAGAGCAAAAGCTCAGTTCAGCCAGTGTACTCGTGGAGAGTAAATGTGCAGTCTACAAAGAAAAAAAATCACAGAAGTCAAGGACAGGACCTAAATCTTGCCATGTTTTCTGTGGTCTCTTGCATTGTTTCAGGGTCATGCAGCCCTTGTGGACCTGGCCTTCAGATCCTCAAGCCTACCTCCAGCCCATGAAACAAAGAACCTGCTGTCACCTGCTTGTCCTATTCCCACCTGCTCTGCAGTACTACAGAAAGAAAAAGGTACAAACTGCTGGGGCTCTCATTCATTCTGTCACAAAGTCAGCCAGGAAGCATAGAATCACAGAATGGTTTGAGTTGGAAGAGACCCTAAAGATGCAACCCCCCTGACATGGGCAGGGACACCACCTTGTGTTCCTTCAGTTAGAGTAGATCTTTCTGGTTTGATTCCTTCTCTCATCAGCTCTGACAGTTTTGGATTTGGGCTCATACCAAAGGAGGAGAAGAGGGAGTTGAAGACAGGGAGCCTGTTTACAGCTTGGCAAGTCAAACACTGTAATACCATTACAGTCCTATGGTTTTACAGCATGTCCACTGTGCATCAATGTCGCCTAAAGTCCTCCATCTCATTGATTGCCAGTCTTAGTACAGCATCTTTCCTACACAGGGTATTTAAACCTGATGCCAACTGGCTTCTTATCACACAGACACGAAACAGACTCATGTTCCGGTGTTTTTCCTCGCTTAAAGACTTTTTTTAAAAAGATTTTTGAAAATAACAGTAAACAGTCTTGTAAAATGGTAAGTCCTTGAAATTTCATTGGTAGAGAGATGGTACTTGCTAGGAGCTGTCGGAGGAGTCACCCTCCCTGAGGTGTTGGCTCTGCTGAGGTTTGACCTGGCAAGTCACAGATTGCAAAGCAGCAGCTCCACCACTTGAAATAGGAAAGAATCTTCCTTGAGAGACAAAAACGATAAAAATGAGATAATCTTTCAGGTTTCCTGACACTAGAGGGCAAGCCCATTTTAGGTAACACTATATTTGATGAAGAATCTTAAAGTCTGTTTCCTTAATAGTGTGTAAACTGTGCCAACTTTCAGTCACTTGTGTCTCCTCATGGACTCCTCTGGTTTCTGAGGTAGAACAGCTTTGCTCAAGTTGGTGAAATTAAGAGGGCTGAAGAGAGCAGTCATCAGAACCCTAGACCATAAGTAGTTACTCTTAGTGCCTATAAGGAAGACGCTGATATTGGTGATGGATAACAATCAGCTCCAATCCTAAGGACATTTTCCTTATCCTTACAGATTTTTTATTTTATTTTAATATTATAGACTTCTAGTACTTGTTATAAGAATATTGATTGCCCAGTGGTCAGCAAGATGGATACAGGACGGAGAGAGAGATGTGAAAAATGCTTGAGGAAATACTCTCCCTTAAATTAGCACCTCATCTAACCATTTCTACCCACTAATAAGAAATGAAAGCAGTGTTTAACTCATCTCTTGCTGCTTTGCAGGCTACTCCATGGTGCCGCCTTCTTTACTGAAAATAAGACACCACAGCTCATTAAGTCAGACTTTGAAATAATAAAGCTTATAGACTCCTTCACTTCTCGGAGGTTAACATTTCTTTAATAGAAGACAATGGTCTTGTGGTTAAGCCACAAACTCAGTGTCAGGGGACCTCGGTTACAATCCATTACACACACAGACTTTGGAAAGCCATATTACTCATCTTCCCTTAACTACATTTCAGAAAGGAGGGCTGAATAAGTTTCCCTTTCTACTGGAATAGCACAAAGATAATCAAGGCACAGAATGGATGCTGTGCTTCCTGCCAGGGCAGCCTCCTTGGGATGAAGGACTTGTGTCCAACCCAGGGGCATAAGCCCTTTGGTGCTAATCAAAAGTAAAAAAAAAAACCAAACCAAACGTAAATCACCTTCCTTCAGATGAAATTGTAAATTAATGTGATAGCAGATATTGTAAGAACTTAGAACAAGCATATAATATCAGGCATCTATACATTTATTTTGAAACAAAGTTTCACCTTTTTTCCAAACACTTGGTATGCAGTCATGCAGATATTTTATTGAAAAGATCTGGGAGTCAGAAGCCCACCTTTAAGATGTCTGCTCTGATAAACACAATCAGAAACTTGGGGTTGGAGTCAACTGCCTAGACCTGCTTGTAACATCATTTTAGTCACCATAAGGTACCCTACAAACCCTGCAACTGCCAGTCTAGAAGGACACAGGTCTCCAGTTTGTGCTAGGGTATATCCCATCTATATGTAGGTGTCCTTCATGTGCTGTAGTACCTAAAATAGCATTAGATGTTTGTGTTTTGACACCTGAACCTCCCATCTTTATTTCCCCAAGTAGAAATATTTGGAAAAATGGGTAGATATGAAAGCTTCCTAGCAGTTCTTTCTTATGCTGCAAATCAGGACAAAATTCACCCCTGAAGTCTGCGATTATTGACTTCAGCTAAATTATCCAGAATTACACATGATGCAGTGATATGTATTTCCTATGTCACACCTATCAAAAATTATCATCATACAGAATAACTACTTTGTGTACAACAACATTTGTAAACCTTGCCTTCTTTCGAAAACAATAGTTTCCATTTGAATATTATAATTTAACAGCAGAGTGCTGTAGTTGCAAGACCTTAAAAACTAAAACAGGCATAGAATAAACGTGTGCCACTACAGTTGAGAACAGTAGGAGGGAATTCCACTATCTCGCTTCTGAATTGTGCAAACTAACTGAGGAATGTTCAGTTAATTCTTATATAACATTTTATCATAAGTAATTACAGCTTAAATACACTTGGCAAATAAACTTACAAAACATTTGCTCTAAAGCAAAATATCTTCTTTTGAAATTTTGCTTATTCACCAGCTAATTCAAAAAACCCAAATATTTGTCATGCACTTAATTTTCGTAGAACAATGTGAAATAACACAAATCATTGTTAAGGTTCCCTCAGTTGGAAATAACTTGACTTCTAACAGACTTCTTTTTAACCATATATCAAATATTTGAAATCTGGTAACACAAGGCAGGTTTTAGACTGATACAGTAGTAGTCTGTTGTACCTGTGACAAGCTTTATAGAAAGAATTGATCAATTTATCAACAGATTTTGGGGAAAATATTTTTTCTAGTTCAGTGTAATTTCCTCCAACATTGTCACTCAGTTCAATTGCTTGCAAAGCTTGTGGAGTTTTTACAAAAATAAAATAAATACTCAGACTCTACAAAGACTCAATGAGTAAAGCTTCCATATGCTAGTAGTTATGGGATGCCATGATTGTTTGTGCATTCCGGACTAATGTTGATACTCTCCATCTCTCTTGGAGTGTAATGCCTCTCTTATCATGTTATGTATTGCTGCTGCTTAGAAATATTAATTCACGATAACATCTCATCCAGCAAGCCATTTTCAGTAAGCAATGCCTACTCTGGGCACATAGTTGCTGTGAAGTCAATGTCATGTTTTTGGACTATTAACGATCTTTTGCTACTGAAGTAATGTATTAGTATATAGTCTACAATAGTTGCTGCAAGCCATTAAAGAAAAGAAAAAAACCTCTGACTTTTAGAGACTGTACCATTTGTATGTTGCTCTACTGTATCCTTTTATTTGAGGAACAATTCATTCAAGGTAAATTGTACACTCGTTTAAGGGGAGAGAACTGATGTCCATTTGTTGCTGACTAAATCATCAAAATGTCTGAGGAAAATTGTACTACAGAAACATTGCAAAGAGAAGAAATCTGTGTGTGGACCAATATTGAGCTAATATTGGAGACTGACCTTCCCGATGCTCTCCATCTTCATCTATTCTTTGTGCAACATAGATTGCCTAGCAAGAAAGAGCTGATTGGTTTGTCATAGGAAATATATGATTCAGATGTATTTGGGGAGAATTAATTAATATGAATTAAAAAGGGGGATTAGACTACTAAACTCCAGACCTCCTTATGAGTGTGAACTACAATGGAAAGGTCTATGTTGATGGTACTTCTATCAAAGCAAATGGATTTGCATGGGTAAAAAATGAAAGTAGTCTAATATTGGGGATAATTAAGTGATATAATCAAAATGTTAAAAAACCCAAAACAGATAGCATTCTCAGATCAGTATCTGTTTTAGAATTTCCAGTCTAAAGAAGTAAAAGATGTACAAATCTGGTACTATTGAAGAAATGCTAAAATTTCCCATGAAATGGAAATCCCAGACCATCTAAGGGTCCTTAATGCTTGTGCTTGACAGATGGAAATTGTGCTGAAAGTTCCTTGAGACAGATTCTATTTGCACCCTAAGGCTGATTGTGTGTACAAGCTCAAATATAGTTTTGAGATTTTTAAGGTATTTTTCTAAAAGAAAAGCATCTACCATAGATTACACTTGACATGCTCTAGACAATCTAGGTAATCTATAAACAAAAGATAAAAGGAGCTTTCCTATCTCCTTCACATGCAAAAAAATCTAAATTGTTTCTGCTTAAGACTTTGCCTTTTGTCTTCATTAGAAATTTAACTTATTGTGAATAGTAGGTTTTCTTGCTAAGTCTTTAATCAGTGCTATAATGCAGCTATCACTGTCTGAGGTGTAGAGCTCTTAGTTCCATCTTCTGTGCAAATTCAAAGCAACCAATAGATTAAATACGCAGCCACACCAGCAATTGAAAGACGATGGCCAATCTGTCTTCTGAGCTGTGCTTGCTGCCTGTTTGTGAACTGTCTGCTCAGAACCCACCTAACTTAGTATCACCCTAGTCCACATCCTCAACCCAAAACTGTCTGTTTTATCACCTCTGATAAGACAGCAGGAAAAGTGTCGGGCAAAAAGCCTGCTTTTCTGTTGGGGTGGATATGAGACAAGTGAAAGTACACAACTTCATGTTCTTTTACAGAATATTCACAAAAAAAGGTCAGAAACTGTTGGCCAACTATAGTACCAAGTAGTCTGTGCTTTAGTGAAGGTGGTGGAAAACTTAAGAGACATTTAATTCACTTGTGAAACAGATCTGTGTGGATGCTGGATGACTTTTCCCTTATTTCATAAGCGCTTCTTTTGATTGAAAACCAGACCTTACCTAACAATGAAAGCTGTGCAAGGTGGACTGACCATAGTCAGTCTTGGTCAGCTTTCATTGGAATAATCATTGCAAGATAGATTTGCAAACCCCTGCAAACTTGTCAAAACTCAGACAACCAAAGAAGCACAATTTACAATTAAACATCTAAAAAAAAAAAAAAATTATAATCCATGCAGTGGGTAGACACACTACAAAGACAATAAAAAATGCAAGAAAATTAAACCACATTTGTGTGACAAAATGACCTGCCCACATTGTGAATGAGAGGAAGGTCCTTACAACTGTTTCCCTTGTACGTGTAATCTGTATTTATGCCATAATAGCTATGTTGTAGCTGGCAATTCAACTACATTTTACTCTACAATTACACTTAAATAAATCCTACTTCAAGTTAATGTGCATTGGCTCTTATTGAGTTTGAAGATTCAAAATGCCCTTAGCAGTCACAGGCTTCCAAAGGAAATGAGGTGCCTGACTCCTTTGAAAAGCAGGTCACCACTTCAAATACCTAAACATTGCTATATCTGTCTGTTTCTCAATATCCATCTCAAAAATCTATATTTGACACTTACAAGAAATTTTTGGATGAAAACAATACCCTTTGAAATCAAGGTTTCAAAGCTGGGGTAATGTAGAATATATTAAACATCAACATTCACTGAGCTAATTTGCCAAAAATCCCACTCTGAAACAGGCATTTAGCAATAGGGCTATGACATTTTTCATCAAAATGATGTTTCAGAGGCATAAGCTACTGAATTCCTTGAAATCATATTTCAGAACTTCAGCATTTCCTATATTCTGTGGGTAAAAAATTCTCATTATGATTTTGTGGTTTGGGGAACTACTCTAATGGAAAATGGGAAGCAAATTCCTTAACCAAGGTCATACCAAAAAAGCTTGTGAAAGACTAGTAAAGATCAATTTCCAGCTTTCAACCAAGTTTCTATACTTCTGACATGAATGTTCCACTTACACCTTTTAAAGCATTATGTAAAAGAAGCATTAAGATCACCACTGATATAAAGAGTCAGAAAATTCTTGGGGTTACTCCATATACAGAAATAGTATGTAATTTTTTTCTGATGCGACAGAAAGGAGAAATTGCAACTCAATATATTAAGAGGACATAATGTTATTTATAATAATATAAAGACATTGTCAAGTAAATATTAGGCCTTAACTGCAGAAGCAACTTGTGCAATTCCTCAATATTGTAATTGCCAGCTTTATTTTCTTATGTCTGAGCAAAAGACTGCATCTTTGGGAAATTTACAATTTGCACTATTTATTGAGACAGTTCCAATTCCTTTTTTATTTGTTTTCCAAAAGTACCTATTTTTTACCTCTGCTGACCAGTGCAAAATCAGGCCTACTAATGTTTATAAAATGCCACATTATTGTTAGATATCGAATCCAAATGCAAGCACTGCAGCTTCTAACAGATAGGAGCTTGATGGAATTTGTCTGGAGATTGCAGGTGTCCAGATTGTCTCAGCACCTACTCTGGTAATAGCCTCTGACACAGAAGACAGGAGGAGCTCAGCATTTTCCAAAACTTTCTGAAGCTTTGACACTTTTTAACAAGAATATATAAATACCTCTCTTGCCTTTAATTTTTATGAGCTTGATAATTATAAACTCAGAGTAAATCCTGGTAGTTGCCTATTAACATTAAGGTAGTGATCGGCTGCAAAGGTTGAACAAAAGAGGAGAAACAGTGTTGATTCTATTCTTTTTTAACACTGACTAGATCTAATGCTTTATCTAGTGCATTAATAGGATACTGATCAAGAAGGCTCAAGTTACTCTGGCAAACAAAAAGAACTGATCTTTCATAGTACTTCAGCAACCAGCTACCTAGTACCTCTTTTTCTTACATAAAACTTTTTGTCAGTAAACTTCAAAAAGCTTCTTTAAGGAGGTAAATGTTACTATTCCTGCACTGCACAGACACCCATAAAAATCAGTTCAAAAATCAGAGTTAGTGGCAGCTCTGGGAGAACAACCAAGACCCCCGAACGGCAGAGCAGCACTCTGTCCATCGGTAGCACCACCTCCAGAACACGCGCAGTCAGAGGCAGCGAACCTCAGTCCAACACAGACAGACGCAGTTCTGTGCCTCCTGAGCACTGTGCAGAACAGACCTTCTGAGTCCGTCGGGCTGTGGGCGATGTCCAGTAGGTAGAGGGGGGAAGGCAGCAGCACCTGGCCCCTCAGCGCGGGGTGAGCCAAGCCAGGTCCTCCGTTAGCTGGCCCTGGCTGGGATACCGGCGGCGACTGGAGCTCCACTGCTGTGAACTGGGAGCGAAGGGGGAAGGTTTCCTTCCTGCAGAATTCCTTCCACTAAGCTCGATTACTGCCGCATGGTGTGAGGAAGGAGGGGTGAATTTCTCTCTCATTGCTTAGCTGAGAGCAATTGCTCTATGTTAAAAAATAAATTTTCTTCTTACTTAAAGATTCATAACCCTAAGAGGAAGATGCTGTGCATGCGCTTTTCTGCTCTCTGTAAACAGCACACAACAGGCTTCTCTGTAAAACTGGTCTTGAGATTTGGTCAAGGTCAGTAACGTATGTACTGTACCCTAACTTTTTTCTTTAAGAAATACATTATTCTATCAGATGGAAATTCACCCCCTCCTGGTATTTCTATCTACATGTGAGCATCTTTGAGAAGTGGGATTAGAGAGAAACCTGCAGGCATATTAATAAATAAACTTCACATGCTGTTTGATATTAAGTAAACATACTGCTAAATATTTCTCTAGGGGGTTGTGATCTCATAACCCATGGACTTCTAATTTGGTTACCTGTGACATGTGGTTCCTACCCCCAGGGTTCCACAATGAATTAATTCTAAAATGCTGTTTTAAAGTTTAACGTACCAAGATAAAATAAATAATAACACATATGTTCTTAAAAAATTTTGGCTCACTTTGCTTCATAGATAACATGAAGTGTTACTATTAAAAAAAAAAAAAAAAAAAAGACAACTCTGCAACAGGGGATCCTCAGCCAGGGAGACACACATGAGCCTAGTGTAAGTTAAGAGGACAGAACCCATTTTGGAATAAAGATCTACCTCATATCAGGTAGGCTTCCTCTCCCATCATCACCATGTCCTCTGTTGTTACAACAAAAAGAGTTTCAGTTTAGGAAAATGTGTTTGTCCATGTATTCACACATAGGAATGTTCTAAGTCCTATCCCTATGGTTTTATCCATTTATTCCTCTCTGCAGAGGATGAAAATTCACCATTGAAAAACAGTTAATGAAAATGTGTTTGTAGGGTTTTGGGGTGGGATTTTCCCCTTGTTAAATGAATCTTGATTTTTCAAGAAGTATGTCTGTTTGACATTGATCAGACAGACTGGATTGCCTGTTATCCAGACTACAACTTCCCACAGTGGGCAATGATCAGGAACTCCCATGATTTCAGGGTTTTTTTTTCAACATGACAGGAGGGTGTGTGGAATCATAAGAAATGCAGTTCATTTACACTGCCAGGGGAAACTGAACATGAGACATCCAGCTCACAAATTATTACTGAACCCTGACAGTGCTGGCAACTCCAAATTTTCTGTTTGGTTAGGTTTTCTACCAAAGAACTTTTCTGAAAAACGGTTAGATAGTAATTATTTCCCTATTCTGATCGATTTTGCTTTACAGTTTCAAAATTCTTTTTCTCAGTCTCAGTCTCCAGTAGTTTCTAACAGAGCAGAAAAGGATTGAAAGTGCTCTCTACATTACATGCAATACAAATGTGGGCAAAAAATAAAACACACACCTTTGCCTCAGCTTTAAACTAAGATAACTGGGGAATTAACTGCAGAATGTTTAGAAAAAAAGTTTTGAAGTCAGAGGGAACTGATATAGTGAGCCCACTGCCTTCATATAAAAAAAAAGCAGGATCATTGATAGCTACTCCTGAAAAGGAAAACAACAAAACAACAGAAATATCAAAATTATAGATTTGGTAGTAACAATCTTTAACAATGTTTTTCAGAGGCAGGGCTCTACAATAGCAAATATTCTCAAGGAAAGAACCTTTGTAACTACAGACTTACAGGCCTTTTATGTTGATAAAGTCAGCATGAGAAAAACACTTTTGAAAAAACTTATAAAACAGGGTGCTTGGTCAGAGACCATTTTTTTTATCTTCTCAAAATGGATTTTTAAATTGATCTCAAACTAAATCTAAGCTAAAAGTCACCACACTAAACAAATATTCAGTTCTTTTGCAAAAAAATTATTCTGTGGTTTTTTGGCTCGAAGTATTTGACTTTTTATATTTCACAAGGTAATTGAAAAAAGTGAGAAATTTTTCATTCTGAATATTTTACTTACTTTTGCTCCTTTTTTTTACGTAGGAAGTTGCTCAATGCCCAGCATCCCATGAATAATTATTGCTTTGACTTGAAAGGCACTTCTATAAGTAAAACCTTTCATACAAGCCTTCAAACCACCTTTTGGGATAAGCACACTGTAAAACAGCCTGCATTTGTTTCACTACAGAACTTAGGGGATGCTTAGTGCTACTAACTGTATGTGCACCAAGAATTGTCATTTTACATTCTTTATTCCACTTTGATGAGGCAAAGTAACTATTATTGCAGTTTTTCAGATTGAAAGCTGAGGAAACCGACTTTAGTTGAGATGATCAACATCACACAGGACAGTCCAGGAATAGAAGCCAGATGGGCTGATTAGCCCAGTGAATTAACCAAAAGGCTCTCCTGCTCCTAGAGAGAACATACAGCTATCTCAAGATAATGAACATTTTAGTATCACATGGATAAAAATTTGGTTGTTTGTGAAGAATTCTTTTTTTTTTTCAAAGTTCAGGATTCAGAAAGACTCCAAACACTTGACATATGTTGCATTCAGTTCTCTAAATTTTTATATTTTTTTTAGAAAAAAACCCTACTCCATGAGTCTAACTGAGCTTGCTTGTAAAAAAGAAAACCTACCTAGTTCTCCAATCATTGTCTAGCTTTGCTTCTGAATTTTCAGTTTCTCAAGATGGACATTCTTCCCAAGATGGGAGAATCATGTCATGTATGTCACTAGTTTAATATTTCTTACCTCGGTCTTGTAAGAAGAGTTAAAAATTTCCTTGAAAAAAAATAGATGAGATATAAATGTATACATGACAGAATCAATTTTTCTTTTAGCTAAAGGGCATAATATACAGCAGCGTGTATCCTGCTGCTAAAGGGAAATTATTGGAACATCACTCTACTGCCCTGTGAATGGGGACTATCAAAGAGCTTAAAGAAAGGAATAGTTACCAGGGAGAGAGGGAGAGGACAGGAAAAAAGTTTAATTGTTTGACTTACCCCTATACTTCCCTACACAAGAAACCTGATGTCTAAAAAATACGTGTAATCCATGCAGACTCATACATCCTTGACTCCAGCAGAAAAACAGAGCTGTGCTTCTGGAGAATTTGGCTGCAAAGCATTTCCTTTTTTTCCTGGTAAACTAACTATACTTTGACTTTGAAAAAGGGGCAGAGGAGTCTCCACATTTATCTCTTCTCAGTGAGGTGCAGCTAAATGTCCCTGGTCCCTGGAAAGGCAGCCTGGGAGCTGGGAGTCAGAGAGCCGCTTCTCCTCCATCACACCCCTCATTTGCAAGGGCTGCCTGCACCAAAGCCTGGGCAACGCTTGCAGTTCCCAGGGCTCTGCAGGAGTAACTAGACTGTGGCCAAATAAACATTTTCATTGATGCCACACAAGAGCACACTCCTATTTCACTCTGCCTCTGTATTAGCTCTGCAGCGCTGACAAGAGCAGAAAAGCACTGGAGACATCGTTTTGTACAGTGTAGCAGCTGTGTGTCTCTGCACACATGCAGAAAGCAAATATTTTGAGTTGGATGATGTTACTTATATACAGCCACCTTCCAGAGAATAAGTGGGCTTCAAGGCTTTGAGGAGGACACAGGGACAAAGAGGGAGCAGAGTAGAACTGCCCATTTTGCTGGCAGCATCAAAATATTGTATTAATTAACTAAATTGCTGTGGTTCCAAGTGGCACTGTGTAGTGATCACTGTAGAAGCTTGTGAGCCTTCTATATTGGGCACTTTTCCCTCAGGGAAGGGACACCATGTCGTTTTGTGCATATTAATGTTAAGCATACTATGTTTGCTTCAGTATCTTTGCAACTATCAATATAAAGACTTACAAACCTCTACCAGTTGAAGATGATGGCAAAATATTTCCTTATTAAAAAATATCTAGACAAAAAGACATAATAAGAAGTATCTAGACACTTATGCCTGTAAACAAAAAAATGATCTCAAGTCGTCTGAAAATTAAACTGCACATACAAAGCATAGCATGAATTGGCAGCTGTGTTTTGAGGGGGCATAAACTGGACATAAACTATATAATATGAAAAAACCCCAGCCTTTTCTAGGCACAGAAAACTGGGCAGAGACTGGTAACAGCTCACTATGTAGCAGAAGACACCGCTAAGATTTAGAGGCTTCAACCAGGTAGAGGCTGTGGCTAAAGTAATGCCTGATAATCAGATCGTGTGTTCTGCACCATAGTTGTTATTTCAATAGTGCATCATCAGCCCTAACCACCGATCTGATACAGGTTAGGGGCACGAGCCTACCTTCTCTGTAAACAATACAAAGGAAAGTGAGTGAAAAAGTAGAATAAATGCCTTTAATTCAAACATTTCTTTCATTTCCCATAATACAGAATGAAGAAAAAGAGGTTACATTAATATTTTTATTTATTCTGGATTTATTCTCAAACAGCTTGAGAACAGCTTCCCTCCGCCTGAGGAGGGGAAGTGGAGAGGGAGGTGGCAACTTCTTCTTCCTCGTATCCAGTGATAGGATGTGTGTGAATGGTTCAAAAGCTGCATCAGGGGAGGTTTAGACTTGACGTTACAAAGCATTTCTTTACTGAGAGGAGGTCAACACTGGACCAGGCTTCCTAGAGAGGTGATCGATGCCCCAAGCCTGTCAGTGTTTAAGCAGCATTGGGACAATGCCCTTAGTAATTTGCTTTAACTTTTGGTCAGCCCTGAAGTGGTCAGGCAGTTGGAATAGATGGTCATTGCAGGCGCCTTCCAACTGAAATATCCTATTCTATTTTAACAAGTATTCTAATTCCATTCACCATGATTTTCTGATCAGGTTGAATACTAACTCAACTGGAGGAGTGTTAGTTAGAAGGGGAAGAAGGAAAAAGTCAGGAAAAACAGTTAAGTGGAAAATCATCAATCTTGCATTCTTTTTTTGTCACATTGTCCGATACTTTCCAGTACACAAGTGCAGATAAACTCACCTTCCAACTGAATTTCATAGGCATTTTGTGTGGACTTTTTTTAGAACACACCTTGTTCTTCTGTCATTCAAATTAAGCCAAAGAAGAAATTCAGACATGACAGCCTATTTTAAAAAGAATTTGACCATAACACGTTGCAGTAGACCCCCATTCCTACAAGACACTAAATAAAATTTTAAAAAAAAAAAAAAAAAAGAAAAAGGAAAAATACCCATAACAAACCAAACCCCAGCAGTGTGCTAATGAAGTTCAAAGCTAAACTAAATTTTGCATTTCCTGGTCATCTATAATAAGCAGGTCTACTAATGGCCCTTTTTTAGCATTGTGCTTCTTTCAGAGTTTTTCCAGAGACAATTCATAAGAAATAAAATTTAACGAATCTCCAAAGCTGTAATTTCTTGACTTATTACATTAACAGGGCCTCTCAGCTGATTGGGAATATTGAGAGAATCACAGAATTCATTAAAATCATTTACTGTATAATGGTAGATGGCTAAGTTAGATCCCTACTAATGAGATGAACATTAATTAAATAAATTTTACAAGTGAACTGTTTAGCTGAGTTAAAAAGCCTGGCAAACAAACCTCACACTCTACAAGTCTGATTTCTATTCATCAAGAAGCAGACCAGTTTATTTTTTATGGGAAGGCATATAGCCAGCAGGTCTGGCAATGGTGACCAACCTAAATCTGTAAAAGGCAACCACGCGCTTTCCCAAATGAAAGTGCAATTTTTCGTTGTTGTTGAATTATATATTAGAAGTGGAGCTCAGGAGGTAATCATCTGTAGTATCAGCAAAGATCCAGCGTAACTACAAAGTGAGATCACCCTCAAAAAAAACCCCAAAACCTAAAACAGCTTCAGAATGAGGTTGCCTTCCTGGCGTCTGCAGGTGGATTTAATGACCTAAATAACAAGTAACTGCAACATTACAAAATAAAACCTAAAGGAAAAGCTAGTATCCAACTTTAACCAACATCTTAGCTTTATATTATATTTCCTTTTCCAATACCTTTTATCTACTACCTAAGCATCAACCATTTCTTTGGTATCAAAACAAAAGAGAGACTGATTAAACCACTATTTACTTAGTATCTGGTTTAGGTTTTACAAGATGCCTTCAGAGACCCCAAGGATGGTGTTAATTTCCAGCTGATTCCATTTTTATTTTTGTTTACTTCAGTCCACTTTTCAGACAACAGCTTGGACAACATAAAACCTCAAGCTTTTTAGTTCCATAAGGCCCATTTTATACTAAGTACTTGAAGGTGAAAAGAGCATACATCTGTTAGAATGAGATTATAGCACTCAGAGATTTTTCTATAGATAGGCACCAGCATAAGGTTTAAGAAAAATATAAAAATCACATACAATCCAATGATAGGTGGATTTAAATGAGTCAACAAGGTGGCATTACTGAAAGAACAAAGGAGATAAAGGAAGAGCAGGAAAGTCAAAACTTTAAGGTGAGGCTAAGCAGTGTAATGTGTGAATTACAACATGAGAGAAGTAGCTTGTGCTGTGACTTGAAAGTAAGTTATGATCCAATGACCATGACTGTTAGCAGGCTGGGAAGCTACATCTAGACACGGCATTTTGACTGAATTAGAAGGGGATGATGCAGGTTTAAGAGGGGCCAAGAAGAAAGAAAATGCAGTAAACAAATGTTTTAAGCCTGAAGAACTGAAACAAGGAGGGAATTTTCAAGGGGCTCAGGAGGAAGCAGCAGCAAGATCTGCGAACAGCAGAGTAGGGGAGGGAATAAAAAAAGCAAGCACTCATAGCTCTCTGCACCTCTTTGCGTAGAGACGTTGGTGTCTGTTGTTGTACAATGGGATGGAGAAGGAAAAATAGGGGGAAACCTTGAAAGAAGAAAGAGAGATTTGTGCAAACCTCACCCTGCTTCTGGGAGAGGAACTGCCATCCAGGGTTATGAAAGCCTGAGGAGTAGAGATTTTCCTTGCAGAAGGCAGAGCAATGGGACAAGCTACGTGTCCCTGGAGACACAGTCAACAAGGACTTTCTTGGTAGTAGGACTCCAATTAAATCTTGAGGTCCAGGATGTTTTAAAACCTCAGTCAAGCCAAAGTATGCTACATCAGCAATAAGAGCTTGACTTTCAGCGAGCTTGTTAGTATTATGCATGCTCTGACTCCTCCTTCCCCAGCAAGATGTCCTCTGTTAAAGCCCTTCTTTTCTAGCCCAAAGGAGAAAAAGCAACAGTAGTTAATTTTGAAGCTGTTCATTATAACCATTGCATAGCAAGTTTCTGTAAAACAATTAACATTGCTACCATTTGGAAGACAGCCAGTTCAGTTGCATGTGGTGATGTGTGTTTTATATAGATAGCACCAAAGATGCAGTAGAAAGATATGTAAGGCCAGCCAGGTAGAAAAAGACTCCATCCAGAGCACTGCTGATAGGGAAGGGGGTGGTAAAAGAACAAAACAGTATAGTGCAACCCTGACTAATTGGGTGTGAGACAGCTTGTTTTGGAAGCTCAGGTGAGCCTCCTTGTCTATTTAATGGAAAGAACTTCATCAATCAAGATTAGCTGACTCAGGATAATAATGAAAATAAACAGATAAATAAACCAGTTTTCCATAAAAAGGCAAGGCAACTCAACTTTTTCCCTCTGATAGCATCCAAAAATTTCACTGAAATATAACTTTCAGTATGTTAAATCACATACAATTATGCCTATCTAATTTTGTCTCACAATCAAAATAAAACAATATTGCCTTGATCCTAATAAAGAACTTCCACCTTACTGTTTTTTTTCCAAAATATGTTTTTAACTTAACATATTCCTGCAAGGATTTTGGGTTTCAACAGAATGGCTTTTTTTGACCATTATACACACATGCACATATATCAGAAGACATCTTACGAAGTTATCTTTATCATTCAATAATACTGAAAAATGAAGTCTATGTATAACACATGCCAGTAAACTCACCACTACCACATCACCTACATCTGGTGACATTGCTTGGAAGCAACAGCAATTTTAAAGGACTTCTTTAAGCAACCCGCCACCTAAAAGTCCACTTAACATTTTATGTCCTAGCCAGTAAATACCAGGAAGTTTTCCTTTCACAGGTATGTTGGTCTGAAGAACTACAGGCAGAATTGTAGGGCTGTTTCTGTGATTTGAAAGAGCTCATTTGTGCTGTTCATCCTTCTAGCACTCATTCAAGCCCAACCTAAGCTTAGCATCTCCAGACTGTCGTATATCATAAGTGAAGTGTGGGAAATCTCAGCTGAGCTGCTACTGTACAGGTATCCAGATCACAAAACTGTTATCTGTGCAGGCAAGAGTGGCAGAGGTGCCAGTGGCTGTGTTGTCATCCTTCAGAGGTCCCTCCAGAAGAGGACTGAGACACCAGATTCTAAGAGGAAAGTTATTCTGACACTGCCTGTTCTGTGGATAAATAGAGAGCTCCAGAGTTGTCAATACAGCACTTCTGCTACCACTCGATTCAGTGCAAAATAAATGAGGATATTTTCCTCTTGCAGTATGTATTAAATCCCATTAGCATTAATGAGAGTTACACGTGAGTTTGGCAGGGAGCATACGCAAAGTGCAGAGCAGACAGTTTCCAAATTCTCAGCTCTCCCTTATATCTTTCAGCCATCTTTTCTCTGTGAAAGCCTTACTGTACAAAGTCCAAAATAAAAACACTAAATCAAATTACTGCACCCACAGTATGTTAAAATGATGGGTTGGGATGGGGAGGGAGGAATCCAAGGGGCTAATGTACAAATAATTACTGTGCTTGCATTTAGTGAAGTGCTACCGGTTAAACTCCCAGACAACACTAATATAGTAGGAAAGCTTTGAGTTGGCTGAGCAACTTTTCACAGTACACTGGTAAAATAATAAATTGTGCTATGACCGATAACATTCAATAATTTTTCTGATATATTGCTACAGCCACTTTTTCTACAGTATAAAGCTCGTATTTCTCTGTCATATTAGTAATTTCCATATTGCATTTCAGGCTCCGTCTTGGAGTTAGTAGGGAAAAGTACATCACAGCAGTAACAAAAGGAAGCTGACTGTTCTTTAAAATAAAAAATAGAGACAGAAAAAGAAAGAAGGAAATGTCAGGATTTTTTTTTTTAAAACTTTCACAATACACCAACTGATGCCTACAGGAAAAAAAGAGAAAAAAAACCAAACCAAAACAAAACAAAAAAAAAGACAGCAGCTGCTACAACACTGCTTCATTACAGACCCAGCAGAGTAAAAGCCGT
Source organism: Ibycter americanus (assembly GCA_035590275.1). NCBI lineage: Eukaryota > Metazoa > Chordata > Aves > Falconiformes > Falconidae > Ibycter > Ibycter americanus. The sequence continues at coordinate 21,737,900 of JAVJGI010000060.1, forward strand.
GGATCCATTTTGCCTTTTTCTTCCTTGATGATATCACTAAAGCATTAATGGAATCCTTACACTCCATTGGTACAGTATGAATTTATCTACAGTGCATTCTTTATTGGTTTGAGTATAGATATGCTATTTTTGTGTATGGAGAGATGTGGAAAATGGGGGTGCCTGCATCTTTTAAAGAAAATACATTCCTTATTAACCGAAAACTGAAAAAGTTTAGTACAAAATAAAACAATATTGATATTCAAGTTAGGTTATACAAATGAGTGAGAAATTAATTTGGAACTTAACTATTATAATAACTTTTTTGACTTGGCCCTAGATTATCCATGCAGTCTCTATTTAAGCTGGCAGTACATGATGTACCATTGTTGTCATGGCTGGCAGTTCATGTTAAATCATATCAGCCAAAAAGAAAAAGTAGCTTGATTTTAAGGGACATCAACTTTTGGAACTAGTTATTACATAGAACTATAGGATGACAGCGTCCTCATTTCATTACAAAACTGCAAACATTTTACTGATTATTACCCACTTAAAATGTTATTTATCGACATATAAAATATGTATTGAGTAAAGGGTAGGATAACTCTTTCTACAACATTATTAAGTATGATTTTTAGCATATAGAAATACACTTTTTTTTAAAACAACAAGGAATCAGTATAATCATGTACTGTATTGTTGAAAAGTCCATGTGAAAGGAAGCTATTATAGGTACCAGACAGCATCTGTCTGAGTGGAATTTTCCGCCCATAATTCCAGTCTGAACTTGGCAACCCAGTTCCCAGTTCTAATTCCTTAAATCCTTCCAGTCATCAGTACCACTTGGTTTTCAGGCACAAGGAATGATCACCCTCAGCACCCCTTTACATATTCAAGCAACATTAGAAACTTTCAGCACTAGATGAGGATTCTGCCTTGATGTTGTACTATTAATGAAGTCGAGAACAAGGAGCAGGAGCCAAAATCCAGTCAGTCCTTGCATCTAGTTGACAGAAAACAAGCTGAAACAAAAGTGGTGGGGGGTGAGGAAGGGAGAAAAAGAGGAGGCAGAAAGGGGGCAAGTCTTGTACAATTATGTTCATGCTTCCTAATGGAGTTTACTAGTGGGTCCTCAGTAGCATAAACAAGATAAGCAGGTCACATCAACTCTTCTAGGTTGAGGAGAAGAGATGTAATGATGAAGGCTGGTAGAACAACTCCAGAGACCCTGGTCTCTTGTAGAAAAGGACAAAGTTTTTACTACTAAGCTTCCCAGTTAAAGTTGCCATCTTACAGGCTTTTCACTGGTTTAGCAGATGTAGCAGCCTGGCTTCCTGGGGCCCTAGAATATGCCAAAATCCACAGGAGAGCCATGGCTGTTTTGCTGCCCTAAATTGCACGCTTAGCCTGTGCTTGAGAGTGGCTCTGCTCTTTTAGCCACACAGCTCTGGGGAGTGTTGACCCCACCAAGTCAATACTGAGAGAGAGAGGAGCTTAAATATTTCCCAGTGTTTTAAGAATTTCAAATTTCCAGTATACAGGAGAAATTCAGTGACAGCAAACATCTTACTTGCTATCATACAGCCAGCATCAGTTTTCCAGGTCCTAAATAAATTACAGAGAAACATATCTATGCTATTGCCTAAGGAAATGGCAAGAATCAGTGTCAAAGCAGATCTCAAAATACAGAGAAACAAGCCAGTGCATGTAAATGATCACTTCAGAGGGCTAAGTCTAGTGAACGAGATCCTTCGTACCCATGAATAATACCTCAAACGTCATTGCAACGAATTGTGAAAACCACAGGTTGAAAAAGTCACAAGAGGTTGATTTATTAATCCAAGGGCTTGTCTGTATAAGGAGATTTACTATGAGGCTTTGCTGTAACTGCTTTGTACTAACTGACCTGCCCAGACTAACAGCTGCGTTTACTGTCATGCAATGAGAGTACATGTAGAAATGGGAGGGAAAAGGAGGATGCTCTCTCACGTATGAGCACAGCTACATGACCAGGTAACCCACTCTCCTCCGTGTTACTGCCTGCCTAAGGCATTTCTAGGATTGGTGGCCTACAGGCATAACAACAGAAGTTAAGGAGAACCGATTGCTTCTTTCATCTAAGGGTCAACATCCCCAGGTCCTCATCATCCTCCTTGCCCTTCCTCGAAGCAGTTGGTATGGTTCTCAGACTCAGCAGATCAGCATGAATGCCGCACACTGCCATATGGCAGAGGTGGCAGTTGCTGATGTGCCAATTTTTTTCTGGTAGGCTGTCACTAACCAGCAGCAGCATTCAGACCAGCTCCTACGACACCACCAAGCATTCCTCATTGAATGATTTGTGGGAGCAGCCATGCTAACTACCACTTCTTGTGTCTGCTTGTATTTCCAGATCCCTTTTGGTGACTGTGAAAGATGTGGAGTGAGTAGTGGCTTCAAGAGCAAGTTTTCTGGAACAGCCTCTCCGCACAAAGCCATTTCTGGGCTCATGAAACAAGCACCAGCTGTCACAGGAGAGTGATACTGCAGAGATATTATGCCCAGGAACAGCTGCAAAACTTCAGCCTGATGTAAATATTTCCTTTGATGTCAAAGAAAGTCCGTAGCTTAGTCTTAAGCTGTAGCAACAGGCTATTAGCATGAGAACTGTATGAGCTGTGAGCAGTACGCAGCTGTGGCTAGCCAGTTGCTAGCCCTGTTTACTAGCTGCAGATCTTAATGGCTGGACTGTTCAAGTGGAGATACAAACTGCCCTTTTAGAGCTTACTGCTATCTATGTCTTGCAAGACTTGCCATTCCTTGGGAGGACAGGGACAGTTTACATTTCCCCCAAGTTTATTTGCAGAAGATCTTGGAGTTTATTAGAGGAAAAAAGTACTTCTACACTGTACTGCATAACCATTATCTGCACACAGTTGATCCGCAAAAAAAAAAAAAAAAAAAAAAATCTAGCTTGTGTTACAACTGCACACTGGTTTCTGCTCACAATCTACCAGAGTAATGGGCATAACTCATCATTAGCTAGAGGCAGCTAAGACTCTGTCAATGAAGCTTATACCCCATCTAAATTCAGTTCCTGCAGGATGACCTGTGCATATTTTTTGAGGAAAGAATATTACACATTTTGGATATTTGCCTTGTATTACAGTTTCTGCTGCCTGTTGTGGCTTAAATCAGTAGAAGAACTTGCACAGGTTTCTCAACATAATGAGCCAGAAGAGGGCTTCAATGAATTGTGACACTAACTTAAGAGCAGATATTAAAAGAATTCTAGAATTAAGCAAAAGCCTATTTTTTTTTAAGTGGATGTGCTGTGCAAACAGCAAAGGCTTGAATTGAAAGACAAGAGACAGCTCAGCTTAGACTGCTTAAAAAATAAAATAAAATAAAATAACCAGCAGCCAACTGTCATTTCTGGCCACAGAGCTTTCCTCTCTATGGCCAGTCAAGGCAAAGAGCTAAGGAGATTTGCCAGGCTGTGAAACTTTCATGTGCAGTTGGAAGGGGATAGCCACAGTTCTGAGAGCTTCAGAAAGGGCTTCCTTATTTTGAAAAGTTAGAATTATGTATGGCTTAGATATATTTTATATCTAAAATTTTAGAAATTGTGCAGGCATGTTAAAAATTAGCTGTACTGTTAATTCAGGTTTTCAATAAATCTGAAGCATATTGGGAGTTAATGGTGTTAATAGCTTTGTGCAATGTGTTTTCTAGCTATTACTTCAACTGCTCTTTTTAAAATACATTTGCAGTGATAAAAATCACGACTCAGATATTTATACTGATAAAAAAAGCCTTACTGATAGCAAACTTGCACAGACAATCCAAGTTAATTGTTCATTTGATTAAAATGCACTATGTGTATGATAACTATAAGATCTTACGGTCACACTGCGATTCTCAAGCAACACAGATGTGATAAGTGCTCACTTTTAATCTAGTACAGTTAGCATGTGCACCAACATCATATTGGAGGGGGACATATGTTCAAATAGATTAAGTAACAAGCAACTGCTTCAGGATCCCCAATATCAACAGGAGTGGATGGTGCTTGACTGGACGGAATGAGAGAATCCTGGGGAAAAGAGATGTGCTAGTATTGTTAGCCTAGTTCATCCTCATCACTTTATTGTGTTGAGAGTTAGCAATTTAGAGGAAAGCTAAGACTTTCCTTTAGAGTTCAAAAACTAGTATGAGATTTCATGAGATTTACCTCCACCCTGTTAAGGAAAAAGCATCTATCAGGTGTGAGTCAAGCTATGCAGACAGCAACTTTTAAGGTTAATGTAATGATTCCCTACAGCCTTCCCTGATGTCAGGCAGAACTTTCAGGGACTTGCCATCACAGCAGTGTCTTAGCCAGGTCTCTTGTCTATCAAAGATCTCATGGCTCCCAGGCACTGCATCATACAACAGTTGGTATCGTCCCCCTCATAACCACAGTGCCATCGCACCTTAGACAGCACTATTTGCGGGTGATGCCATGTAACAAAATTCCTTCCAGTTCAGCTCTGGATAAAGAATGCATGATGCACCACCAGAAATCCTGTTTCCATCTTTTTACCTCTATAGCATATGTTTGAACCCAACACGCCACAGCATTGTGGGTATGACCCTACTTGACCAACAACTTGGTGCTCCCCACAAGCTTTCTATGATACTAAATCCGGTCCTTCACATCTCCAGAAAAGAAGAGACCCAGAACATACGCACAATTTCAGCTGGAAGCTAAACAGAGGGCATAGTACAGATATAAAGCATGAAATAAAAACAGAAATAGCGTGCTTGCTGGGTATGCAAATTCCTAGAGCACAAGCAAGGTCTGTGTACCAGAATTTAAACTGACAGGTGATATCAATACTTCAGAGCACCAGAGGACTTACAGGTAAGTACTGTAGTTAGAATATTCTGGATACATGCAGCGATACAGCTGTATGAACGAAATTGTACATATTCACATCATTAAGGACTATATTATAGTGCATATGCAAAAGAGAACTAAATTAAGGTTCCACTGGCACCTTTAATTCTAGCACTTTCATTATATATATATTAGTTAAATCAATCACTGTAATTACTGTAAATATAGCAACTTAGCACAATTTTGTAACAGAAGAAAAGCTGACTTTCAGGAGAAAAGTCTTGCATCATTCAAGATCATAAATAAAATACTCCACAGCTATGCAACTTCAGAGAAGAAACTGTGGTTCACTTTCTCCAAGGAATTACCTACAGCACTTTTCTCTTGACATTCTCCTGCATGAGAGTAATCTCAAGGCTGCAACAAGTGCTTCCTGAGCTCAGCGAAATGCTAGCATTGCTCATGCTACTGAAAGCCACCATGCTTATGCTTTCTCTGGGTTGAAGGCATTGCCAGGACTCATGCACTCAGCTGCATTTAGTGAAACACCTCCTCTGTTTTCCCCTATAGTTCTCACAATGGTATTTAGCAACTATATTTCCTACCATCAACCTAGGTATAACATGCTTTAGCATCATTTCTTCAGCCATGTTCTTGGCAATGTAATTGCAAAAGTCATCCTTCATTCCCTTGCTTTTATACAGTCAACGCTTAGCCAGAATTAAAATGATATGCTAATAACAATCTTCATGTACAGAACTGCAATGTACCTCCAGCCTCTTCCATAAAATCTCAGTTCTGAAAGATAATGCAATAGACAATACTGAAGAAACCATTGCTAACAGAAATGAGTTGCTTGGGCTTTATGGTAAGATTTCTTATGGGACAATACTTGTGCAGTAATGCAAACCCAGTTCAATACCCTTTAATCATGTAATGTGAGAAAACTATAATTTTATACAACATTCATTGTGTACATCTGTTTATTAAGGGATAGGAAGAATAATGCATCCAACAGAAGTAGAACAGAAACTTTCAGAAAGCTTTTACCTGGCCCAATGATGAGAGTAACACAATATACTTCACTCCTTCCTTACTTTTAGATTTAAAGCATTCATCTATATGCCTCTTAATCATTAATAAAGAAGTAAATCATATAATCCTGGCCACAGTGAAGCCAAATAACACGTAAACCTCGTACATGGGCTAAGACCTCAAAATGAAAATCTTTGTTTCAGACAGATGAAACGAGTGCAATATACCCTGAAAAACTCTCACATCCAGACAATTTCAGCACTAGCGAGACGGTGTTCCAGAAGTACAGTACTGCCCCTTGGCCACCACTTTATCATCCCACCAGCCACTCCCATTTATTAATATTCATGAAGATATATAATAGACTTATTTTCCCTTTAGAAGTAAGTGACAGATGAAGACATAAGAAACAGCAACTTTTTAGGTCCAGTCTATAAAGAATGATCTTTGTCAGCTGCTCGCCCTCTTTTCTAGTGCAAATCTCTGTGCGTTATAGTGCCACCAGAAACAATAAAAATAATACGGGAAGATGACAAGCTTTTGGTCATGAGGCTTTTCAGCATCAAGAGAATGTCGAGTTGCATTTTCAGCTTCTACCCAGAATACTTTTAACAGCTCTCAAAATAAGAGAAGAAGAAAGAGGACATTGCCAACCCTGCAACAGTTAAAAAAAAAAATTGAAAACAGAGACTAAACAAATTAGATCTGTTTCAAGAGGGTGAGAATGATCTTTCTTAAAGTCTGAGGTAGAATCTGAGGTGTGGAGCAATATTTCTTTCTGCTTTTTCCCAGTCCGTCAGAGGAAACAGAAGTAGCCAACAGGAGTCTGTAGCTGACAATCCTGATCACTGATAGTTATTACTTAGACAACAAACAATTCCTACAATCAAGCCTCCTGTTCTTGTGAAATTATTGAGGAATCTTTAACAACTGTAAGTGACTCCAGTTTTCTAATTAATTTGAAAGGTATGACCTAAGGTAGCACACTGGTAAGAAATACCCAGTTAAGAACAACTCTAACAGGTAAGGACAGGGGTTCAGCTGCATAATATATATTAATGCAGTGACTGCATGATAACATGTTACACTCAATAAACAGTTTCTATAGTACTACTGACTGCCTTTTTTGTTTGTTTTTGGTTTGTTTTGCAAACAAGCACAGAACACTAAAACATCAGTGACTGATAGAAGCACTGTTTCTGAAGAGGAAATAAGCAAAAAAATCAAATAAAAAAAAAAAAGGAAAGAAGAAAAGGTATTATTTATTGAAAAACAGAAGGTTAGGAATCAAGTGGTTTTGTAAGACTTTTACCTTAAGGATCAGAATTGAAGTTATACTTTAGGTCTTAGGTGAAATGAGTTTGACTGATTAGGTCCAGTTACTAGCTGTCAGTGAACTACATCAAAGCACGGCACATACATACACAGCTTACTACAACTAACTGTTCCCTGCTCAAGACAATTCCCCTCTGGAGCTAACATGAAGATAAATGAACTCCTATCCCCAGGGAGAAGTGTCCCTCAATGAGGCAAAACAATACACACTCATAAACATGCTACAGTGCTGCTGCTCTTCTTAACTGTTACAAATAGAGGCAGAAGTCTGTGTTTCCCAGCAGTTAGATGTGGGCACTACATGAACCAAGACATTATTAGTGCAGGAGCTAGGCAGGGGAGGGAAACCCTAGAAATGCCTTTTAAAAATGCCTTTGCGTTTTTTTTTTTTTTTTTTTTTTTTTTTTTTAGGAATAAAGCTTAACACTTTTCTCAGCTGGGGGGATTCTTCTTTCTTATGTCTGTTGCATGTCCTGACTCCTGACTGTTCTTCAACAAAAGGCAGCATTTCTTGTGAAAGTCTGACACAAGGCGCTTTCTGCAAAGATAAATTATCTCACTTTCTTTGCTTCTCTTCCTATTGTTTTGTCTTTTTCTCTATCTGCCAACCCCTCTCCCCCACCCCTTCACACTACTTTTCCTATTCACCACAATTTTCTAAAATTAAACCATGCTTTAGCCATCCTACTGATGTTTGCCTTATCACTCACTAGATCACTCCAGGGTATCCTGCAATTCCCTTCCCTAAAACTGATTCCATTAGGAACAGTTCTCTCCGAAGTTTGCTGTTGAGCATATTTGCTAGTGCTTATTTTGAAACAGCAACCACTTTAAACACAAAGCCATCAGTTCTATAGTGTTTTTACATGTCTTCTCTAAATGACATCACTTTGCATCTGAAGCATAATCCGTGATCAAGAAAAGTCAAAAGCCACACTAATCAGATTAAAAAACAGGATTTTCTCTAAAACAAAATACCACCTGCACAAACACCTCTGAGGATCCCCGAAGAAATCCCTAGGATCACTGAAATGTTTCTTGAATATCATGAGCATCCAATACCTTTATACTTGCAACTATCCATTGCAGATAAAACTAGAAAACCTTCCTTAAGTGTGAAAGAAACACACTATCATCAAGAGAAGTACAGCATGTGCCTCATATCCATGCTTGCACCTATACACAAAAAATATTAGCAGAGGTTAAATAACTGGGTCCCTTGTGAAAGTGACCCTTAGAATGTTGCTTTCCTTTCTTCAGCCACTATGGTAAGCAATGAACAGGACATCACATATTTGCACTACCGAAGAAAAGGAATTTACTCAGATCTGTCTCCAGGCCCTGAGAAAGTGTTACTTGGTCTTAACTTCTTGCCACATGTAGCAAAGTTACAATGACTTTGGATGTCAGCAGTGGCAAAGTCGGAGAGGTTCCAGCCCTGCACATAATTTCATAGAATCATAGAATAATTTAGGTTGGAAAAGACCTTTGAGATCACCAAGTCCAAATATTAACCCAGGACTGCCAAGTCCATCACTAAACCATGTCCCTAAGCTTCACACAAACTTCTCTGCGACTTCCCTTCTTCCATAAGATTTTTTTGAAGTTCTGTGCAACCTTCATTGGAGAAAAAAACCATCATTATACAAGCCTGTAAGTATGGCTTTCACTATCAGGGATGCAGAGTTTCAGACTAGCTGGTAGCCTTTTCCTTCCCTTTTAAGTTCCTTTCCAGAAATAACCATTTCAGAGTGAGTTACAGAGATTCCCAACACGATAACTACGGTTACGTAGGTTATGCAAATGAAACCCTCGCTGTAGCGCAGTTCATTTCTGTTCACCCACATACTAAAGCAGAGAGCTCCTTCCCCTCCAATGGCCCTGTTCATCTCAGGTTCTGAACAAATCACTGTGCAAACAGCCCTGGGGCAGCATTTTACCCTTTTGCCCAAGAGAAGAGAGAAGACACCAGCCCTTGCATCTGACTGAAACACGTAAGAAGTAGGCAACATCCTTTCCTTACCAGCACAACTATTGATACTTTGGCTTAACAAGTAATAGATGAAGTTTAATAACAAAAGATATATCGCTGCTTATACATCATTACTTAGGTTAATAGTACCTTTTAAAATAGGTTACTATGTATGTATGGCTAAAACCTTACCTGTTCAGGAAATCAACCCAGTCTTCAGTTCCTAAGCAACGCCTCTTGCAACCACATTTTCATGTAATTAGGTAAATACTAAATACTAAACGAGTCTGAATCCTCATATTAAGAACGATGCCATTACATATACTTTCCCATTTATACAGGACAGCAACACTTGTCTCACAGCTGATGATAATTTTTATTCTCTTTTTAGTTTGATCTGATCTTCTGCCTTCTCACCTTTTCTACTACACATCATGACACTCATCCTGCATTTTCATAATCTTTCATCAACTTTGGCTTCAAGTTCAGGATCCAGATGTTTGTGCCCAACAGTTTTCTTTGCCTTATTACAAGTACAATTCCTGCCTAGGAACCTAGAGGAAGGTTTAGTTTTGACTTTCATCCTCATGCCATAAGTCAGGGCAATTCCATCACTAAAGTTTCAGATTTGGCCTGATAATTTAAACAGGTGTTGGTAGTATAAAGTTGACCTCTAATTAATAATGAAAGCCAGAATTACGAATGAGATGAGAGCAGGACAATCTGAGACTGGCAGCCCACAAAGGAGAAAGGTACCAGCAGAGCAAGTGCCCTGCTTACATATGCGAGGGTTAGGGAGGTATTTTCTCAGCATTCAGTGACACAGGGCATTATATTACCCAATAAAGATACTATCCTAGACACACAGGTGGTGTTCACTGATATACATGACATACTCTGTCATCCCAAAAGAGGGATGTGACTCTTTGCCTAAAGAAAAACTGCTTGAAACAGTGTTGCAGCAGTGATGGTTTTTTATTCTCCAAATTCAGCACCTCTGGAAGGCAGTGACAGTAACAACTTTGCACCTTCTCAAACCATCAGGCCATATGCTGTATGAGCTGTGTTACACAGCACTCTGCCAATCTTACGGATACACAGATCAACTGCTTACTCCAGTCCAGGCCTGAAGAATCAACTCGACTGGGGCAAAAGGAGAGTGCTAAATGTTGCGCATGCTCACACGTGAATTATTGAGTGACTTCATTCAAAGCAGTCTCTTCAGGCAGAGAATTTACAAGGGTGGGCTGGCAAATACATGTGATAAACACAAAACCGCTGACCTAGAAAGCGGGGCTCACTCTTTGACAGTTGGTGGCAGCAGTTTGAGAAGGAACCTTTGAAAATTCCATTTGAGGACAACAGGACCTGGCAGCTGTCAGCCCTGGTAGTCAAGTCAGTGGGGAGAAAAGCTTGGCTAGCCCTGTCAGACCCTTGCCAAGCTGTATTGGCTAAGGCTCTAGCCAAACCTTTCAGCACACTGGACATAATTAATGCAGAAAAGGCCCTTTGCCCCACAGCAGCCTGAAAGGAGCTGATAGGGAAGCATGGATATTGCCCCAGTTTTATTCCTGGATTATTTAGTTCCATGCACTCATGAAATTAGGTGCTTGCAAGAGTTCAAGACAAAAAATATAGTATTTCAGTTTCTGCAGGAACTGTGAAAGAGCCCAACATGATTGTTTGTTGATAATCACTAATGTAAAAGCATGTGCAATCACCACCAAGTATTTTCTTTAAAAGTATATATATGGTCAAGCCAGAATACATACCATTATTTTCCTGTCAGCATAAGGTTAGAAAATGTTGTTGCATCAAAACCTTGCTTTTTAAAGGCGTATCTTCAGGAACTATAGGAATATGCAGCCTGTTATAAGTTGCACTGTCAGTGGGTGTTCAGGTTTTAGCTTAGGCACCTGGTTAAGCATGTAGACACCCTATATAAGGTAAAGATATACAGGTGAAGGTATGGATAGCTTTTTCAGTGGATGATTTAGAATGGGAGCCTACCTGAAATGGTCTTGATTATTATCAGAAGAAACCATCCAATCTCAATTAACTGTGCAGAAACTTCGTCTTCTAGACACATGCTTGGGCCCAGTTTCATCTCACCTAACCACAACTACCTAACAGTGTCACCTATCTCCCTTTGTTGGCAATGGGAAGAATTAGACACTTTGGGATGCACCTATATACTCATCCCTTACTGCGCACCTACTCACCTCTTCAAAGACTGAATTCAGACAATTCACTTAGCTTAGACGCCCAGCTCTTGGGCTTTAAATATCAGGCAGAATTAATGCTATGCTTATAGTAGGTTAAGTGACAAAACCCTTGTCTCCTAAACACATCCATTCTTTGCTGTTGAGAAAGGTGTACTGTAAAACCATTCAGATCCCACTTGCTGCAAATAATGCAAACAATTTTTCTCTCTTTCAGAAATACAGTGTTAAAATTTACCACCTTCCTGTACACCCAGCATCTGCAGCTGGGCACACTTTCCACAGTGCTCTCTCCAGCAAGGTGCCAGGTTGCTGGAGCTGCTGATGGTAATACAGCATTCCATTGACTTAGCTTCCGCCAAACAGCCCAGTTTCTGCTTTGCAGTTGTGATGGAAGGATTTGGCCTTTCTCCTGTATTCTTTCTAGGCATCCATGTAAGATACTTAGAACGGATGCTGAGGATTAGATATACATAATACCTCCAAAAGGATGGAACAGAAAGGAACAGATTAATGCAAATAACCGCATCACACCAGTACAGGTGGAAAATATTCACCCCACCAGACAAAACTAGGAATAGCAGAGTGTGTGTGATTTGTGGCTAAGCAGCAACTGAGCATAAGTGTCAGAACAACAATTTAGATGTTCTTGATATCTAATCTTATGTTGTATTGAGGACATTACAGTGCAACTCCAGGCATCCAATTCTGTGTTAGCTATAGCTGTACATATTAACTTTACAACATTGCTTCTGTTCTCATGTTGCAAAGCCTCGTGTCCCTTCCTAACACAACATTATGAGGGTTTGAGGTTTTTTGTTGGTTTTTGTTTTTAAATCACAAGTCAGACACAACAGTCAGCTAAATCAAGAAATTATCTTACAGAAAACAAATAGATTTTGAGCCTCTAGAGTACTTTGGGGTCACGTTTTCCAGCTTTCCTCCACAGCAAGACCACAAATATACATTAAAAAGAGAAAATAAAAAAGAGCAAAAGAAAGAAAATTAGAGTGGAATCACTTGCCTCCAGCATCTGGCTCTTGAAGAGAAACATACGTGACATTTTTTCATTAGCCTCCACTCACATGATCCTTACCACCCTCTATTAGATGGAGAGTCTCACCAGATGATTCACAAAGTGCTCTGTCTGCCAAGCATATTTGAGGCCATATAATTTTACCCTTTGATTATAAATACTGTTGTTATGTAAGGATGTGGGCACACTTACCAGGTCATCATTTCTTTTGGGAGGCAGTGGTTCTGAATTGCAAGCTGTAGTCAGCAACAAACTCTGCCTGATGTTCTGCTAGTTAAGTAATGCTTAAATAAGAATGATATCAAAGTGATAAATACAAGCCCTCTTTGCTTTGCTCTTTTCATGGCCTCAGTCTACATTTTATGTCAAAAAGTACTGTGAAGTATTGTAGATGGAGCTGATAATGAAAACTGAAGTTATGGCTGCTTAACATTCTCAATTATAACCTCCTATTTTCAATCATTTATAACTTTGCCAAAAACAATGCCTCAAGCTGGTTTAAAGGAGGAGGGGTTCAGTAATTAAGTTAATCTCTTCCTGAGAGCATCAAGGAAAACTAGTCTTTAACATCATATTTAGAAGAAAAAAAAAATTTCCAGTGATTTCTTTGAAGAATCCATACATTCCCCTGCTTCAAAGCTGGCATCCATAAGTATGTAAAGGATTGTCCTAAAATAAAGGAGGTTCCTATTTCACAAAGTTGTAAAGCCTTGTGGGGGGGGGGGGAGAAAGAAGAAAAAAAACCCAACCACACAAAACATTTTTAACTTCATTACAGAAGCAAGGATCACAGCCAACAGGGAACATGCCCTAGGACCACGATCTAGACGTCTGTACTTTACGTTAGCTGATAGGAGCTGTGCCGAGTAACACCGTCCAGCCGTGCCTAATCCCTCAGCAAATGGAGCAAACAACAAATTGGAGGAGGAAGGGGCAGGTTAAATAATGAAGTGCTTGAGGAGAAGCAGGCTTTTTAAAACAACGCAACTCCAGAGTCTCTCTCAGCTGCTCTCTTTGCACACCGGTATGCAAATTCGTATAAATATATGCAAGTGCAGGACCCACCATGTCCTGTTTGCTGGGTGCTGGCTGGCAGGCTGAGCTCCCTCCCCCTGTGGGGCTGCAGCACCTCTTTGCCTTCCCGGGCATACAGTCCACGTTTGAGAAGATGGGGAGGAGCTGCAGCACTGTGTTATCACGGCTGGTTGTGCCAACGTATCAAGAAAGGAGAGATACGTGTTAACAAAAGAGGACTGCTTCTTTCCAAGGCCGATATCGCTCCCAGAGGTGCCCTGCCCTTCCACTGGGATTTGGCTGCCTGGCACTGGGGTATCAAGCCTCTGCAGCCATTAGTGCTGAGCAAGGCCTATAGTTTCTACAGTGAGAGACAGGATAATTGAGGTTGTACAAGTTCTTTTGGGGTATTAGACCTCTCATCTTCGTATCTGCGCTACGGTGGATGCGTGCCTTCTCTGGCTACCTCTCAGAGTGTCTTTGACAGACCTTCATGCCTGGCTGTGCTGCCTCTGGCTCATCTCGGCCGCGCAGTGCACAAACCAGTCCTGCAACGCACCAGAAAATAAAAGCCATGTCTGCTCTTATTGCCTGGCAATGCGCTTGCCTTTGCCGCAGTGAATCCTCGTCATGCGGACAGCCCTGCTCCTGCGCACCTCGCACACCTCCTCCGCAAGCCACCTGCTTGCTCCCGCCACGCGCCGGCAGAACACATCTCCTGCCACGTACCGTTCACCTCGCCCCTCACCACTGCAACACCTGCGCTGCATTTACATTCCTCCTCACTTCCAAATTCACAGCAAGAACAATCACCCTAAACCCACACAGATTAGAGTTAGAACCAAGTTTAAATTGTTTAACAAGTACTTCCAGCTACTCACCCACTCTTTCCCATCCACGGGCCTCAGGTGAGGTACTCTGTGAGCATCTCCAGCCTCTGCTGTCTTCTGCTGAAGAAAATATAAAAAGGGTCTGATAACAGTAACTTGGATTTCATTTGCCCACATAGTCCTGCATGGGAATAGGACCCAAAGGCCCCTTTCCCACCCCAGGTCTCAGCTCCCTATCAATATAGGTATCAATATCGATCATAACTGGAACCTGCTATCTCACCGCAGAGCTGAAGCCTTCCATGCCATCCTCTGCTTCCATCAGTCAAGAGCACCCCTCACCATCAAAGCTCATTTCACCCTTGTCTCAGTGCCGAGGAGACTCCCTCGAGAGGAAGATTTCAGTATGTATTTCAGGTTCAGGGTGTTCATGTTGATTTCCTCTACGTCCTTATCTGAAGTTTTGGTATTCTGACACAGATTCTCAGTTGCCCTTCTGTAATTTTTATAATCTCAATGCTTAGTTGCTGTGAGCTCTCATTTTTTGGCAACACTGATAAAGGGCTTGCTTTGTCAAAACAAGTTTTATTCCCCTTATAGTTCTAGAAGTAGGGCAAGCATGATTTAAATGCAAGAAATACTTCTATTAATTATTTCTTTTGGTGAACTGCAAGCATAGGAAATATCTGTCTAGGTATTTATGCACAATGTTTTGCTGGAGTAGCTGAGCCACTACGAATCAAGCCAAACATGGAAAATCCTCCTTACTTCTTTAGGAACTGGGACCCTTGCTGCTTGCTAGGCTTAATTTTAGTTTTAGTTCTTTCCATTGTGCTTTTCCAACTTTAAGAAAGTAACTAAGTAACGCTGTCCAGTATTTTCAGCCCAATTGAGAACCAGAAATCTTGGTCTTAACCATGCTAGGGTTTAATTTAATTAGTACATTACATTTTTCTTATTTTATTTTTTAACATCAGTGCAGCCCAGATTTCCATTAATAGACTAAGCAGAAGCTGCAGTATGAATTAGTGTTTGGGCTGGGGTTAGCTTTACTGCAGTTTTGGTTAGGCTTAAACTTTCTGGCATAAATGGAAGACTATGCTACACACAGACCAAAAACCCCCTTTTTGCTGGAATAGAGACATGTATCAAATCAGTGTCTGAGCTATGAATGAAGCAGAGATATTTTGCAAGTTTCACAAGCGTTGATTCAGCTAGCATGTTTTTTCTCTCAAGGTTTCCTGTTCTACCTTGCAGACAAGGGGGTTGTGCAGCATAGATAAGAGGCAGACTTGAACTTTGAACCTTCTGAGGCTCAGGTATCAAAACTTCATATTTTATTTCCTTTTGTTTGAGGCTCCTCTGATGAGACACTAAAGGAAAGCATGTTGTGTTCTACTGTTCTCCAGTCTGTCCTTTGACAATAACACCACACATACAGAAAGGTATAAATAAAACAAAGAGAAAAATTAAGTTCCTGAAAGAAAAACTCTTGACTGTCCTCCCAAAATTATGTGCCAGCCCTGACCCTTTGGATGCATTAAGACATCTAAGCCTTTTAACTTCATGAAAATCTGTTTAGATAGCTTACTCTGAGGGCAGATTTATGTCCAGAAAATTTGGAGTTGCTTACCAAAAGGATGAGAGTCATTTATTTTCCTGTTACCAGTCTGCCACATGAATGAGATATCATCAGCTAAAATATTCAGCAGAAGCTAGTCCTCACATTTTTTCCCCTTCTTTTTTCCCTTTCCCTCTTTGAGACCAGTTACCTATTTAACTCCATCCTGTCAATTAAACCAGAGAAAAAACGCAAAGAACTAATTAGGCAACTGTGTAATTTTAATTAGCTGTTTTGATAATTAAACTAATTAGTTCCCCTGTGTTTCCACAATATGTGGTGGACTGGTTTTGATATCACGGCTTCAGAGTTCCATTCCATTAGTTAATTAGTCACTTTTGCATTAGAAAGCTTTATTAATGGCCTTAATTTGCAGTTGAAATGAGAAATCTGCTGTCAATAATTTGGATAATTGCCTACTGTTTGATTATAAAGTACAAAAGTAGCAGCACACTATTACATATGCAAATCCCAAGGGTTATTTCCTGGATGCTTAGCTTTCTTGATCTACATTTCATCCTCTCTGGCTTTCTGTTTTTTCTTGACCCTGTTAGAGGGAAGAGAATCCAGCTTATTAAGAAAATGAAGGCCTGTTTTTTTTCCCCTTGTCCTGTACTGCATGTATGCTTGTGCCTGCAATTGTTAAAGTTATTGCTTGCTTTGTACCTAATTAGTGTCCTTGGAATTAAATGAACAGCTCTGTATACACCTCTAGCTCCTGCAGCCATGTTTGTGCATTGAATAATTGATTCTACTCTGCTAATCAGATAGGGACATAATGAGCCAGTTTAATTAAATGGGGATCTAACCTGGTGAACACTGGGAAAATATTTGCTCATTTACTTAGTAAAAGGCCACAGTTGCTTTTCATTGGATGGAAGGGAAGGTTACGGAAAGTAAAGTAGGCTTTGAAAGCAGAAGCAGTTCACTGGCTGTCTACCCCTTGCAAATCAGGCTACTTTAATAGCAAAAAGGTTTAGCAAGTTTAAAAAAAAAAAAAAAAGAAAAAAAAAGGCTTAATCAAAGGGCCAGGAGGCGCTGAAATTGCTGACAGGTTTCCCTGCCTCTCCCAAAGGTGTCAGCATCACTGTTCGGCTATGCTCTAAGAGGCAGGTTGCCTGGTCTTACAGCCCTCAGTGATTTGCAGAAAGAATTTCAACTCAGTTCATTGCCAGTTGGTGCCTGTGTAACTGCAATAAGGTAAGATTCAGTTGCAGTTTATCTTCTTGGTAGTAGAGTACTTAACTTCAGGTGCATATGTGTTTGTCTTTTGTGAAATGTGGCCATTTATCCTGATGTTTCCTTATAAATCCTGCTAGTAAGCTCTTCAAGCTATTCCTGTGAATGTTGGTACTGATGTGAAAACTTAGAAGGCAATGACTGGGGGGAGCAGGAGGAGGGCTGCCAGAAGTTATGTAACTTTAAAGGTTTTTTTGGCTATTTTGGATTAAGCACCTGAAGGCTTTGAAGATAACATCTGATCACCTTCAAATTCTAAAGTTGCTACAAAAATAATTCTTCTTTAACGCCAGCTAAATCTTTGGAAGAGGAAGATGATTATGGTCTCTAAATGCAAAAGATTACCCACATCTTCAGTGACAGCTTAAGTGAAACTTAGTCTTCACCATAATCTGCAAAAGCAAGCACTAGCTAAATACACATCTGTAATTCTAATTGCACATCAGACCAACTTTACCTGCAGGGATAAAGTAGTGCAAGGCCAATATAGAAACAACATGGTGCTCATCTGCTGTGGTGTACTAGGATGAAATAGCATATTGACCCTGAATCCATACTCTGAGTAAAAGCAATTGTCATTCTGCCACTGTAACACCTTGTTGCCAGTGGCGATGTAATTAAAGCTGTGAGGACTCATTTTCCATTCTTATCTTTTAAGCTCGTCTGAATCAGAAACTGTTTGTCTGTGGTAACTGAGAAAACGTACTACAAGGCTACATGTTTATGTATGAATTTTTGGTAGTCTATTTTTGTGGGGCGATGAGGGGACAGCTCTAAGCATCTTATTTCCAACATTCATTCTCCTACTATATATATATATATATAAAAAAATACAACTTGTGTGTGGAGATATATATGTAATTTTATATATTTGATTCATACACACATATATAGATAGATATATAGGCACACACGCACATACAGTTTAAATTTTACTCACCCCCTTTTCTCCTCTATTAAAATTCCGAATGGCTAAGAGGATTTTCTCAATTTAGTCATACTTTTAATCTTCACTGAAATGAGTGATGACTTCTTATAATAAAAAGTTGACAGGCTTACATTGCGCACCGGTGGATTAGTTTCCCTTGGTGATGAGGTTTTCTTTTGTGCGCCGTGTGTCTGTTTGATGGAGGTTTAACAGAAAGCATTTTGGCAGAAATTGGATGCAGCAGGGATCATCTGGAGATGGCTGCTGTTCGATATTAACTGCACACAGTAACTTTTTTATTTATTTATTTATTTATTCTTCAGCCAGGTGACAGAAGCAGCCAAAGCATGTTTTCCCCTCCTGAAAGAAAGAGAAGTATTTGGGGGGTGGTTATAAAATCAAATGTACGTTCATAGCAGGAACCTCCTTAAGCATCATGTTTAATTTGCTTTTGGCCATTGTCTAACAAAAGCATGCGAGTAGGGTGTTCTCTGTAAGAACTTATCAGACCCATGAACATCTGCAACATATACCTTTTATCTTAAAAAAATAATAAATAAAAAAATCCCAAATGAATGTTTTTTCATCCTTGGGGGGGGGGGAGTTGTATGAATTTAAACAGGGTGCTGTTATAAAAACTGTGCTTTCTTAGAATGTGAATGGGCCTAATTATTTCTTGGGGGAAGAAAAAATCAAAAGAATTTTTGCAGCTTTTAAAAGTTTCTGGCAGGCACAAGGGGGCATGAACAAATATAACTGCTTCCCAGTATCTTCAGCAATGCTGCTTGATAGGTGTAATGAAGGCATGAGACCATTTCAATGTCAATTTGTGAGGGATCCAGTAGTTGCTTTGAGCCACCGGTGTGTGCTCTGACATCCATGTTGCCAGCTGAAATCTAACTGCCTGATAAGTTTATGATTCTGTATCAATAATTGTACTGGACACAATATGACTGTTTTCATGAATCCTGAGTAGGACTGAGTAGTCAAAGGAAGTTCTTCTTCAGCTGTTCTAAGTGCAAAGCCCACACAAACCAAGGTCTGACCCAGCTTTGCTTCAGGAGGTGCCTACTCTTGCCAGTTTACCAAACCCTACTTTTCCCAAGTGCCTCTGAAAAAAATTGCATCCAAACAATGTACGTATTTTGTAAGGCTTTCTAAATTCATGCTGTTCTGCCATACTTGCATCCATCCATAAGAATGAGCAGAGATTCATACTGTGCAGGAACTGGTCTTTCAGAAAACAGGCCACCTAAGTACAACATGAAATCAGCATCGGTTGAACCTAGATACATAAATAATTCCAGAAAGATCAACAGAAATGGTTGAATTTCTTTTAAAGTATGCCATGCTCATCATGAGTGCTTGTATAATTTGGTTCTAGGTGTCCAGATATAAAACTGAAATCCATCATATCTTTAAGGAATTCATGTCAAGTGCCGGATAGTTACCACTAGAATAATAATGAGTGATGTCTGAAGACTTTTAGTACTTCGGAATTTTAGCTGACACTTTAAAAATGTAGTTTATTTTTTTCAAATAATAAAAAACAATAGTCTCTTTTCTATTTCAGTGAACTTTTGAGAACAGGAGCAATATGTTTATAATAGAGATAGGAAAAGCTTAATCTGTACTTACCTCTGGTTCAGACAGCCAGCAGTGACAATCCTGCTTTCCTTGTCAAGTTTCAAGAACTCACAATCCTTAATTTAAACACTTGAGAAATCTATGGAGCCTGTCAGTCTAGTTAATGAAGCCTCCTCCTTCCCCTTTTTAAGACAAAATCTGACTTTCTTTAAAGACCACTTAAGGCATATCTCTGATTATACAAACAGGTTCTGTCCTAGAAGAGTGAATAATCCAATAATACCTCCTTTGACTTGCTTCCCTCACCATCCCCAATAGTGCACTAAAGGAATACAGCTTCTTTAAAGGTAAAGAACTAGTCTAAAATAAACAACAGATGTATGCCATTTTCAATACAAAGAGTATGCAATACTTGACGGAAATCACTGCTTTGATTAGAGGGCTTCTCAATCTTGGGTCATTTAGGAGGCTATGTATCATTGTATTAATAATCCCTTAAGATTCTCTTACATACATATCAAAATATACCCATTTTTCAGATAACTGCAAGATACGAAACTGCTTGCTTAGCATCACATAGCATATATGAGAACATGTATATATGACGATACACAAAGAGATGCTGTGCATTCAGTTGTTCAGAAGGTTAGACCACCTAATTAGGCAGATTTTGGCATCTTAACATTGGTTTTCTAGACTATTTAAAGCAACTTATTTAAGAAAATCAGATGCTGAAATAAGACTGATACCTCACTGTGCTAAATACTGTGAAATATGTATTGACACATTTTTCTCAATGAATTTACAACCCCCTCTGGGACAAAACACAGTAAATGATTTTACACATGGTATGAGAATATATGGAATGCTTTTTCTTCTTCTATTTTGTATTATTTTCATAGAAATCTAAAAGGAAGAACACGTGAGTAGCAGGAACATGAGTTCACATAGTTGGATTGTTTATATAAGCTATTTAAACATGTAAAATTAGTAAATATTAATGGACGTATTGGCTGCCCATTGGCAACAGTCATTTCTGATAATAATTCCTATAGCTGTCACAATAGAAGAGAATCTTGAGATTAAATACTTACATCAACATTAATTAACATAACATGAACACTAATGACAGTCATCTGTATGCACTGAGAACAGACACAATGAAATATAACAGATATAAAAGCATCTATGACCCTTGATTACTGAGACTGGCATCACAGCTGGCAGTGAAATTATTATGACCAAACAAGGGTGGAATTGGAGACATGTAGGAGCAGAGATTTTGAGAACAAGTTTGAATTGAACATAAAAGAAGTGCAGCTACAGGAGGATCTACATATGCTGTAACATAGTCAGAATTAGGGATCGGAAGAGCTACATTAACCAGAGATATTTTGAATATGTCATGGGCATGGGAAGCTAGCTGGCTTCAAGAACATCAGAGAAGATTACTACAGATGTTGAGTCAAAGCAGCAGTAGATGAGGGATGTGAATGTGGAACCTCTAGTGAAGCCATGCATGGACCAGGCCTCTTGATAGTACCAGGAGATGAATGGCAAGACAGGGTTGCTCTCAGAAATAGCGAGTGACAAGATGGGAAACAGAGTCAGAAAATGGTGGCTCAATTAGATACGAATAACGGCAAGATGACAGTATTGTCTACTAGGACAAAACTTTGAAAGGAAGAAGCAAAACAAGTCATTTTCACTATCTGAATTTTAAAATTATATGTCTGCCAAAAGATCATGTCAGGATGAAAGACAAATACAGGATGACACTGGTTAAGAGTGGAGAAGTAGATATCCGAATCTATAATGTAAATATGGTACCATCTCTTACGTGAAGACCAGCCAAAAGATTTTCATCAGATTGTAGGAATTGTCTGGAAATTCTCATTAAAATACCTTTGATCAAAAGACTTGGACTTACCACTTGTTTTCTAAGTGTGTGGTAAAGACTCCAATGTAATACCATAAGACAGAGTAAATACTGTATTTTTCATGTATAGGGCTATCAATATAGACTTGCACATTAGATGCTTTTACTGAAGCTTTGGAAACTTGGCTTCTGGGTGCATTGTATGCATAAAGTTGTGGAAGTCTTTCATCAGGATGTGCAGCCTGACGTCTGTTTTAGTTTTCAGAGGGCTTATACTGAAAGATTTCCAGTTCAGTAAATGTTGTTGATAGGGATTTTTTAATTTGTGTATTGCATGTATGAAGCCCAACTACTTGACTTTATTTGAAATTATTATATTTTAGTATCTAATATAAAATGGTTGAGACATCCTTAAATTGGAGCAATTTTCATCTCGCTGAAATTCATCATTATCACACATCCTGGACACACAATATTCCAGGCTGTGGGCTGAAGAGAGCTGCAGGTTTCCCAGTGAAAAAAAGTTTGCCCAATATAAAGCAAGAACCTTACCTGTATACCAGAAGGTGTTTTTGTGGTACCAAGATCACAGTCGAAAAGTGGCTATGAATTTCCAGCTTGGACCAAAATTAAAAGAAAACTGTCACTCACCAGAAACCTTTCTTTTTGTCCAGCCCATAGGAAAGATTGTTTTGGGAGCACATCTATTCATTTCATCTCATTTATGCTATCACTGTCTTTTAGAACTCCCTTTGTTTCTGCAACATACAAATGTTTTACCCATTTGCTTGATATGCATCAATCTGTTAGCATTTGTCTGTCACATTTTAACTCCTTCTCTTCTAGACTGCATTAGAGAGTGGAAAGACTACAAATAAAATTGCTCCTTGGAGGAGTTCACAATTAGAGGTCTAATGTTGGAGGGTTGGATGTATCTCTCAACAAGACTTAGAACAGCTAAGGTGAATCCCCCTAGTCCTCATGCAAACTGCTGTCCTAATGTCCCTGGATCGATTGCTGCAGACAGGTCCAGGAGATTGAGGATAAAAGTCTGCCCTTCGCCCAGAAACAGCAGTTCACTGGCCATCAGTCTCACAAATGCCATTTCTCTCTCCACATGCTGACCTGAAATCCAGATTGTGCTGGCCTAGTGTATTGATTCCAGTTTTCTCTCTGGCTAGGTTCTCTTTGAGCATACTCCAAAATTAAAGGTTTGCAGCTGACTGGTAGCTAATGTGATGCAGTTTCTTCCTTAAGGAAAGAAAGGGACATGCCCTGAAAGGGCAATTGATTAATTTAGCCAAGAGAAATGTAGTGCTCAGGATAAGTAATGCCGCAGCTCAGAGCCAGAGGTCAGGATGAAACAACATTTAAGCTTCCATTGCTTCTGGAGATGTAAATTTGATTTCTGTAATGAAGGCCAAGGTGTTTGGTGATCAGCAGGCAGGGACTAAATTTCTGTGATGTGTGAACACAGTCCTTGACAGACACCCGCCTCATCTCCTGGAAGGACGCATATTGCCTTCTGTTTGCATGCAATACATGACTACTGACACTTAAGCCAGGCCTAGGAAGAAAGCATGCCACCATGCATTGTTCTTGATACCAGCAGATAAAGAAGGGACTGAAGTCCTGACCCTACACCACCCACGGGTACACGGTTGTATGTCCAACAGGGGTAGCTGAATCAGGCACACATGAGGTCCAAATTTACTGACTTAAAGCCAGCGTGCTTCTACTGAAGTCAGTGGTGTAAGAGAGGTACAAATAAATACAGAATTTGCCTGGGTGTGGCTTTGCATGGTAATTGCTAGCATTATTACATGAATACATATGTTCCTCCTGATGTAATTCCCTTGAACGGTATAAATAATGGATATTTTTCATAAGCAGTTGACCCTCTGGAAAGACTGAAATTGGAGAGAGGGATTTTGAGCTACCTTGCAGAATTCAGCTCGCACCTGCACTCAAAGTCACTGGATAAAAGTCAGTTAGAGGAATGCCTGTAATGTGTCATTGCCTGCTGCCTCCAGTGTCACTCTGGTCACTAGCACCAAAGAGTCTATTAGATGGAAAGACGGGGGAGAAAAACAGTTGAAGTAAAGTAGCTTGTTAAACTACTGCCTTTCAAGTCTTTGGGGGAACTTTTATTTTATATTTAACCAAGAACAATAATCTTGTAACAGAAGGGGCCTGGTCAAAACAGGTATGATACCTCTCCCTTTCCCACAGCCAGCTACAAGAATAAAGGAAACAATTCTCAAATATTGCCAGTTCTGAGTCATTTGAATCCTTTGTGATTCAAAGACAGTCAAATCGGAGACCAGACAAGCCTAAGTTCCCTTAAAGTCTTTATTTCACTTAAGCACAATATAGAAAAAATGCAGGAAAACAGCGGCAAGGATTTAGTTTGCAAAAGGCTTATAGGTTTTGCAGAAGTAAAAAGCATTGCAAAAAGCTAATTCTTTGTCCGCTGTCCTTATCGATGTCTCTGGTCTGCGCAATGGTAACCACTTCCCATCTTCAAGTATAGGGGTTACCTTGCCGAGATAGCTGTTGCTTCATTTTTCTGCAGTTTCTGCTTGTGCATAGTTTGAAAGGACTGGCTAGGACTGGACAGATCGGGGAGGAAAACAGCTATGATTTTTTTTGACCTTTTCTTTTTATCTGAAAAAAGAATTCAGCTTTTATTTTTCAATGAAAGTCTGAATTTTTTAGCTTTCCCATCCCACAGACATCACACCTTCTAGTACAACAAGCTAGTATAACAAGAGCTAATTGGTGTTACTTAATAATTCCTAGAAATGTTTCAGCACTGGTAGAAAAGTAGCAGGAATACCAGTGTTGTTGGGGTTTTGACCACCAAATCTGGCCTAGGCTTGCACCAAATAGGGTTAGGAGAAAGCTCTTATTTTTGGACTTCAGTTGCTCTCATAATCCAACCACTGGTATAACAGTAGGCAGTATCAAGAAAAACTCTGGTTTATCTAAACAATAAAGCATCTAAGCAGTGTTATAAATGAGAATTTTGAGCTTCATAAGTTGAGAAATGCAGGTGCTCAAATCACTTACGTGCTCCTTGGTGGTACACTGGCAACCAACCAGCAACACTCAAGCCTGGTTCAGCAGGAAAATGGGAGAACCAGCCCTTTGTCCCTCCTCACCCAAATCAATTTAATACACCTCTTTTTAGAGCAAGTACAGTCCGATGCTATATTCACACATTCAGATAAAGTCTGAATTTAAAAAAAAAAAAAAAAAAAAGAAAGAAAAAGCATTGGTATTAACAGAGTATTACTCTGGATTTGCACCTTTGTAAATGAGATGAGACCCCAGCCTGTATATGGTATAATATTTTTTCCCCCCTATGGTTAGTTATAGTATAAACATATCCTGCTTCTTTCATACAGCCACCTGCCATTTTTGCTTTATTGCTGCCAGAAGGTTTAAAGGCATGCTTTTAAATATCTTGAAAGTTTCCTGTTGATAAGAAAAGGTAGTTTTAGCACTTTTAAGTAAACAGTAACACACAAACATCACAAATCATGCTTTTTGATAGAATCTACATTAGCTACATGAAGCATGAGGGACACAACTGTGGGGGGAAGAGGGGAAAAAGAGCTCAATTTCTGGCAGGGATACCTAGCAAAAATTAGTTGTAAAATGTGGGCTGGATATCTGCTGCTATATATCAAAACAATCAAGTCAGAATTTGAAACAGTCTTTCAATGTCTTTTGTCCGGGTAACAGACATTGGCCAGTTCTGCAGGTGGGACAGATGGTTCTGCAGCAGATAACTAACACTCATGAGCTTTTTAATCTGTTGAAACACACAACTTGAAGGGGAAAAATACCTGTTGATGACCAGGAGATCAACTGCAACACAATAACACAAGTAAGCCCTTCTTAAAAATCACTGTAATGTGGGTGCTTGCAGTATAATTTCTGGCATATTACTGCTTTTCCTAGGCAGCTGCCATACTGAGACTTAAAAATCATTGATGTGTGTTTAAACTTTGTCATACAAAACAAGCCCATTCAAAAGGCAGAAAATTAAACCATAGGTGACCCAAAGAGAGAATGTGTATTATAAATCATGAGTACAGTGCATGGGTTCAGACTCTAAACATGACCTCCTAGTTTCCTACCTACAAATACACACCCTCTGTCAAGAATCACACATTTGGGACATCAGGAGAACACCAGATGCATGTTTCACATAAAGCCCAAACTGACAAATGGTAGATTTATGTCCTCTGTGTTTGCAACAGTTCCTAGAAGTGTACGAAGAACAATTAAAGTAGCCTCTTAAGGGGGGAAAAAGTTAGTGGTGGTGTCACACCACAGAGAATATTCATAGCAAAGGACTCAAGACACATCCAGTCTTCTCTGTATATATTTGAGAGTTTTCCATTAGGAGCTTTCTATTTGTAATGCTGTCTTTCAGTATTTGTGATTCAGCATACTTTAGTCCATGAAATATTAGCCTGATCTTCACTATTTGGGTTGAAGTTTGTTTGTTTGTATTTTTTTTCAGAATTCATTTGGCTAACTGAATCAAGCAGGCTAATTACTGCTTCTGAATTAGATGACTAAAATGTTATAACCTGAGAATGAATACCAAGTTTCTGTACTGTGTCAAGACTCATGTGCCTTTACTTTAGCAAAGACAACTCACATTCCTGGAATTTTTACTGGGAGAGTGTCTCTGTGTTGACAAGACCTTTTCTGGAGTAACAGATCCAAATAGATCAGGGTATCACACTTTCAGAAAGTTATAGGCAGATTGGATTAAATCAGCACAAATAAGAGGAAGAATTTGGTCCTGTCTTGTTTGATGTTTAATCTGTGTCAGCTGTGGCTGCTGCCGAAAGAAAGTCCCCTGTCTGTCCACTTGCTCTTCCTGTTTCATTCACATCTGATCCAGTGTCAAGGAGGCTTTGAGTTGGGTTGGTTACTGGCTTGACGGAAAACTAGCCCACGGAATTACAGATCACGAAGATACATTATTTACTGAGCCAGCCGTAAAGGAAAAGATGGGAACACAGCAGTGTGGAAAGGGAAGAGAAGGGATGGCTCTCTCAGCAGCAGCCTTCAGCTATGCCAAATAAAGTTCCGTGTGAATTTGTGCTCTGAGGCTGCAGGTGTGTGAGCACTAGAGCCACCCAAACAGGCTGCTGCCCCCTCTGCCCTCCCTGATCCACAGCCCTTTCCTACTAGGGCTGTGTGATTGCATCTACTCCTTTGCACTGATTTTGATCCTTGCTAGAGTCTGCCATCAGGCACTTAATAGCCTGGTGGACAGCTATCAGGCTGCTTTTGCTAGGCTTGTTTTCTGGCACGTGCTTTTTAAGCATACTATAATAGAGATCATATGGGCATATATACTGGCACATGACAAGGGAAGATCTGGAGATGGGGTAGTATGGAGAAAGGGGGAGCTTTTAGCAACATTGAACTGTTAGAAACTCTGACTTGTAAGAGAATTCGGGGTTTGGGCAGCTTGGAAATTAGAAAGTAAGAAGTCCATCTTCAATGCATAAGAAGTCACTACAAAGAGGTTACATTCGTTTCTTCCCCAAAGCTCAAAAAGGGGTGGGGGGGGCGGGGGCAGGACAAGAAAGAAATAGTTTAATTTGCTTCAAAGGTGATTTTAAAGAGGTGGTGGAGGGAATAAAGGTTTTTAGCTATGTGGCTAGACCAAGCTGAGATAAACACTTCGGAGAGGTTCTAGGCAATGTTACTTGTGCTTGGTGGAGAGAGATCAGCTAGATCATCTCCTGTGGTCTTTTCCAAATGTACATTCAGAGGACTCTAACAGTACTGTTCTAACACAGGTTCAGAGAGATAACCTTCATTTTTCAGACATCAAGATAGGCAACATAATTCATAGAAATGTATTCAGAACAGCAAAATACAGAGATCAAGCTATCCATCTGTAATTCAAGGAACATTTGCTCGTATAACTCATTCATCTGGACAATTTACAAAATTGGCCTGGCTGTAGTCCTATTTGCATGATAACAACAGCTGACAAAAGTTCTGGGAGCAAACAGGATGGCTCTGTGATGAAGGCCTGGAGCTAAGTTAGGCAGTCAAGAACATCCCTTCTCACGGGGTGAAAAGAGACATTTGCATGAAGAGCAAGTGGATATATCTGAAGCAAAGAGCTAAAACCTACTCTTATTTGTACTCAAGTAGCCTTAAAAAAAAAAAATATTATTTGACTTAGGGAGAGGACATGAAACCAGGAGTCAGAAGCCAAATTAAAGTGGCTACACCATTGTCCTAGTTATACTGGCTGGAACCAGCTTATCACTGTGTGGGTGTAACTGGAACTGTGTATTCTATACCCTCTCTGCCATTCATTGTGAACTGTTACTGATGCA
>JAVJGI010000060.1:21765929-21790929 GCA_035590275.1 Ibycter americanus
TGGGTTTTGTGGGCTAAAACCAATTTTCCTGTGTATCAGTGTATCTATTGTAATCTTTTTTTTTTTTTTTATTAAATTGTAGTTCTGACTTCTAAACTCTTTTGAGTTGAGCTCATTTCTCCTGCCGGTTTACTTTTAAACCAGCACAACCATCTCTTCCCACCTTTATCTGTTATGCTTGTTAGGGCTGAGTCGGTTATACTAACACCCACACATCAGTTTATCAGCTGGCCTCCCTGCAGGAAGCAGGGATGGACGTCTCAGTCTCATGGCACTGTGGCACAATCCCCCATGGGCCAGTACCTGAGCTTCTGCCTGCAAGGTCAGAAAACTGACTATAGCAACAGCAAAACCATCTCAAAAAAACTCTTCTGCTGCCCTGGCCCCTATTTCCACCTCCTCCTTGTTCGGCCCCCCTTGAGCCCTAGGTGTACCACTTCCCACAGGACACTATGGTAAAACAGCAGACTGAACTGACCTGAGCTTACGATAGAAATTTTACAAAAAAGCCAAGGTTCTGTAAATCGTTGTGCCACTCTCACTTAGGAAAGGGGCCTGCAGCGGAGGAGTGAGTAGTGAGAGGGCAAAAATTTCTTGTGCTGGCTTTCCTATCAAAACAACAGTCGGGAAACCACAGCCTCAGCCAGGGACTCAAGCCTGTAATATTAATTAAATAACAACATTAGAATAACAGGAATGGCTCCTTCTTATTTACTTAGAGCTACCTTCAATTTGCACTAGGGTAATTGAGAAAAATTTGGGTAAGGTTAAGACTTTTCAAGCTTTCATAGCAAAATTGATATGGAAAGATTTAGGTACGTCTCCAATGGCAGTGGTAGAATATTTATCCTTAAAAGGAAAATGTTGGGATTGCAAGTTCTTTCCCCTGCCCCCCTCTCTGTATCTTCAAAAGAAAAAAGGAGAAAGTTCTAGCTGTAAAAGGTATTTGTCAAGAACAGCCATCGGCCAGCACCACAAATGAGCAACTCCAGTGTGAAAACACTTTCAAAGTTCTAAATGAGTTGTCCCTGTGGTAATAAAGAAAGGCTGTTTTACAGCATGACAGTATGTAAGACAGCATTGTCAGCTATAGTTTATTTAAAGCACAAGGCCTGTAACAGGAAAATAATGACTTTAATAAAATTTACTATTGACTTTGTAGGCTAAAATCTTTCTGTCATCAGGAATACAGAAAAACAACCTGCCTGAAAGCCCTTCACTTAAATATATTCCTTTAATATTTCAAAGCAACTTGTGACTTTTTTTTTTAATATACATGCTACTTCAAAAGATACAGTAGTGGGGTGGAAATTAGTATTTTTAATAGAAAGTTGGAATTGCTTACATAAGGGAAAAACTGGTAATGACCTATGACACTGTCTACTGAAAGCAACATTTGAGGAAACTGCAAAAGCAGTTAATGCAATTCCTTGAAAAGCTGTATAAAGCTATGTCACAAATGAATGATTTATAAATTACTGAACGTCCTTCTCATCTAGAGGATATCTTTTAATCATGTGCTGTAGTTTTCTTGGAGTGAACTCCAAAGAGCTTGCTGCAGAGATACACAGAAATCTGCAGCATGTTAACAAGGTTGGGGTCATTTCTAAGAATTGAGGGGGGAGCAAAAAATAAAAAATCCTCACATTTGGCATGATTTTACTTTCAAACCAATTTGATTAAATGCACTATAGCTTGCTGGTAGTGTGTAAGAGGTCATTCCTTTTATATGAAAAACTGCAGAATTTTCATTCCTTTAATGTTTTTTTACATAGTTAGAGTAAACTGTGGTAAAAAGTTTCCCAACAGCATATGACAGCTCAATTTAGAGGTGAAACCTTTTAATAAAATCTCATGAAACGAATGCTTTGGTTTATGCACTCTGTTTGTGTTTCCCACTGGAGTGCTTAGCATTGTGAAGCCGTGGTTTCTTTCTTTACTGCTGCAGAGCAACACCACGAAGGAGGGTCTGGAGCCTTAGAACAGAAAAGATGCAGCTTAGCCACAGTAAAATTGTTGATGGAGGAATCTTAATTTACAGTGAAAATGCTTTCCTCTTGACTTTAAAAAAATGCTATTGTGCATTAATTTGCATTGCAGATAATTAATTAAAAATGAAGAAAAATATTCCACAGAGGCTTTTTAGAAAGGACTCTGGGGTCCAGAAATAGTATTAAGAGGGGAACCAATTAAAGATTTATCCAAGAATGAATAATTTTGCTAGGACTTTAGCAGTGGAACTGGCTGAAGTCACATTTGTTGCCTTGTTTCATGCGTGTCCACAAAATCCCTCTTATGTTTGCTAAAGAACATTATCAAGGAAGAAGTAATCTTTCTATAAGAAAGCACAGTGCCTGTCTTTCCTAATATGCTGTGTAAGTATCACCTAAAAAAGTGTCAGTATGTTTCATGAACTCCCAAAAGTTTAAACATGCATTTCATAGAAAATATAGTTCCTTTCCATATTTGGAAGTGGGGACATCATTCACAGTTTGAGAACTAGGAAGGCAAAAAGGGTGAGGATCAGAGCAGGACCAAGTCCGATTCTGATGGAAACAACCTCTTATGCCGTACAAGTTATACTGGCTCAAACTATCCTTACAGCCAACATTATCAAGTGTTGCCAGGAATCAAACAGCCAATATGACGTAAATCACTGGGAGTAAGTATCCCATTGAACGAATGCTGTACAGACCCCAAAACTATAGTCCTGCCAGGATGCTGGTTGTAAAACACCTGCTGTTTTAGCCTTCCTTAGTGGCTTAAAAAGCTTTGCTGTAGTATTTACCTTCTATTTATATGCATGCAATTGCATGATGTATTGTCTCTCATCCCTTTGCGGGTTTCTGCAGGTAGGAATATGGTTCTTCCTGACATGTTGTTCTAGCCTTTCATCATTTCATACCCAGTCTCAGTAAGTTTGTCACCCTGATGCACTGTGACATAGCAAACATGCCTGCCCAGAGTTAGGTTCATCTCTGTGTCTATTGCCCTCATTTGGCAGCGGTCACCAAGACTTTTGGGGATTGCTCCAATGTAATCTTAGACAAGATACTCTAAAAATATTTTAGGTTTTATAGGTCTGCCAGATTTTTGTAAATATCAGGGTCACTAAGGATGAATTACTACTCCTAAGTACTACAGCTGACTTCAGCCCTGTAAAGAACATAGGAACTAGAAATGTTGCAAGATCTTGTTTTTGTATGACTGCTCAAAGACTCAAGGGTAAGAAGAAATGTGTACTACTGCTCACAAATATTTAACCAAATCTTTAAAATAAAATGTAAAATACAATGCAGATTTTCTGGGTGGCACAGAAGGGGAAAGGGAGACCAAGATGTCTCTCTCTAAGATGAACACTGAAGGTGTCCCTCCTTCACTCCCTCTCCCATCCACTTTATTCCCCATCTCACACCATGACACTAAAGACTTAGCTAGGGAGTGACCCAATGCAAAGCATGTGCTCACACTTGATCTGTTGCAGGAATAGACCTCAGGCTTCGTATTCAAATTGGTGTTTCACTTACTTCTGAAATAAGATGTTGAATCCATTTTTAAAAGACCCACTTTTCAAGACATATCAGCCCTCAGAAATTTCTATCCTCTTTAGTAAGGAATGCTGAGAGCTCATTGCTTGGAGAAAAAATCAGGACTAAAGAACCCCAGTCTAAATTTTAGAGCATGTCTTAGACTCCAGCTCTTCAAAGTCTAGCCCTTATATTTTATCCAAACTGCAAGAAGATAGTTTTATTAATTTCAGCTGGAGGTTATTTTGTCTTTTATCTTATTTTTCAAGGCATGTGCGAGCAAAGGGAAAGACTTCAAATCTATAGCTCATCAACTTTAACAACTTTTTTTTTTTTTTTTTAAGTCAGGATTCATATAATGTAGAACAGAGGACATTTATTCATTAAACTCTTCCCTGGGGTCCCAGAAACTTCAGTCTTCCTACTATATACTGGGCAGTAGGAGGAAGTTCAGTCAAGACAAGGGGGAAAAAAACCAACCATTTTCAAGAGGATCTTATTATCTTTCAAGCCTTTTAGGGGTGTACCTATTTCATTCTGTAGTTGTTCTCTTCGCACTTTTCTGACATTGCTTTGTTGCTCAATAAAGATACTGGCAATTATGAGCTCAACTGCAGGAACTACATTAACTCCAAAATAAAAATAAACATCGGTTGACAAAGACGTGCCATGTAAATAGTGCTCTCTAATGTGCACCTAAAAATAAAACCTAGTCCTGAGAGGTGAAGTAGAATTGCTAGGCACTGTCTAGTCATATCTTCTAAGCCTGGATAAATAGTTAATGGCTTTATGTTATAGTATCTACATGTGAGACGTCTGAATTATCTCGGATGCTGGGCGGCTTAATTCAAGTACACAGATGATCCTTAAATATTTTCTGCTTTGAAGGATCACCTGTCCCAGGTAATTAAGAGGCCAATGAGGCAGGTGCTCTGCTGGACCTCATACTTACAAACAAGGAATTGGTTGGGAATGAGGTCAGGGCAGTGTTCACTGCAGTGACCATGAGCTGGTAAGAGTTCAGGGTGCTGAGAGGGGGGATTGAGCCAAAAAGGAGGATCACAGGCTCGAAGAGGAATCTTTGCCCTTTGCAGGGACCTGCTTGGAGGAATCTCATGGGATGTGGTCCATGAGAGAAGAGAGGTCCAGGGAAGTTAGTTGATTTTGAAGGACCACTTCTACCAAGCTCACTAACAGTCCATCCCAAAGTTAAGAAAATGAAGCCAAGCAGGCAGGAGGTCTGCATGGATTAATAAGGAGATCATCATAAAACTCAAACATGAGAAGGAAGCATATGGGAGATGGAAGTAAGGTCAGAAGGAATTCTGAGATTCTGTTCAGATATGCCAGAATGGAATTAGGAAAGCCAAAGCCTACCTGGAGCTGAATCTGGTAAGGACAACAAGAAGGGCTTCTACAAGTATATTAAAAGTGAAAAGAAAACTAGTGAAATTGTGGGCCTGATGCTGAACGAGTCAGAACACTGGTGGCAGGATTTATGGAAAAGTCTGAGGTCCTCGGTCCTCAGTCCTTACTGATAAGACCTGGCTTCAGGAATCCCAGGCCTCTGAGATACATGGGAAAGTCTGAAACAATCGCGATTTACCCTCAGGGAAGGGGGACCCAGTTGAGGTATATTTAAAAATTCTATGCATGCACAACTCCATGGTGCCTGATGAGATACACCCATAAGAGCTGAGTGAGCTGGAGAATGTCATTGCAAGGCCACACCTGATTGTCTTTGAAAGATCGTAGTGACTGGGAGAGGTTTCTGAGGACTGGATGAAAGCAAAACCCCTGTTTTCATGAAGGCTTTACAGAAGGAGGTTTGGGGAACCACAGGTCTACCAGGATCATCTTGATCCCTGGGAATGCAGACCAAGCAATCCTAGAAGCTATTTCCAGACACATGGAGGACAAAAGAGTGACTAGAAGTAGCCAGTATGGATTCATGAAGGGGAAATCATGCTTAATCAACCTGGTAGGCTCCTATGACAACAACTAAGTAAGAGTAGACGTATCTTCACTTTTGCAAGGCTTTCAATACTCTCTCCCAAAACTTCCTCAGAGAAAAGCTGATTAATTATGAGCTAGATAAATGGACAATGAGGTGAACCGAAAACTGGAAGCCAGTCACTAGGGGTGTACTGCAAGTGTTGATATTGGTGCCAATATTGTTTAATACCTTCATTAGTGATCTGGATGATGGGGCAGAATGCACTGTCAACACCTTTACCGGTGATCTAAAACTGTGAGGAGCAGCTGGATGTGCTGCCATCCAGAGGAATCTTGACAAGTTGGAGAAATGGACCAACAGGAATTCATAAAGTTCAACAAAGGGAAGTACCAGGTCCTGCACCTGGTGAGGAACAATTCTATGCACCAGTACACACTGGGGGCCTACCCACTGGAGAACAGCTTTGCAGAAAAGGACCTGGAGGTCCTGGTGGACTGCAAGTTCAACATGAGCCAATAGTGTCCCCTGGAGGCAAAGAAAGCCAACAACATCCTGACTTGATTTGAAGAGCATTGCCAGCATGTCGAGGGAGGTGATGTTTCCCCTCGGCTCAGTACTGTTAAGGCCACATCTGGAGTGCAGGGTTCAGTTGTGGGCTCACCAGTACGAGAACAACAGGTGAGGTTCTGAAGTGAGTCCAGTGAAGAGCTGCAAAGATTATTAAGAGACTGGAGCATCTGTCATGTGAGGAGAGGCCGAGATCTGGAACTGTTCAGCCTGGAGAAGTGAAAGCTCATGCGGGATATGATCAATGTGTATAAATAACTGATGAGAGAGTGTAAAGAAGACAGAGCCAGTCTCTTCTCCATGGTCCCCAGTGACAAGAAAAGATACAGTGGGCATAAGCTGAATTTCCAGTCAATCTTAAGAAAAAACTTTTTTTACTGTGAGGGAAATAGAACACTGGAACAGGTTGTCCAGAGTGTATCCATTCTTGGAGACATTAAAAACCTGCCTGGACGTGGCCCTGGGCAACCTGCTGTAGCTGACCCTCTTTTGAGCAGGGTCAGCTAGGCAAACTCTAAAACTTCCCTTCAAACTCAACTGTTTTATGATTTTCTGAGTGTTGTATGTAAAATCTCTGTAGTTGGAGATCACATCCTACACAAATAAAAGGGAGTGCTAAAGCAGGTTGCAGAGGACCACTTCCCTTTCAGTAAAAACCAGGAAAACATGTTTTCTCTTCTCTCTTCCTGTTTTCTTTCTTCTTCTCAGTTATTCAGTTGAGAAAAGGAATACGTTTCTGGCTTGTATTAATTGCTCAGCTCCATATCTCCCAAAAGATCCCGTATTTGAATACTATCTTCCATTTTGTTATTGTTGATTGATTTGAATAGAAGCTGATACTGCTCCATGTTTGGTAGGAACCAAGACACAAAGCTCGCTTGAGACACCGAGTTTAGGCTGTTCGTCATACTGGGATGTGTGGGGTGTTTAAAGCCCTAACAGTAAAACTTCTTCACAGACATTGAATTGTTGGAATGACACCATGTACAGAAATCTTCTTTTTAAAGATAAGTTATAAACACTGATTTCAATGCAGTTCAAGCCATAGCTGTACCTTCTTTTACCCTGTGCTGTATCGTATTTGGAGAGCTCTAATTAGCGTGTAGAGATGCTTCATGAGCAAGTAACATCACAGCTTCACGTAACTGGTTGCAGTTGGAGCTGCGTATAGCAAACCTAGAGTCTCTAGAAGAAAGTTGTTTTCAGGAAAATCCTTCTTGTCTAGATCTTATTAATAATTTTTGAGGAAACTTTTATTCTTCAGTAGGTGTTCTGCCCTTTTATTTTTTCGAATCTCTTTTGCAATGGAATAATAAAACAAAAAATGTTGATTCCCTTGTGTGTTACAATCTCATTGACCAAAGTGTAATACATCCCTTTTTCCCCAAACCATTTAAGAGGCAGGTAATTTGAACAATTCTAGCATCTTCCTTGCTTTTGTATTCATGTTATAAACTAAAATTATGCACAAGATTCATCAAAGCTGAGCTGTGCTGCTAAGAAGTGTGTAACTCAGATATAGAATGAGCCATTTAAAGAAGTTATTGATGCCAGCATTAAATTTACAATTATTCATAAAAGAAAACCATTTGAAGAATTCCCCATGCTGCAAGTACACAAAATACTTTGCTACGCATAAGAAGTTACATTTATTAATAGCCTTTTTTGCCAGAATTTCATTTCACCAAAGGAAACTTCATCATCCAATGGGAATAAGAATCATATGAACATCACAGATGCTACAAGTTTATTCACCATAACACCAAAAAAAAGAAAAAAAGACATGCAACTATCTCACAACAATGATGTTTCAAAACAGGCAGCTGTCCAAAATGTAAGACACAAGAAAACTTAGACATAAGAAATAGTTGTAACTAATGAACATTATTAACTACACCTTTTCCCCCTTGGGTTCATACATAGTGCTAGAAATGCTTCATGCAAATCTTGTTCTTGTAACATACAACTTA
Organism: Ibycter americanus; assembly: GCA_035590275.1. NCBI lineage: Eukaryota > Metazoa > Chordata > Aves > Falconiformes > Falconidae > Ibycter > Ibycter americanus. The sequence goes on from JAVJGI010000060.1 coordinate 21,773,951, forward strand.
TGTTACATATTATATGAAAATTTCTTTATTTACGATGTTTCATTTATTCCCTTGCAGTGATAATATATAGAGATCTCATATCTAGGGCCTTAGTTTTCCAGCCAGCTGGACTAAAACTTTATTTAGAAAATTTTTTTTTGAATACCGTGATTATCATAGGACTCAAACATTTCAGATTGGCTTTCGTAGGATATGTAGTTGATAACTAGTTCAAAAATCAGAATAATCTGAAGCTAGGAAAGCAAAGATTAAGGGCCATAAAAAGGGTGTTTGTATAATCTGTTATTCAGGTGAAAGAAAGTTTTAAAAGTGTAAATAGTTATGTTATAAAAATAGATTGGGTTTTTTAGGTGGGATGCTTTTTGCATAGAAGTTTTGGTACAGATATGAAAATTCAGCTATTTAGGGCTAGAGATACTTAGACTTCTAAATTTTAAAGCTTCATTTTTCCTTTCAAGAGGAGTTTGGGGAAAAAATCAAAGGTAGAAATATCTATAAACCCAATCTCTTATTGAAAGTAGTTAATAATGGATTATACAAGTACCATTTATTTCTTCATATACTACTATAGGATGTCTATGTCTCTCTCCATTCTAACTAGTGGTTTGGAATTTTGGTTTGGTTTTTTTCAAGGTTCTCAACCTTTGCATCCTTTTTATTTAAAATGAAGAATAAAATGGCAGATGAGGTGGCAAAAAGAGATGCTCTAATAAAATTGACAGGATGATAGAGGGGTTGCTTTCTTTTCACTTTGAAACAAGTTTTCTCTGTTTCATCTGTAACGCCGATGAGGAGGACAGCCCAATAGTTTCCCATCTGTTGTAGGATTCCCTTTGACAGAATACATACCAAAGGGGTGGGGTGGCCATGATACCATTGAATACCATTTTCAGGTGGCCCTAGAGATTGGCCACCACCACCACTCCTCTTTTTTCAAAGCAATCTCTACATGTTTGTCAAAGTCTTTTAATAAATAAGGAATTAATCTTCACAGTTTCTTTGAAGTAGTCCTTCCCTAATTGACTTTTAACCTTCAAATGCAGCCACCTTCCACCATTGTTGCTGGCCTAGAGTGTGTTCAGACATCTTCTGTCCAAGTTCTTTACACATACTTTCTTGACCACTATGTTTTTAAGGGGCCCACTATGTTTTTAAGGGGCTGCATGAAAACACAGCTTCTGATTGTATCATGCAATCTGTACAGTTTGTGGACATGCCAAAACATGACATACTCTTTTAGATGAGATTTTTTTTTTTTTTTTCTTCTAAGAAAGAATCCCCTGGAGATCTTCTTGAGTTTTATAGACATAAATTCCAATTCTCGGCTGAGATCATGACATGGGTGATGAGCAAAGACATGAATTTGTCTCTCTCCAACTCCTGCTGTAGAAGATATAAGTGAAGAGAATCAGTTGCTGCCTCATATGTGCCACATTCATATTGTCCTTTCCTGCAGGTATCAGCACTAGAACTTGTCAGGAGAAGCAGTTACCTGTGAGGTTCACACAAAGAGAAGCTCGACACCGCCTGAATGTCAGTAAAAGCAGCCCTGGACTTTTTTGTAGGCTTTTCCAGAGCCAGGTGCCTGGTATTAGCAGGGCACGGCAGTGTGTAAGGCGTATGTGGCAGACCTATCGAGCAGGCTATCTCAGGCACAAAAAGGAAAGCATAAGGTCTGGGAGACTTTATGGGATCCGTGGTTGCAGGAGTCCAGGTGAGGCTTGCCTACAGGACCATTGCAGAGTTCATTAGTGCAAAATTCCAGAGGCTGTAACTGAGCCTCAGGCAGGCTGTGATCCATGAACCCAGTTGCCAGGCACGTGAAAACCTGGCTCTGCTGAGAACTGTGAGGAAGAATCTCGAATACTCCAAGTGACAAGCTGGAACCTCACCTTCTGAATTTCCACACTGTACAAAGCAGGCAGGGGTCAGACACTAAAATCCTTGGAAAAAGACTCCAAAGGCTGTGGCTCTGGAGCAGAACAGAAAAATTCAGAACTATACAAGGGCACCTCTGTACAATTAGAACGCCCTTTTCAATATGAGTTTACATGGTTTAGTGACACACTTTTACTTAGAAAAATATAGTTCAGTGGTTTTGAAGTAGTCTTCTTTGAGTCCTTGATTATGGAAATTATGTTTTAAAATTATGTACATCTGAAAAACTCTGAACTAATAAATAGAATAGAATAATAAATCAAAATCTGACATTTGGCTAGCTCTGGTTGTGGCTTATCGCCAACGTAGGCAGTAAATAGCCCTAGACTGTGGGCTGATTTTCTATTAGTGGCTACAGTCCATTAAGCATGCTGCTAGAGCACATATTCCAGTTCAGCTTCATCTGAAGGGGATACATTTCTATGGTTGGAGACCTCACCACAGCGTAAACCACAGGGGGTGGGGACTAAGACTTTCACATCAAGCCACACTCGTGGTCAGGATTAAAGCTCTAATGCAGATGCACCAAGAGACAGATCAGGACTTTAGATATTTTCTATTACATCAGGAACTGCTACTTTTCTCTGGTTTTGGATTAGCTAATCTGCAATTGAGGGGACCGTGACGCACTGATGCTGACCTTCATGGCTCTCTTCAGTCTTAGGGTGCTTGTCAACCTAAAGAGTTGACTCGGTATGCTCTATTCTCAGGGGGGCTTTCTCTGACTTTTGTTTACAAGGGTATTCATAGTTAATAGTAGTACTGTCAGGCTATGGGTGAATTCTCTGCTTTTACATTAAATATATATTTTCTTTCTTCTTGCACTGTTATCTCCGTAACAACTCATTCTCAGCCTATTCCAGAACTTAGCCAGACTGCTTAGAAGAGGGTTGTATTTTGCCAGGGATGCAGGGATGTCCATTTTATTTACTGTCTAATGCAAAATAAAGACACTTTTTTTTTTTTTTAACTCTAACATCAGTTTTACTCACCAGGCCAGGCTGTTCTAAGACCTCCGTTGAGAGGACTCACATGAACCGGTAAAGATGAATATGGCAGAGCAGGTATATGAATCTGGCTTCTCACAGCAGATGGATGTCTTAACTACTGACTCTTCTGAAATGAATAAACTCAGTTCTCTTCTTCTTCTTCTTCCTCTCTCTCTGGAAATTAAAATCTGGACCTGTGAAATTTTTTCCAATTAAAGTTTCAATGACTTTGGCATGTTCTAACAAAACCATTGCATCAAAAATGCCTTATACATAATTGGTTGAGCCAACAGATGTCACATTATGGCTTAAGCCCTCCTGAGCGCTAAGGATCAGAAAGTGGCATTTTTAATAAAAGAGCTTTTTTGTCAGTAAACCCCAGACATGACCAGTAGATAGATTAATGTCGGTGTGCATCCAAGTTGCCCACAGATGGTAGAATAATCTTGGACTGGTTTTCCTGGACAATGACTTGAGATTTTCTTCATAAAACATCTTTCTAAAAGCCATTAAGATCTGTCAGATTAAAATAAAATCTCCAATGCCTTGAGGAGTCAGAAAAACAAAAATTATTCAATTCATTCCTGTTTATATAAGACAAGCTCAACTCTAAATTTGTTTTCAAAATATAACCAGTAGCTAATTTTCCAGTAACCACTCTCATAGGCAATTACTGAAAATCCATTGTTTAATAACTATAATATTTCCAAGACAGGGGTTTTTTTAAGTTTCAGTTATCTTACCACACTTTCAAATCAATCTTGATCCAAACCTAAAATTCAGTAAATAATACATTATTTCCAAAGAGAAGTTGGTCATTTGATGTCACAATTTTGAGAAATTTCACTTCTGTTTCAGAAGCAAAAGAGGGTACTCTGCTTCTAATTTTCTTTGAGTAGATATTTAGCCTATTGCATAGCCATGTGTACAGTCATTCACCTCGGGATTTCAAATCATTTTCAATTTTGGCTATTTCTACACAGACATGCTATGTGCCAATTCAGCCTTGTTCTATTTGCATCCACGTGATATGATTTATCATGCAGTAAGTGTGTTCACATGGTGGAGCAATTTTTATAGGGCTAACAACAATGCTGCATTAAACTCAGCTGAGAGACAGAGAAAGAAATATTCTCCGTGGTTGTTACACTTGCCAGCCATGCCAAGGAATTAATTCTAAATACTAAATTAATTTACATAAAACACATCTCTCCCCCCTAGTTTTTGTGATCTGCATTGCATTATTTGTTATACTTTATTGTCAGGTGTCACTGGCAACATGCCAATGTCAGAGGGTGGCTGTGCTTCCAGTAGAAGGAAGTTTGTTAACTCACAAATTTCCTCTGGTTGCCTATAGTAGAACTACCTGCTACTATGGTTGGAACAAGCAATGAGGTGTGATACATTTTGTCAGAGACTTTGATGTCTATCCACAGGCAGAATGTGAGGTAGCAGATGATTCTTGCATGTGACATATATATATAATGCATGTTGTCTTATTTCTATGTATATGTATTAGACTGTATACACAGATCAAGATTGGGCAGAGCTTTGTAAAAACCTCTGAAATAAAGCAAAGAGAGTTGAAGAAGGTGGAACAATTTTCTAATGTAAGTTGAAAAGCATCATATAACCTGAGGAATAATAGTAGGTCTCTGAGGTATGGTCCAAAATACTCAGAGGGTCAGAACTCAAGCAGAGGAATTTTTGTGATCCAGAGGCTTCTATTACAGAGACAGACCACACATTAAGAGAAGAATCTTCAGAGAACTTTAACACGTCTAAGACTTCCAGGAAATAAAAAATCCTCACCACCTCCCATCCAGGATGACAACAGGGAGGGACAGGAAGGTGAAGATCAGAACAAACAGTTGCACAGTGGTTGCAGTTTTACTTGGCATGTGCATGTCCAAGACCCTCTTCTCACCCCAGTTCCCCCCACCTGTGGTTCATCCAAACAAGAGAACATTTTCCATTCTGGGGTGGTGTTTTGCTTCCTCTCAAAAATTCAACCTAGATGAAAAAATCTTCCCTTCAAAAGTTCAGTCAAAACCAATGCCTTTCAGTGAAAAGTAATTTCAGCTTCATTGAACTGTGGGGTGTTTTTTCTAAGGGAGGAACATCGGGTTGAAAAACTAACAGCCAGCTCTAGATCATAGTACTTGTGAGTCCCAACAAAGTCATGTAGGTCTCAAAAGCTAATTGCTCATTAAGCTGAACAATTCCTTACATGTGCAACTGCCATACCCTTCACCAAACTTCAGAAGGGGCTTGGAACTGAAGATAGCCTCTAAACTCTCGGACCCTTCATTCTATATTCAGGTATCTTATACAGTCTGCACCAGAGAGTTATTACATCTCTCTGGTTGACAGAGAAGATTGAGCCAAAATCTCCTCCTTCTCTTGATTTACAGGAATATAATTAATTCTCAAGTCAACTGAGCTGAAAATGGTGTAAACAAGAGGAAGAACCGGGCCCCCAGGAACAGAAGTACTGTAGGAGCAGTCATCACTTTTAAAACATGGCAACATTTCAGAAAAACACTGCAGATGCTTTGGCTCTGTCCCTCATCCAAGCTGAGCATTGCTTTCTGCAGCTGTACTTTGCTTATTTCTACCAAGTCTCCTTAGGCTTTCATGCTAATACCTTGTACTTGATATGAGTGTTCTATAATTAAGCACACATACATGAAATACCCAAAACTATATTAAGCTTAAACACATTTTCAAAAAGTTGTAAAATACTCTTGCCAGATTCTATACTCTCAAATGGATTAATCTGAAAAACAACTGGGACTCAATTTAGACCTTCCTGGCAGCAAGCAAGAGAAACGTCAAGCTCAATATTTTACTTTATTGAAGACCCTCTTAGGAGTCCATCAGAAAGAACTCTATCTGCCTGGTAACCAGTGATCAGTGGGAGGTAATATTTAGTTTATTAATGTGGCTTTGATTTTTTTTCACAGTGTTGACGAATAGTAGTAAACTAAGACCTTGATCCAATTTCCCCGTCTCCCTTTCTGCAAAAAAGGCAATGAAACATAGATAAAGTTAACAAGATCTTGCATAATATCAAAGTGCATGCAGTAGGTCCCAAGTTATCCAGACATATAGTTTATTTGAACACTAGACTATCTGAATTAAAACATATGCACAGAAACTGAACACAATTTAAGAGACTCTGTGCTGAAGTCAAGGTTAATTTTGAAACAACCCTTCAGTTTCAAGGCAACTGTATGGATTAGTAAGTGTCTGTGTTGCACAGAAGAGTGGCTTTTGCTGGTACTTGACAGAACGGGTAAACCATCGTAGAGTTCTGATCATAAATAGACTGCAGCTTAGCTACTAACAATGGATTTCAAAAATGAAAGGAGCCAAAGCAAAACGCAGAAACTTTTTGTCCTGTTTTCATCTCAATAAATCAGAACAAATTACAGACGCAGGCAGGGATGCTGTCTCAAATGTTATGATTCACTTCATACAGCATATTACATTTGATTTGTACAATTATTTGTGGGGTTTAAGATTGTGTTGCTGGGGAGTGAGAATATGTTGGGGCTAAAACAGCTGACCAGGGTAGAACTCGTGGAATAAATACTCAGAGCTCAAAAACACAGTAGAAAGTAAAAATACAATGGCAGTAAGGTACTCTTGACCAATGCTCTATCGCAGTGAACCACATATGGAACTCCTTACTTCCATCGTTGACTTCAGTGGGGCTCTCATGTGAGTAACTACTATTAGTAGAGGTGTGAAAAGTTCACAATCCATTCCACATAATTAAAAAGCTAATAGGCAGGCAGCTGATGTTGTAGAAAAATCTTTATACTGATGCTCTGGCCTTCAGCAGTGAGGTACTTTACTGGTAATATCTGAATTGCAGAAATATCCAGACCATGCAGATTAAGTTTCCTGCATCTTGTTGCAGCATGCACTCCACGCTAAGGGTTTAGATGGGATTTGTTTTACATTTCTTTAAGGACAGATTGAGGCAGAGCATTGGTCCTGTGGGCAAATCTCCAAAACATTACTGCTTGCAATAGCAAATGGGAAGTTGGAACATGGTCTCTAGTAGTGCAAGCAAGAAGAAACCAAGAAGAAACCAGATACACAGCAGTGTATATGTCAGCATCTGTGGAAAAGTAACCTAGCAAAGCAAAGGTTCTGGATTTTGCAGTGATCTCACTAAACAGGGAACTGATCCCAACACAATTAGAAGAGATAATACACATACAATCAAGTGAAGCAGAAATAACCACCAACCGAGTATTTTAGGAAAAGAGACATTACTGTACAAAAAATCTTACAGGATTAGAACAGTTTGTCATGGTGGATATTAGATATTATCTTACCATACCAAGGCACTTGAAAAGCCCTCATGAATATGTAATCTGTAGTGATGAGGAAGAGAAAATACTAATTTAGATTGTATTAATGTGCCCAAGTCTAACCAATTAAGGGTTTTTTTTATCCTTTCCTTTGTTTTGAGGAAAGCAGAAGTTTTGGATAATTGGGAAAAAAAATGTAGGAAAAGTAGTCCAAAACATGCCCTGTGGTTCAAGAAGTTGTGTGCCCATTTAAGCAAGTGTATTATACCCAAGGGACAAGTGTGATCCTTACTGAATTTTTCGTAATAACAGAGGGGATATAATTTCAACAACCAAGATCTAGATGTTGAAAGTGCTCAGCCAAAGAAAATAAGGTCTACTTTTAGTGGTAAGTTGGAACTCCTTTTTCAACAATATTTTTAAGATTGTTTTATTCCTTCCTCTGTTTTGGGGGGGGCTGCCATAGAACATCTGTTACTTAAAATGGCTGCTTTCCTTATTACATATTGGTAGCTCTAATAAAATTGTGTTTATCCACAGATATATAAAACAAACAGCATTTTTCTGGTATTTATATATAGTATTTACAAAAAAGGTTTCTAGTGTGGAAGTCAATCCAACCTAATCACAGATTTTCTGTCACATTTACCTTAGTACCAGGACTCGTATCCATCTAGGAAATTATTTCTTGTAGAGATACAGGGCCAAATTCTCCCGTCAGTTACACCAGTATGCACTTGGAGTGACTCCAAATTAGCTAAAAATCAACAAAGGTAGTTTAATATGTTCTGGTGTAAATCAGAAGAGGATTTGGCTTCTGATCTTTCGATAATTATTCAAAAGTAAACAGCACTCAGTTGCATCACAGGAGAGCACTGGAATGTGAAATATCGGAAAATTGCAAATACACTGAAACAATAAAATTAGTTAATTCAGTATAAAATGCCTCTTCTTTACTGTTCTATCCATTGTCATTTCTTTCCAAATACTCTTTAGACCATTGATCTGCATCTAGAACACCCACAGGATGTTGGTTTATTATCTTTGGTATCTTGTAACTGCTAGTGCATTATGAGATAAGAGTTTGTAGCAACACATGGCAATAAGGGATCTGTACACCCATGCTTCATTACTTCTTGACCTTTCAGATGATACCCAATTGAAAAAGGATCAGTTCTTACATCTGGCAAAAGCCTAATTTACTAATATGCTGTCCTCCTGAGTCACTGCTGTAATACATCTGCTGAACTTCTTATATATCTTGACCCCTGTTAGTTCATTGTTGCTCAGTTATTTACTTTTGACATGCATGCATGCATAACCTGGGGGTTACTTTGGAGCTAAAAAATTTAGGGTTGAGGAGTGAATAGACTTTACGTTTGTAGTGCTCCACATGAGACCAAACCAATGATGGATCTTTAACCCAAAATTCTCAAGACAGTCGTTTACCAAAAAATAATGAAATACATTAAAAAAAAAAAAAGCTAACCCTCACAACAAAACAGACAAACAAAAAATCCTCATACACTGCCAAGAAATTTAACTTGGCTCAGAGCTCTCAGCATGTTAATTAGGCCATTGCTTCAGAGTCTTCTTCCTGCAGCGTCTTCAGAAGAAGCTGTTCTGCATCCCACCCGCCCCATCAAGTCTCTGACCCCACACTGTGTATGTCACTGCCATTCAAGGAGGTTATCTGAACTGGACCAGAGACGGGGGATGAACCCTGGTTTGAAACCTTGTTAGAAATGCCTCTTTTCCGTTAATATTTTCCTCCATTATTTTAACTCATCTCAGTTTCTGAGATCCAGTTCACCACTTAAGCCACAGAAATGTAGATGCAGGAATGACTTGACAGGGGTGAGGATGTGGGAAGGAAAACACAGGGTCGTGGCACTGTCAGTTCATGTTGGCTGAAAGTGACAGTGGCCTCAAGATAGTGTTTCACAGAAAGCTTATGTAACGGCAGCAAAAGAAACTCTTTTTCAAAAGAGTAAATGTCATCATGTGACCACATATAATTTTTTTTCTTCACTATTAGCTATCTGCTTCTTCTAAAAGTTATTCATTTCAAAGCTTAAAGTTATTATTACCAAATTTCATTTCTGGAATGGATTAATTCTTCCAGCTTTTTGTTATACGTGTAAGAGAAGCAGTAGGATCCTATCTCTGAGTTTCTGGAATATGAAAACACATAGTATAACATGTAAGTAATTATTGTACAGAAATTTTGCATGCATAGGAAGGAACCCAATGAACACTATAGCCTTATATCTTCCTTTTCTCATTTTGTTTTTATCTTCTTTTTCTCGTTTTGTTTTTTGCCCATGTTTAAGGGTAGGATTTTTCACAGCTAGTATGTTGTGAAATTTTCAGTCTAGTATGGCATGAACTCGATTACTTTTTTGAAAACTTGGGCATAAGCAACTCTCTTGTGGTCTCAAGTAGAGCTGGTTTCTGTGCGTGTGCACACGGAGTCTGATCAGGTCCTCAGCAAACAACATTCTCAGACCTGATCCACCATCAAATTTGAAAGGCTTAGCCTGCTTGGGTTTCTTATAATGGGATTTAGTCAGTTTTGCCTGAGTAAACTGGGAGAACAACAGATGGTTGAGAAATATGCCTCTCAGAGTCAGAACTCACTTTAGCAGTGCTAATTACCAATATAAAAATTACCATTCAACTTTTAACCTAGGACTGGTCCTTCCAGACTTAGAGAGGGCAAGTCCCAGGCTAGTCTCCATCATGATTTAGAACATGGGCTTTTTTGTGGAGTGAAACCAAGAGGATGGAGAGGATAGAAGCATTAGCCCCATGTCACTCCCAGCTATTCTGCCACACATTCCCACAAGCAGTTGCGCAGTCCTTCTAAATACTGTTTCAATCAGCAGACAAGGTGGATTCCTTGAGAGAGAACATTCTTCCTTAGGAGACATCCTTAACTTGTACACAATGTCTTTTTCCTGAAATGTTCTCTATACAACTTATTGCATTTTTTTTATTGCAAAATTCCTATTATACCAGTCACTGCATTGCAAGCTGTCTTCCCCTTCCTCACAACCCAGGAATAATCCTTGCCCGAGAAGCAAGGCCTGTGCACACCTAATCATGCTTAGATTACTCACTCCATTTCCTTCAGTACATACTTTGAAAACACCTAGACTCCTTGCTTCGAAGAATATGACTCAGATAAGAAACATCAAAATCAGGTCCATCTGCTCTTTGAAAACAGTTCTTATGTGGTTAACAATGTTCACTGGCAAATTGCCCCACATCTCCAAAGCCAGATGAGAGAAGTCTGAATTTCCCACAAGAAGGATTTCCCAAAAGTCCACTCAAATGAGGAAGGCATCCTACCTCCAGCAGTCACACATTCCCAAGGCTTTTAGGAGAAAGAAATTGAGTTCGTAATGTACTAGCCAGTTGTGAAAAACTCACCCTCTTAGAAATGGGCAAAGAACAAGGCAGATTCCTCAAGACAGGTTGAAAATATTATGGGAATTATTTCTTGTCATTTGCAAAAGCAGGGTGCACTTTCTGTCTCATGCCTCATTCACACAGATGTTCACCATCAATTTCAGCACCACCTACACTCCACACAAAGCTGCCATCCTATGGATATAGCTAAAAATTTACTGAATTAGAATAAAGAACTGTGAATGCAAACTGCAGAAAGAGTGGGAAGAATTCCCAAGGTATTTAAAATTTTCTGAACAAATTGTACTGGGATTCTTGCATGCCAAAGCTTGTAGGTTGGCAGCACAAAATCTGTAGTCAAGGAACAAATGTTGAGCATCACTATCAACTATTTCTCTTTGTTTGGGATCCATGAAAGCAAAGTTAGTAGAAAAGAATGAAAGTGAAGCCCACACAGGAAACAATATGCTGGACTGGTTCTGTAGGTAAAAAAAAAAAAAAAAAGGCTGCCCCATGTATTCTTAGGCAAGTGTGGTAGTCTATTATCATAAGCATTGCCATTTCACAGAGATGGAGACCACACATTTAATTCTTTTCTATAGGTTTTTTAAAAGGTGGCTTCAAGCTACTCTCTGAGGAGCATAGCTGGTTAATTGTAGCCCTGCTGGATTCCACATATCACAAAGGGCTCAACAAGAGCTAAAGAAAGAGAGTTTAATCAGATCTGGAAAAGATGGTTTTTAATGGATGTGAATTCTGCAGAGGATGATAATCATTAAAACTGAGGAGTTAATCAAAAATCCTAAAACAAGAAGGGAAATTTGAAGCAACCAGGAAACACTATCCCTCCTCCAACTCAGATCCTCTTAAAAAGTAGGTGAAAGAAAAAAAATAGCAAACTTAATAAAATGTTTTAAAAACAAACCACAAAATGGTTGTTTCTCAGTCACCTCCTCAGCCACAGAAAAGGAGAAGCTTCTGACTCCTGAGTCAGAATCGTAGGACAGGTTATTGCATGGTGATTACTTCGAGACGGTGATTAAAAGAGTAATTTAAAACACTAGGATTACTAAAGGAAAGGGGAAGTTAAAACTGCCTTGGGAAAATTATTCCACATCTTCTACAAAGAAGGAAAATAACCTATCCTTGAATGCCACTCTGGAGGACGTAATTAAAGAGGAATGAGAACTCCCTAACAAAGGAAACTGTTTTAATGGGACAATACATGAAACACTGTGATGTAGAAAGAGAAAAGCTGGTGCATGTGGGTGTTGGGGAGGGGGCGGCTGCAGCACAAGCTCCAAAGGCAAGCTGTGGCCTTAGCAAAAGAGGCGGCAGGTCCTTCTAGAGTAATATCACTGCCCTATATGACCCTGTAATAAGGAAGTGGAAGGCACTTCTGAGACTAGATGTTGAGACTGCAGCTGTTTCTTTGCTGACACCCTTCTTAGCCACCTGCTTTGCCAAGATGATTTTAGCACAGCATGATGAGATAAAAAAATGAGCCTGTGCTAAGCTTAAATATGCCAAGTCACTAAAATGTAAAATATTTTTGTCCTTAATTACCAGTGCTAATGGCTTCCTGCCTTCCACAGGCCCTATTGCTTTCATTTTTCAACCTTGGTTTTCAACCTTGCCCAGCTGGTCAAAGCCCAGTGCTGTGACCAGTCTGAATTCAGTGTTGACCCTGCTTGGAGCAGGAGGCTGAACTCCTGAGGTCCTTCCAACTTGAATGCCCACAACTTCATGTCTCTCTGGTTAAGGGCTCTGGAAAGTGAGTGCTCTATGACAGGGAGTCACATTATCGCGCTGATTTTAGAGAAGATCTATAATAAGGTAGAAGACAGAGTGTTAAAGGGATACAATTCTCTTAGCATCTTTTAAGTGTTCAAAACATAGATAAAAACACTTTGGACATGGTCAAATCATGTATTTAGGAGAATATTTTGATTAAACAAAGCAAAAAAGCAGATTTCTTTTTCATTTCCCCAGACAGCAACAAAAATAGAAGGAGAAGGTAAGTTCTTACCAGGTGTGAAATGAGACCTAGTTTAGAAAAAATATCCTTAAAATTGATGTCTTGTGTCTTGAAGCAGTAGCCCCGAATACCACAAAAGGCTAATGTAAATCCTATGTTACTAGTTTTAGGCGGGGGGTGGGGGGTGGGGTGGGGTGGGGGGTGTTTGACCCTGCAAATGTACCATTTACCTTATAGCTGGTTACAATCTGCATTTCTTGTTGATGACTGCCATATCTCTATTTAAGATATTAATTTCCAGGCTGCAGTCTGAAACATCAAGTCTTGGGCCACAATAACTGACATAATGACATCTCATCGTCATAATGAGATTTTTTTTTAAGCTGCATACCTTATCAACCCATCCAGCAGGCAATAGCTTTCATCAAAGGATTTAAACTTGCAGCCATGGCCTTAATCAGTTCCTTGGGAGCCCAAGCATTGCGTGATTGCTTACTGTAAAGGCATGTTCTGTAAAAGTAGTATACTTTTCAAAATCTCTTGCAGTCACCTGTAGAGTACCTTCTGAAAATCAAGTTTGTTCATCAAGCAATATCTTTAGTGTCATTTTGTTCCACTCCTGCTTGATGTAGGTATGAGGGAGAAAATACCTTGCTTTCACTATATTCTCCATACAGACAACTCATCTTCAGACCATCTGTCAGCAGATGTTGAAAATACAAGGCTGGGAGCTCCCAAATGCAGCACCTTCAGTGCCCAACCTGGCAGCACTGGCCAGGCACCTGCTTTTGCCTCCCTGCCACTATTCACAGAGATAACGCTGTTCCTCTTGCTCCATCTTCTTTAATTAAAACTCAAAGGTTTTCTCTTCATCTGTAGTTGATTCACTTAAACTGCAAATTCTCCTGCTGTTTTCGCCCCAACAACCCGTCCAAATGGAGGAACCTCTGATCTCCACATCTACCATTTCTCTAAATTGCGCCCTCACCACGTATGGCGCACCCCCCACCTGCCCAGCCTAGACCCCCTGCCCCATGCTTTTTACCACCATGACCCTGCCACCAGGCAACCCTCCACCTTTCCCCACACCCTGCCCTTCTTTTGCCCTTGTTTTCTTCCCATGCATTTAATGGTGCACAGATACAGAGTTTCCATCCCCAAATGGGACCCCATGTTGTCACATATTTACCACACCTCACCACCACCAACACCACCACCATGCTCCGTGCCAACCCAGCTTCCTGGTTGCCCGCCTGAGCCATGTGTCCAGCTCCTGTGGAGCACAGAAGGACAATTGTGAGAGCTGCTGCTTCTTCTAGACTGAAGTAAGGGGTGTGAGTGATAACCCAGGCATCTGCAGGTTGTTAGGCTCCCAGGAGAACCTGCACCAGGAGCAAAAGCTACTCCCACTACCCAACACTGGGAACAGAAATGGCTCAGGTTCCTCTCTTCACACCTATCCCAGCCTGAAACTCTGCTCCACCTCTTTATATCCACGGTATAGATAGAATACCAGCATAAGACACGGGGTCGTCTCTTGAAGACACTGTAAAACAACCACTGTTTAGTATTTTGTCCTTTAACAAGTAAACTGAAATTACAGCACCTTTAGCAGCGTTTGATAGGAAAGGCCTCACGTACGCAGCCTGTAAACCCGTCCTGGTTTCAGCTGGGATAGGGTTAATTTTTTTCTTAGTAGCTGGTGCAGTGCTGTGTTTCGAATTTGGTGTGAGAACAATATTGATAGCACACTGATGTGTTTAGTTGTTGCTAGGTAATGTTTATACTAAGTCAAGGACTTTTCAGTGTCTCAGGCCCTGCCAGCAAGAGGGCTGGAGGGGCACAAGAAATTGGGAGGGGACAGAGCCAGAAGAGCTGACCTGAACTAGCCAAAGAGGCATTCCATACCGTGGGATGTCATGCCCAGTATATAAACTGGAGGGGTTGGTCGGGGCTGCTGGTCGCTGCTCGGGGACTGACCGGGCATCGGTCAGTGGGCGGTGAGCAGCTGTGTTGTGCGTCACTCGTTTTCTTTTCCCCTTCCCTTTGGATTTCATTCCTCTCCCCTTCTCCCTCCTTTTAATTATAACTGTTGTTGTTGTTGTTATTATTATTATTGTTGGGGGGTGTTTTATTTTACTTCAATTATTAAATTGTTCTTATCTCAACCGTTGAGTTTTACATTCCTTCCCGATTCTCCTCGTTATCCCTCTGGGTGAGGGGGAGTGAGCAAGCGGCTGCGTGGTGCTTGGCTGCCGGCTGGGGTTAAACCACAAAACCCGTCACTTAGCCAACATGTATATTCATAGGTCATTATCTTTCCTGTATTTCAAATCAACACTTCTCAGGAGAGCACGCATTTTTCAGAAAACATTTTACAGAGGCCCTGTATTTAAACCCTGAACTTTAAGCTTAATGGCTACCTCAATCGCGTTCATGGAGGGAATATCTTCTTACTCAGCATTCAAAAACACAAAGTTCATACAGATCTGCAAGAAAGCATTTTAAAACTGCTTATGGCCTCTTAACCAGCTACATTTTCTTCCTACACACAGACATTTGCAGAATGAAAATATTAGTTATACATCTGTATCAGATCTAAGAGGCACAGGTACAAAAGGCACACTCCCGTGTTTTATTGCCAGTTATACCCACCCACACATACACACTGCAGCACAGTTAATTTTTAAACTGTTGTGTGTCTTACAGTACAGCTGTCTAAATAAAACTGGGATGCAAACTATTTCCTTAGCTGGTGTTCAAATACTTCTGTCTTCTCACAGATTTGCCTGCTAAATCCTTCTGCAGCTGAATACTAGCTAACTAATATTTGGCTCATTCTTCCCACATTCAAGCTGCCCACGTTTGAAATGTCTGCAGTATTGCCTCCCACCTTCACCTACTGCTACTGTCTCATGGATTGGTATTGCCACATTACCCAAGTTTCTTCTGACGGTTTCTCTTTCCCTCTTCTTCTACCTCTCTGTGCAGGGCCCCCGCCTCAGCTGCCCACATCGCTGGGACAATAGCCACCATCCTGCTTTTATTGGCAACCACTGAGCCTGACTTTAAGCTCAGAGCAGACAGAGTTGATAGCAAATAGCGGTTTTTGGGTGACTACTCATTGCGGTTCTACTTTGCTTGGACTTAAAAAAAAAAAGAAGCTGTATTTCAAAATAAAGCATTTCACCCAAAACTGCTAAAAATAAGTGTTGTAGACAAAACTTAGGACATTCTGCAGGAGGTATTTTTTATATTTTATTTTTCCTGAATGACAGTGTTCAAAGAAAATGAATCAGTTTTAACTAATTTTCAAACAAAAAAATCAAAATTCACTCAGCAAAGAATATATGTTAAAATATAAGACACTAAGAACCTCTTCCCCTTCAGAATGTTTAAGCTACAGGCATTTTTGTTTCTCCCTCTATTATTTTTCTTCTATTTTTGGAAAACTGAGAGTCAGGAAAAGGGTACAATGTTGACAGATAAAATAGAAGGGGGATAATATTCACAGGACTCCTGAATAATAAAATTCTAAAATGTATATATATTAAAAATCAGTAGTTCCCTATTAGCACAATGGCCACTCTTAAACAAATTCCTTTCTTTAGTATTACACACACCAATCTATTATTTTTCCTAAAGAATATTTACTGCAAGAACAGCATGTAAAGCCCCTCCCTACAGCGATTTGGGAGGGAGGGTGATTCAGGTATCTTGACTGGATCTAGGTCTTAACTGGAGGACACCATGCTGCATCTTGCTCTCTAAAACTCTACTAGCATTGTCCGTGTCAGCCTGCAACAGCCATCCCAGCTTACCACACTGCAATCGATTTTTACACACTTTTATCATGAGCACAGCTGACTCTCTCACCAGGAGCTTTGCAGCAGTACAAAAAGATTTGGAAGGACCTGTGGAAGCATTAGGACTTGGAAACATGAGCAAGGTTTGACAGTGAGTTAGTTCATATTAGTTTAATGTGAAAGCAACCATTTCTGGTTCTGTTTGCATGGCAGGAGATCTGTCTTACTGTGGTTCAACTCCAGGCAGGAAAAGCTAGCATTTCGGATACATGGGAAATAAATAAGTGGTGATCCTCCTGCTTCTTCCCACAGTGAGGCCCTCACTCATACACTACCCTTTGACCATTGCTTTCTGATGGAGATTTGAGCTGTTATTAACACCCAACTTTGATATGCAAATACACCATTGTACATGGCATACAAATAAATAGCTTCTTCATCTCCACAGAAGATAGCAATATACCAGATATGCTTCTGTAGTCTGTTCAGGGTTTTCTTCAGCCTGGCCATGTTTTCTCCATGCAGC
>JAVJGI010000060.1:21795929-21806104 GCA_035590275.1 Ibycter americanus
TAGTACTTAGAGCCAAATTCAACACTGATGTAATATCTCTGAATTAAGTTATGTGTCCCCAATGTTGCAACAGGCTCTTCCTTTATAAATAGATTCCATAATTCAAATAGAATACTATTTTCCTATTCAAAACCTCTGGAAGTAAATAGTTTTCATCATTAAAGTAGGTTAACCAAAGGGTCTTGTAATTCCAGGTGTCTCAGGTAGCTTTTGAAATATTATATAAGCTGTCTGACTGTTCAAACTGACTTTAGAAAATGGAAGCTGCAGTAAACATCATGAGTAACGTCCTGTTAAATACCTTAAGTAGCACAGGTAGCAGGAGTCCATGGGCATATGTTGTAGACCCACTCCATGAAGTTCTGTGCAAAGGTCAGGGAGTGACATTATGTGGTGGTGTTGTATGGAAAGTCAGACACAAAGGTGTTCCCAAATTCACCCTCAGTGAAGAGGGTGACCCAGGTGTTGCAAGCTGCCTGCAGGGGATCTGTCCAAACAAAAGCACCTCCAGGCTTCTCCAGAGGGACCTCAACACCCTTCTTGTGAGACAGATGTAGAAACTAGATGTTACCCAATGGAATTCATGGCAGTAATTGCAGTAGGTGTGTTGTGGCCATGCCAGCTTCTGCTCACATTTAGGAAGTCACATTCTGCCATTATTTCAGGGATCTGGTGTAAGTGAGATCTTGGTCTTTAAAGCATGTTATCTCTGTTATGAAGGGAAGGGCAAATAGACCCTTTCCTAATATGAAAGCTTATGCCCTTCACATGCTTAAAGTCTTCAGTTGCACCTTAACAATCAATTCTGAAAGATATTTTCTTACTCTGGAAGCCAAGTTTATGGTTGGATGCTTTTTCTGTGGATAAAATCTAACTTAACATGGAAAAATAATTTACAGCTAAAGAAAGAAAACATTTTAATACAGTAATAGTCTCCTTAATGGTTATTATCTAATAAAAATTAGAAACGTGATGGACTTCCTAGGCCTTTCAGTCAAGCCCAGGTTTTGTATGGGTATCTGTCCTACAACATATTCTCTATTTAGTTCAGCAGTATCTAACTACCCTTGCTGGGCATGGCACAGGCCCCTTATTACAACCCCAAAGAGCACCATGTGTTTCTCCACGAGCATGTGACATCAGTCTGGATGAGTGCAATAAATCCATTGTGGGTGCTTCCCACTTCAGATCCTTCATCAGATCTGAGGGATCGTGGAAGGTGGGTGAGGGAGGGTGAACAACAGAGAAGACCACCAGGGTGATTTATCCAGCCTCCAGCTTGCAGTTCCCCACCACTCTCTAATACTGTCATCAGATCCAGGCAAAGAGCAGGCTGCAGGTCAATAAGCCAAGCATTCCTGGCACTCTCTTCCTTCCCTTTTCCATCATCCTGAGATAGCTCTGCTCCTTCATCATATGGCAAAGATGGGATTCAGAGGTTTAGGAAAAATGGGGCAGGCTGACACCACCAGAGTATCTGTTGTGGCCAGCAGGTCAAGGGAGGTGATTCCACCCCTGTGCTCTGGTGATGCCCCACTTGGAGTACTGCATCCAGCTCTGGAATCCCAGTACAGGAAAAATATGGATCCGATTCCGCCCCTGTGCTCTGGTGATGCCCCACTTGGAGTACTGCATCCAGCTCTGGAATCCCAGTACAGGAAAAACATGGATCCGTTGGAGCAGGTCCAGAGGAGAACCAAAAAGTGATGAGAGGGGTGGAACAACTCTCTTATGAGGAAAGGTTGAGAAAGCTGGGGTTGTTGAGTTTGGAGAAGGCTCTGGGGAGACCTTATTGAGGCCTTAAATACTTAAAAGGGGCTCATAAGAAAGATGGGGACTGACCTTTTAGTAAGGTCTGTTGAGATGATAGAACAAGGAAGGCGTAATGGTTTTAAATTAAAAGAGGGTTGATTCAGACTAGATATAAGAAAGAAATTGTTTACAATGTGGGTGGTGAAACACTGGAACAATTTGCCCAGAGAGGTGGTAGGTGCCCCATCACTGGTAACATTCAAGGTCAGGTTGGACGAGGCTCTGAGCAACCTGATCCAGTTGAAGATGTCCCTGCTCATTGCAGCAAAGATTGGATGAGATGTCCTTTAAAGGTCCCTTCCAACCCAAACTACTCTATCATTCTATGATTCTATGATCTAATGGTAGGTATTCATAGCCTATACTCAGGGAAACAGAAAGGTGTTGCTAGGGACAGTTCAGAAAGATTGTCTTGGCAGGCCACATACATTGGGGACGTCTCATCCTCCATCGAATGAGAAAATTACATCCCTTGTGTCATCTCTCAGAATTACTCAGAGATCAAGGATTTTTTCTTTTTAACAGGTTAATTTTGACTACTCCTACTTCTGTCTCCCTATAGCACCCACAAATTTCTTTCCCATTGCTAGGTCTCTTAACCCTTTCCAGAAGCTGCAAGCTACTCCATTCCCCCCACAGCTACCACTTAGTCAGCTTAAGTGATTCTATAATAGAATATATTAAAATTCTTATCTTTGAGCTGCCCTGATGTATCATCATACAACAGGATCTGTCACTATGTTTGAACATCCTTATTTAATATGTTAGGATGTTATCTGCAATATGTCATATCGCTGTCCCTAGCTGTACCCTACTACATAAGGAAAAGTAGAGTGAAGTAAGCACCCAGGCTGAGCAGGAGGGGAGAGGCAAATTCTGAAAGAGAACTGGGAAGCTGACAGTCTTCACAAAAGAAGGTGTGAAATCTTTTGCAGAAGTGTAACATTTGGACTTTACCTATTCCTCTCTTCACTGTAGAATGACAGAGTCTATTCAATAGTAGTAGTATTTTTTAAAGTATTTATAAAGTAGTATTTTTAAAATGGTGTAATAGCCTTTAAAGGAGTTTATGAGTGAGCTATGTAGCAACGCTCAGTGAAGCACTCAGAACAGAAACTGAATATCCAGCAAGATTTATCATGCAATTAGACAAAGTTACTTGGGCTGTATTCCTGCTGTTCTTTATTTTCTCTTTGCTGAAGAGTAAAACATGCAGTAATGAGTGTCAGCTATAACACTCTCACCCAGATGCATGTGAAACATAAACATGAAATTAATACATCTTAAAATGTTGGGACTTTAAAAGGACTACCTCACGTATTAAATTGGGATAAAAACATCTGTACAGGAGGAAACTGATCAGTTACTTTTACTGAAAGACTGAAGCAAAGAAAGACAAAGGTGATACTTTCACTAAATACAGTGTTTACTAAAGCATTACTGATCTGCTCTGCAAGTCAGCCCTCTCAAATCAGCACTCCAATATTTGTCAGGATTGTGGCAAATGTAAGCACCCTGTGGTTGAGATTTCCAGGAAATTTCTCTCGGGTTTTGTTTTTAGGTTAGATATATTCAGGTAGTACCACACAGAAAATAAAACATGTTCTGATAACCTAATTTACATGTATCTACATATAAATTATTTAAATATTTGTCACAATCAGTGCAATTTTGTGTGAATGTGAAGGGCTACACAGCAAACAAAAACTTTGGTTACATGAACTGCAATACCTAACAAGGTCTTGGAAACTACCAGAGATGAGCCAAACAGCAACCGTAAATGCAAACACTAGGTTTGACATGACATATATCTGGTAAATATGGATGTCTGTATGCTCCTTCATCTTGCCGAGGGAAAACAACTAGTTTAGGATTCAGAGGTAGAGAGGTGCATTGGCATAAGCATCAGTGCTTTTCAAAAAGCAGGGATATAGGCAAAAAAGCACTCTTTTCATGAGGGAAGACAAAAAGGTCATTTTTCTGAGGGGAGAATTCCTTTTGTGGTGATTTCTGTCTGGAAAACAGTGTTTCCCTAGCCTGGTACAAATCATGTAGCAGTGATGATGCTCCCGTATAATCCCCAGGGCCCTTTCATAAGAATTCAGCAACATTGAAGCTGAATCTTATCCTCTGTTATGTCATTTTTCACCACCAAACCTATTCTGAACCAGAGGGTCTAAGATACCCATTACCTCTCTTGGGAAGGATATTTAAACTCTGTCTTGTCTAATGATCCTTACCACACTTTCTCTGGGATTGGGAAAGACCAGTTGGTACCAGAAATGATCCATCAGCTTTGTTGGTTTTTCTTACATTAAGTCTCAGCCCACTTCTCTCGTCTTAACCAGGTAAGGAAAGAAGTATCAAGAAGATTGCTTTAGAATCTGATTTAGAGAACCTTGGGTTTGAACTCTTTCTCCTCCCAAAATCTTCCAAGGATCATTGGATTAGCCTTTTTCTTTGAGGTCTGATCATGGATATGCAAAGTATGATTCTTCAGTTCATGAATATGAGGACAAACAATTAGATGACCATCACTTCACAATCATATTGGTCATGATCAGGGTGACTAACTTCTAGGCTAATGTTTAAATTGTATCTTCATTCATCCCATGTGGCAGCTTTGTCAGAAACCTTGTTTACATGCTTGTAAACTACCAATGCCAGGAAATTACTGTGGTGTTAGGCTATACATGGCATGGGAATCCGTCTAATTTTCTATTTATAAGCAAGCTGTTTTCCCATACAACTTCAAACTATAGTTCATTTAGTCTGAATAAGGTCAGGATTCATGTCTTGGATGGGATATAGATTATGCAGAGAAACTAATATTATTTAAAAAAAAAAAAAAATTAGAGTTTTAGTTTCTTCCCATTCCAGGCAACTCAAAAGGTTCTTCTGATGAGCTCTTTTCATCTCCTTCATCTCCAAGGTACTGCAACTAGTCTCACATGCTCTAATGACTCAGTAGGAAACCATCAGCATTTTTACACAGAATTTTAACACCAGATAACAAGCCAGGTCAAAAAGAGTATCCTACAATGCTGCTAAAACTTTTCTGGAACAAGCAGAAAGCATATGTAACATTTGGCAATGAGCTACCACCTCTTCCATCATCCCTCTGTTCTTTGACACATGGAGATTTGTGCAAATGGGGGCAGGCAGAACCTTTCTTAAAAATACAGCTCCATCCATATTCATCTGGAAGCCACATTTCTCTGCATACTGAATTTTTGGTTTTATTTTATTTTGCCAGCATTCTGTTAGATGTAGTTCTGATTATAACCTGACCACCAAGCTCCCCAAACTGAACTTTTGCACTGATTAAAAGTAAAGGCAGTGTGTTTATGAAAGTCCGCAAATCTGTGAGTCAAAAGAAGACACCTTACCAAAGGGTCAGAATTTGATATAAGGAAGAAAACGTCCAAAAGCATGGAAGAAATGCTACTTCTTGGGTAAAAAGATTCTGTTGCTGAGAAAAATCAAACATTAATAATTCATTTCTTTACCGACTTTCTACTCTTGATTCTAAGGAGGTAAAATAGTTTGAAAGCCCCACAAAGGTGGGGGAAAATATTACATATTTCCTACCTCTAGCACATTTCAAACCAATTGACCTCAGTATAGTGGGAAGGCCTCTAGCCTCATGGCAGAAAAAACTTTGAATGCCCAATACAAAATTTAATATCTATTAGCTGGGAAAGAGAAAGAAAGAAAAAAAAAAAGAAAAAAAGAGGAGCTACCAGATTGATGCCTTGCTTCATCTCAACTTATATCAGCACCTTGGATCAAGGGAGAGAGGAGAGGAAAGTTAGTTCAGCCAAATTTTAAACTTTTCAACAAGGATCAGGGTTGCAGTTTAATATATTTTCCTAGTATATTACTTGTCCTGCATAAGCTGTTACATCCCTAGTTTTCTAAAGCACTGTTCCTCATTCAGATTTGGACAGACAAGGAGACACTGAAGGGTGCATTTACTGGGCAAGGTTTGCCTTACACATTGTCTAGTTATAGCTTGTACTAGTAACACATTGCATATTCTTCAATATTGGGCAGATGATTATACAGCTACTGTCCTCATTGACGTCTTTGTATCACTTGGATAAAGCAGAATATATAAGGGCTAAAGCAGATGAAGCGTTTAAGAAGTTTTTTTCTTGACAGGGCATTCAGAGAGTTTTTGGGGGGTTAACTATTGAGGTAGGGATGATGCAGCTGAAATGTTAGGACTCATTTTCCCATGCTAGCTAGTAAGGTTGCTACTGACTTATTTTTATTGAAGACTTACTTTATCTATACTGAAGTAGTTAAAAACATAAACACATGCCTTGAAGTTTGGAGTTATATTCCAGCCAATAATATTTTGCATTTTTGTAGGGTGAGTTTTTGCGTAGCTCTGTATGTTGAACCATCACCGGCCTGTATTTTCACTTTTTAGAAAAAAACCTAACAGTCTTTACTTCATGTCTTTTACTGTGTGGCACTACTTACTTTAGTACTTTAGCACTTCAAAAGCATTTATTTATTTTCATAAGCTTTGCTAAATTTTAATAGAAGACTACTAGAGACAGACTGACAGATCACAGAGAAATCAAGTGATAATCTAAAGTCACATCCAACTCCACTCCTTAGAAAATAAAACTATCAGCAATTGGACACATCTTCATAGCCTTCCTGTAGTCAGATAAACTAAGTAAATTACAAAATACAGAACTCCCCATGAAAAATACCAAAAATACCTTGTCATTACAAGTTGATAGCTATGGATCATCTCATCACAAACCACTGCTGAAAGAGCTATAGGTGAAGTGCCTGTCTTATCTTTAAAGATCAAACCTTCTATTTATTTTATTTAGAACACCAGCATTTCCTTTAGACTCAGTCTACAAACTTCAGCAAAGGCTAATATTTACACATTTTTTGTTTTTGTTTTGTTTTTCTGAAAGCACTACCAGCACCAAAGAGAAGAAAATCCCACCATAATAAAAAAGTAATAAATCTATTGAAAACACATGGAAGTCATTTCTCAGAATATCCTCACGATACCTGTACCTGCAAATTTCACCCACAGAAACATTATTATATCACAGTTTTATCAGAACCAGAAAAAGACACCACCAGTTTTCAAACTGCAGTAGTTTCCTGCTACAGATATCTGCAATTCAGATTTGTTCTGGAAAGAAAATTAAGCAAAAAGTAAAAATAAAAATAAAAATAAAATAAATGCAATCTAGCAGGAAAGCTTACAAAATCTTGCTGAGGAAGCAGCCTATGCTATTCACAGTCCAAAGAAAACACATTGGTTTAGTATAGAACAGGCAGTGAAGCAAAATACATGATTCTCTCTTCTATTTCCTTATGATACGTAATTTTTGTAGTCAACATAGTAATCGTTTTGACCGTTAGCTTGATAATAGCGTAAAATTATTTGCATTTAATACTTGTAACAGTTGTATATCTCTGTCTAAATGTGTTGCTATGCAGTGGTTTACTGAAAATATTTAAAAAAAAAAAAAAAAAAAGAATGCTAATTCCATTATAACCATTTAAAAAAAAAAGACTGTAAATTTCAAAACAAGCTTTTCTTAGGTAAAGCTGCATAAACCTGCCCTTTCTTAAGAAGGAACAAATCATAGTCAATATAGGAGGTTTCAAGAGCAAAGCTATTCAAGAAGAGTTCGAATGAGCACAGGCATATGTATATTTACAGACTTGGGCTAATTGATGACTTGACCTACCATTTGAATCAGGTAAAATGTAGAGGTTTCTTCTGTTTCATCTTGTGTCGCTTCGAGAAAATCACACAAGGACGAATCCTTAGCACTGAGCTTCACAACCTACTACTAAACTCATTTTAACTGTCTATGGCTTCTACTACTTATACCAAGCCCATCCTAGTGCAGTCTCTTGCCTTACCCTTAGTGGAGTGTCCTTGCTACCCACCAGCTATCTCATGCATGAAGTACAATTTTATTAAATGAGGTTTTGGTGTATGCCAGTATATCCCTCCTGGGACTACAAAATGTTAAGGCATCTACACAAGATGTAGTCCCAGATACTTAACTCGTGTTTCCCACCTTCCCACCCCATCGGCTGGAGGTGATGTTCTTCACCTTTCAATGATTCCTGAAGGGCATTTGAGCATGATCAAAAGTTTCAAGCTTGAAGTGCTTCTGACAAAAATTGCTTTGGAAACTTAGCAAACGCAAAATGAACCAGACGAACATCTTCTGCAATCTTCTACTAGGCGTATGTACTTCTATTTCATCTTTAAGTGTTTAAACATGGCAGAAAATTTGTTCCTTATAAAACTCTATCTACATTTTTCACCTTGATATGTAAAAAAGTTTTATTTGAGAAGTGCTGCAGATGTCAGGTCCATGGAAGAGCTATTAGTTTTAACCCAGAGGCCCTACATTTCAGTCTTTATGTAAGATTCCTTTCAGGCCAAGGTATGACTCTGACTTTGCTAAAGACACAGGATGCAAGGGGATGTCAATTTATCAAAACTCTTCCCTCCACAAAGGGAAGGTTAGCAGCAGGTTTAAAACAGCAGTCATTCATTATAAATCTTAGCCCTTTAGATGCTATAGAATGGTAAAGAAAGACTACGTTGACACATTACATAGTAGGAAAATGCTAACTCTTCATACTTGGGAAAGGGGTTGGGGTTAGTTTCCTTCTTATTTTCACATAGTTGTGGGGGGGTGGCTTGTACATCCAGGCCATACCACAGTCATTAAATTCACATCCAAAAAAAAAGACAATCCTGCTTTAACAGCTGCATCTGCTGGCAAGGTCAAAAGATGTACTGTTGTCGCATTTTGTAACCAACATAAGGAGCCAACTGTGGAGTATGCTACAGCTGACCTGCACAACATAACAGCTGTATTAAAGACCAGCCACCTAACCTTGCACACTTGTGCTAAATGAACTCACCTAAGAACTGAGGCCAGTCTGATCTTGGTATTAGTTGGATGCCTGCTTACAGTTTACATTTCAATTTCAATATATGTCGATGCGAAAAAATATGGTAAAAGACCATGCCCCGAGACAAACAAACAAACAAACAAAAGGAATTGACTTGACCTATCCACAATGGATTTTAAAGGTCCCTGCCCTTCCTCCCTACTTCATTTTGATGCTTGGACTTTCTTCTTCATCTATCAATGAAGTTTCCACAGTATTATACACCTCTCTTACACTTGAAGTTTAGCCACTAAGATGTCTGTATCATCACTTGTGTTTTAAGTAGTTTTTTTCTTAAACGGCACTTTAATATGCTGCTTCAAGTTATTGGAGTTAAATGAGTTGTAGTAAGGGAGAAAGGCAGAGAAGTGTGCAAAATACAGAAGGGAGATCTGGAAAAGGCAGAAGAACCCAGAGAAGGAGGCTACTGAGGAAAGATATATGCAGAAGGAAACTGAAACAACTAAAGGAATTAAAGTAACATATGAGGAAGATTTTATAAGAGACCTATCCTACAGCCATGAACTGGAGAGATAAAAGCTCCTCTGGACCATGAAGAAAACTGGAGGAAAATGAACGGTAAGACTATGACAGAGAGAAGCTACGAAAATGATGGGCTACGGAAACGTCAGAGGCTGAGTAGGAATTCTGAGACAATAGTGAAAAAGCATAGTGTGGAGTAAGGGCTGTTGAACAGGAAACAAAACAATGAAAGTGTTGGAAAGAAGTCACGCTTCAAAAATTGAGGATGAAATTATGCTATAGAAGAAAGAATGAAGTATATGGACTGAAAAGGTTACACATTGCATACTTACATGTCACAAAAGTTTTTGAGAGTGATAGCGGAAGGAGATTGTGATCTCAGGGGAATTTCTGGATGATCCTTTTATGTTATTTTTTAGTCAAATTCCCTGGTTCAGCCTAGGGAATAGTTTGAGTCAAAGGTGCTCCTTGCTTTTGTCCTAGGGGGTAGCTAGACAGAGGGAGAGTGATTCAGCAGACAGACCCACTTTAACAAAGATGCTTATAGATGACATTAATGCAATGGACTAGTGAGGGCTTGGCAGGATTGTCTTAGCCTTTGCCTAGAGAGAAATCAGGTTTACTTTGGATTCGATCTCAGAGTTGGGGACAAACATGCCCTTTCAGACAACCTTTCAAAGCAGGGCCACTCACTTGCCCTGGATCAGCCCCCAGGCAGACCGTATTGTTTTCACCTTATCTTGGAAAAAGTTACCAGTTGGAGGCTGTCAATAGGGACTCATGATGAATCCTGCAGCGAACATGATGCAGCCAAGGTCAGAGGTAGAACTAGGGTGCCAGGAAAAGGAGGCAACAATACACCAAAAAAAAAAAAAAAAAAAAAAAAGAAAGAAAAACAAATTAGTTACTCT
>JAVJGI010000060.1:21810419-21827261 GCA_035590275.1 Ibycter americanus
CCCCCCCCGCCCCCCCCCCCGCCCCCCCCCCCAGGGAAGAAAACGCTGTAGCTAAGCCTGTAAGCCTTTAATTAGGTGTATAGGGGAAGAGGTTGACTATCAACTTAAACTTCAATGTGGCACTCTACCAAGGGGTAACCAACCTCTTTGTATGGATGTTCAAGGTCAAGCATCTAATTTCTACTGGTGCCAAGGACAGGCAAAAATCTCAACACGTCTCTACAATAAGTGTTTCCTCCATAGACACGAGTATCACCAGGCTCAAGGGAGAGACTCATGTGTCACAGACTGTTTACTGGACTGATGCCAATAAATTATTTCATATTATTAGCACTTTACTGCACAACCCCAAGCAAGTCCCTTCATGTTTATGTGCCTCAGTTTCCCCATCTTCAAAATAGCTGCAATATTTATTGTCTCAGAGCAATAACATGAGGCTGCTGTCACATTGGTAAGTGGCTTAGAGATCCCTGGATAGATGCTGACTTGGCATAGAAGTGTATATTTACAAATGAAGATGTATTCTATTGTTATGAATATTGTGTATTACAGGCTGCTTGCATTATCAATTTAATGTACATGAAGATTCAATCAAAGCTGTTTAAGACCTTGAAAAAGACGCTGCTCTGTGTACATTCTGATAGGCTAAGTGTTGATTCAGCCTACGCACACGCACAAATAATATCTCGAGTCATTAGGGTCTAGCTTTTTTAAAAAGCAGTTTTCAAACTTTCAAAAATCCTTTCTATGTGTGATCTGTGAGTTACCTTCTACATTCGAAGCTGATAAAATGCAGGAATGTTCACATTCATGAGACAATAGCTTTGACTGAATGCTGTAAAATGAAATAGTCTCTTTCAGTTTTTCCTTTCAAAAGGAAAATTGCATAAATAATACATTTGGGCCTTGCAATACAAAACAAGCACAATAGCTACTTTACAGCTTTCACCAAAATGAAGGCCATCTTTTTCATTTATATTATGAAACTGGTAATACAATATCATCATCTCCGATTGGCTGAAATCATCTAGACGGTGAGCTCTCCTTTCCAGATAATGCCACTTGGTCCCTATGTCAATGGAATGTGTAATGGTGGGACATATAAGACAAATTTTTTGTCATTGGTTAGCAATGAAGCTTAAAAAAAAGCAATAATGGAGATTTATTGAGGAATAAGGAATGCTTCCCAGTGAAAAAGAGTAAGACAAGTATCTGAAATGTTTCTGTGCTCCTTGTCAATGTTTTCTTTTATATTTGTGCTCCTTTGCATTCTTAATACATTCTGTTTCAAAGAGGAAAGAGTATGCAATGATGGAAAGGGTAGCTTAAGTTCAGAAGGACCTTACGATAAAAGGTATATCTTTAATTTCCTGTTTAACATTAAATAGATTTCACTTCACCAGACAGAAAAAAACCCAACAACAACAACATCAACAAAAAACATTTAGGAGATGTCACAAAAGGGTAGGTGGCAGTGCTGGAGGTACGTGTTTGCGCTCCATTCCCACCACCATCCTGAGGGCCATTTTGTTCCCTCCCAGTCTCAGCTGAAGCTCCTTCTTTGACAGCTGTCTTTGTGTTCTTCACTCACTGTGTTTCTTGCCTTTCATCTATTGTCCTCAATCTTGTACTAAAACTGAAACTGAACCAAACATGGAGTATGACTAATCACACAAATCTATTCACAGTTATCCTTAGGGAATTCTCAAGCCCTCATGGCTACAGATATTTTGCATTTCCCTAGCTCTTTCCTGTATCATGGGAGAATATGACATCATGTCTGGGTAAAGAATAACATTTTCCTTCATATGATAAATGCTCTACCTTTTGTTTTCTCTCTCAATTCTAGTGGCATTCTTTACTTCTCAGATGTATTCACAAATTACACATCCTGAGCTGTTTTTTTACTCCGTCACAGTGGCCTTTCAGAACAGGATATGCACCCAGAGTGGAAACCAAAGCAAAACCATACAGAGTTTTCAGATGCCAGCTAAGAGAGACACTTGGTAAAACCACCTCTTTGACTGCAGAGAATAGTTATACAAGAAGCAAGGACATTGTTACAGACTTGGCAGCTGGTATTTTCTAACAAGTTTCATTCCAGTCTAGTTCTGCTCACAAGGAAGTCCACTGGACACAGAAGTAAACTCAGTGCTAAATGTGTTGGCTTTAACATGCATCAGATATAGAGAACATTCCATGAACTTTTCCCAGTTGCCTACTGAAACTACACATCTAAATGGTATTGGAGCACCAAAATTAGCTCAGCATGGGCAATATTTTGTTCTTGGCCTGGACAGTTATCTCAGTCCATCTTGATGCATGTTTGCTAGGTGTGCCTTAGTCAGAGCAGTGTATGCAGAGCTGCCTTTGTGAATCACTAGTTTTTGCCCACGGTCTTTGACTACACCTCATCCATACCTTGAAGGGATTCACCGTACAAAAAAGGACCATTGGTCTAATTAGAGACCAGCCTGATTGCTAAATTAAAAGCAAGACCTATTTGACCTAGGTGACAAAGCAGTTCCTTGAGAACATTTTCTTCTTTATCGTGCCTTGACTTTTCCCATTGTAAAAGAGAATTTGACTGCTCTGGCAGTGTTTTGAGCATGACTTGCCGTTTTTTATCCATGGCATTATGCCAGTAGATATTGTTTAACTAAACCCCAGTTGTGTTTGAGATGGGAGACTGTGCTACTGAACTTCTATGGTTAGTGCAAACCCTACTGAGCATTCTGTTTCTTCTGCACTTAATCACTCTCTCATTGATTTACAATTCTATTTTCTGCAAGGACAGACTTCCCTTGTTCTGTTTATTGAATTCAACAGTATGGGTTCATAATCCTTCTCCTTTCTCATTTTAACATGAGAGAAAGTGGAAGTCTGTATGAAGCTTCTCACTTTCAAGCTGGGAGCTTTCAGTTTTATTGCAAAATGCAGTTGGAACAGAAGTGCATACCTTAATGTTATAAATGGTATTTTCCCCATCAGAACAAACCCAAACTTTCTATGCAGGCACTAAATTCAGGCATTCTATATCCACATCTGGAAACTGAACATTGACACATATCTTCTGGGCAAAGCTGCAGCTATTAGGTGTTATTTGAATGCCAAGGTCAACCATTAAAGTTATTCCCTCCTCCACATCATTATAATATTGTACTACAAATGTCATCAGGATTGTGACATGGATTGTAAGACTATAACATTAATTTTCAGCTGGTCTGCAATTATATTTCTTTCACTGTGGAAGTGTTAGCTCTGATTTGATAACAAATTCTGCTGTGTCAGTACCTGGGCAGGAGACTTGCCGAGGAAAGATCCCAGGTACTAAGAATTCACCAGAAGAACCTTGTCCCTTGAAAAAATCATCTGGGTCCAGATCAAGTACTGACATGTGCCTGCAGAGGTATAAAAGTGAAGTGTTCATGATCAAATAGCCCATGGCCCATTTTACAAAAGGTGCTTCCAGCACATTTCTAGCTCTGTAGATGTTTTTCCCATACCTCACTGGACACAACATTGCTCACTTTTCTTGTATCAGGCCCACGTCCTGCTGCTTACCTTGCAGCCATTTCTTTTTCCTTCTCTCTTGTGTTTGTGCCATAGGGTTTGCTGCTGGGCTAGTTAGCTGAAGTGGTCACTGAGCATTTTCTGCGAATTCAGCTGGGTTAGTTTTTGCTCATCCCAGTTCAGAACACAATAAAAGAAACATGCACACCTTTTCTGCTAAGCTGCAAGTTACCAGAGTGCTTTCCACTGAGTCAGTCTGGCATGCTACTGCAGCCAGCCCCATTGCCCAGTACGGTGCAGAGGTGGCATGTCCTGCTTTGCTTCACTCTAGCTTTTCCTCTAGGGTCTGCTGTTTGCAGACCCTGTCCTGCTGTGGCTGAGGCAGCAGAGGCCACAGCACAAACACAGGCATTTCCCAGTGAGCTTTAGTCACTTCTGCTCGTCCAAAAGCTCTTTCAAAGTTCAGTCTTACCAGGAGCCCTACAGTAAACTGCCGACAGAGAGGGAGTTCACTAGGAGTAGTCAGTGCCCTTGAGGAAAACAAAAAAAAGAGGTCTTTGAAGACTTGTTTTCAACAGTATCTAAGCACAGGAGGCTTTAATCTTGTTAGATGTGGACTTGTCTGTTCTGCCTGATGTTAAAGAAGAACCTTTTTTTTCCTAACTATACTTATGATATAGTAATGTGATGACTAACGTCTCTGTAGGGGATGAGATGAGCCCTTGATTCAAGGAGTAATGCTGAGAGGAAGTTCAGTGTGGAGGGTGGATACTTCATGCCCAGCGAAAGGAAGTGGTTTTGCAATCTGCTGCACAAGCAGCTGTGTGAGAACCACTTCTTTCTCAAGGAGGAAAAAAAAGGAAGTTTTCTTGTTCACAGAACTCATAGCAATGTTACCACTCCCAGGTTTCTCCCTGCTTGTGCTAACTCAGTGAAAAGGGAGACTGCAAGACAATAGTAAAGTACACTTCCTACTTTTGTACTCTATGAACTCTTCACGGTATGGATTGCATCCTGCTACTACTACTTACTTGCATCCTACTACTGCTACTACTTACTTACTTACCACCTCCTATTATCCTGAAATGATTAACAGCAGTTAGCAAGCTCTCCTCTAAAAATACCAGATTTGATTGTGTAAAAGTTAAAAGACGCAAAAACAAATATCTTAACTACTACGCACTTATTCTTCCGATACCTCAGCATCATCCTTTCCTAAGGGAGAGACCAGAGCTTGGGGGGTGCAGGGGAAATATATTACAAAAGAGAAGTTACAGCGAGCTAAACTCTTAGTGTTAGCCTATGAAAATCCTGGTGAGTAGGTATTAATAGCATGCAGTCAGCTCACAAAGAAGACAAATTGTGTCTCAGCAGAACAAAACTGAATGCATGTAGAAAAACAGTACATACTGAAAAGCACAATAAATTGTACTATGAACCCTACAGCTTTTAAACAAACCTGTAACACAATAAATCTTTTGTTACTCCATGTATCACAGGTTTTCACCTTTTCTGTTGTTTCATACATTCAAACATACTATCTAAACAGTACATGTATACTGCAGTACTTTAGCATATTCCTAACAAGTGAGGCCCAGGAATAACCCAGGTTAAAAGTACAAGCAAAAAAATTGTGCCAGATCTTTGCTTGTAGGACTCTCTCAGAAAAGAGCCACAAAGCACTGGAGAGGCAAGGAGAAAGTAAGCCTAACCCTAGGGTTAGGAAGCAGGGAGATAAGGAGTTGGCAATGACCCCTGAGAGCAGGCAATGATTCCCGCAGGCACCTGGATACAGCGGTCAGAAGACCAAGAGGTGATGCAACAGCAGATGTTCAGGGAGAAGTCAAAATGTGAGAAGGATGCACTGGGAGTGAGACTTGACATCAAAAGGTGGAAACCACTGATCTAGTACAGGACCATCCTTCAGAAATTATTTCTCAATCTCTAGTGGATTTATGATTTGCAGCTTTCTTCAGCTTTTTAACTCCAAATATTCAAGCTTCTTGTTTAACAACAGGCAGAATAGACAAGTCCACATCTAACAAGATTAAAGCCACTTGTCCTTAGACACTGCTGAAGGCAAGTCTTCAAAGTACAAAATCTGTTGCTTCTATTTAAAAGTGCTAAGTATGGAAGGCATTATGTTTTCGCCTTAAGCTCAATTCATTCATTCATTCACTCAGCTTAGACACTGCTCTCTCCAATTGGTAAAAAATTTAAATACTTTACACAGATAGCCTCAATTGTTTCCCTCTCTGCTTTCTGTCTTAGCCTACCTAGTAGACCCGGATGGCCAACTTGTTATTATGGAAGACTTCCCGCCTAAGTAGAGCTCCATCCACTTTTACTGCAAAAGGTGCAGGTAACAAAGCCCTGGCAACAGGTCCATCTGAAAGCCTAGAGGTGGAGAAGGAGTACACCTAGTCCTTCCAAACCCGTCACCTTCCACCAGCTAACACAAAGGTGGCTTTAATCTATCCTGCAGTCCCTGTACCTTAATTTGTTCAGCTCCTCAGAGCTGCCACAGGGCAGCCCTCTTGACAAATTGCTCCGATGTAGACATCATACATTTCTTCACAAAGAGCTATTGGGGGTGTCCAGTAAGTGCTCATACCTATTTCTGAAAATCTGTGGGTCCTTCCAGCTAAGATATTTGATCTCATAGTCTCTGTGAATTTAGAGATGCACAGAATATTCTAACTTGATTTTGTACCTCCTCACCTCTTCTCTAACTTACTATAAAGTGGCTTTTGACTACAAACCCATTTTTAGTTTATGTATTTTCTATCATATATTTGTATACCTAAAATACATATAAATTATATTAGAATTGCACATGCTGGACAGAGAGATCATCAGCACTGATACTGAAGTTCACATCGCATAAATCTGGGTGCACAGGCAATTTCTAGAGCCAGTACCCAGAGACCGGTTCAGAGCAGGCGTGCAAACCTGGTGCACACCCTGTGGTGGATCCTTCAGGGCTCCTTGACTCTGGAGGGTGTCCAGGGAGAAAAGTCATTCAGAAAATTCAGAAGAGCTAAAGCATCCACTGACAATGAATTAGTTGTTGAAACTCTGGTACCAAACTTCATCCACATCATTTCACAAACCAACAGTAGCTCATGGACTACCTATACCAGCTTCACCTAGGTTGCCATAGCTCCACCTTCACCCCCATTTTCTTCTAAATGTGTAGGACAGACAACAAAGATGACAGATAAAGACACAGGTAAATAGTTGCTATTGTGAGCTATCTAAAACTGAACTGGGGTAAATTTCTTGGAGACTGTATGTGCAGTTAGTTCATGAGCAATAGTATGAAGCTTTTTTATTTTTGGCCTTTGCTCTCATAATCTTCCAGACTCTTCAGAGATGTCCATCACCATGCCAAAGGTAAAAACTCTCCCCATTCAAGCAAATGCCCAGTCTAAACATGTGCCATCATAACACGTCAAGCAGAAGGGCATGAAAAAAGTGGTGAAGTGCCCATAAATCTGAGATTTTTGGAAAAAAGATAGGAAGCATTTATTACTGGAAAGGGACATTGTATCTTTCTGTTCTCCCAGTTATGTCATTTTTAAATAGGAAGGAACATCTCTCCACTGATTCTGAAAATATATTGATATTCTCTGTTTACCTTCCTGCCTTGGCTGTGGGTGGCTGAAAATGGTTCACTGACCCTTTCAGGTGAAACTCTGTAACCATTTGGCTTTAATGCTTTTACATAAAACCCGCCTCATTTTCTATGTGGAGCTCAATACACCAGCCACCTCCAGCCACAGCTCGCAGGAAAAATTGAAGAGCAACTTGTACATCAAGAGTCAAGTATGAAAAAAATTAACAAGCAAGAAATTAAATCATTAAAACTCATCAGTATATTTCCCAAAATATTTCGTCATAATACTTAACTCTATCTTGCAGCTCTAGACTGCAAAGCACATTGCACAGGATGATAAATTACACAATCTTCATTTTACAGATGGGAAACTGAGGCATAGGAAAGCAAATAGACTTTCTCAATGAATTGATAATATCAAACTTATTTTCTGACTCTCACTGTGGCAGTCTCTTCAATAGACTATCCTGTTTTTAATTTGTATCTGAAAAGGGTGAAAGAAATAAATGTGCTGTTATGTTAGCTTTTGCAAATCCATTTTCCCTTAACACCAAGACAAAAAAAGCAAGAGTCAAATGCTTAAAATAGTTAAAAATATTAAAGCACACACGTAGTTGCATTTACAGCTGGCAGGAGACTCTGGCACCCTATTTTTATTTTATATTTTTTATAGCTAAAGATTTCATTGTAGTACCTGGAAATCATGGTAGTTTGCCGACAAGCTTGCAGCTTCAAATACTCATTTCCAAGCCAACAGTATTTGAAAACAATGTTTGGCACTGAAAATAAGCAGAGATATAAGAAAAATATTAAAATCTCTATGGGAGTGACAGGAAAAAATGGAGTGAGACAGATTCCACCAGCCTGATCCTTTATGATTCTTTTCTAGTTATTGAGTATATAAATTTCAATCCCCTAGTACAGCTGAGGGGGGAGAAAAACACATGATTATCATATCACTCAAAGCTGCAGAACTTTAAAATCAGCTCCAATATAAATTCACCCTCTATAAAATGACTTTTAATATTCTTTTCCTTAACATAAGTATTAAATTTTGTATGATTAAAAATTTATTTACTCTCTCTTCCTTAATTTAGATTTTTATTTGCTATTATTGCCATTCCCATCTGATCTCAACAAAATCTCTCTGTACGTTATGACAAGAGTGTACCACTAGCTGTGACACATTGCTGGGCTTTGAAAGCTAAGCCTTAAAACAAATTAAAAGTGACCACTCCAACCTGGTGGCTCAGACAATGTGCATTATACTGCTTTTTCACAAAGGGGGAAAGGGGAGAAGGCAAGGGAGGTAGGAATCCTTTTCCTGGGTTAGGTAATGTGTCAAGGAGCTATACATCTACAGCAAGATCCTGTTATCTAATTTACATTATGATTCATCAGAATTTTGTCATATTAATTCACCTGTCTTAGATGACTTGCTAATTATTTGAGAAGATGCGGGTATAACCCTGTTCTTTAATAACTCCCCAGGTCTGGATGTGACCCAAGAAAAGTAAATAAAACAAAACAAAACAAAGTGAGCTTCATCCAAAACTATGTTCACTCAGAATGTCACATCTGAATGCTCTTCTTTCCAAGATAAAGTAGCTCAGACTGTGCCTGTACCGATGTAAAAAAAACAAACCAAACCAAAACAAACCAACAACAACAACCACCACCACCAAACCAAAAAAACACCACAACAGCCTAAAAACTGATTTGACTTATGATAAAATATGGGAGAGTGTTGGCAGGACCGTGGTCATAACCATCAGTGAGCATAACCCTATGAGCGTAGCTCTATCCTTTAAAATCCATGTTAGTTGCCTTGTGAAATTACTTGGATTTTGACAGTACGTGTGTTTTTCCAGTTGTTCACCTCTATAAAAATATATTTAACTTCTTGATTTTTATATATTTCAGAA
The DNA here is from genome assembly GCA_035590275.1 of Ibycter americanus. Taxonomy (NCBI): domain Eukaryota; kingdom Metazoa; phylum Chordata; class Aves; order Falconiformes; family Falconidae; genus Ibycter; species Ibycter americanus. The sequence continues at coordinate 21,819,477 of JAVJGI010000060.1, forward strand.
ATGTAAGTACACAGGAAAGTGGGACGTTGAGTTTTTTCATCCAGTATCATACACCTATGCTAAACTGTAAATTATTGCAATCAAGAAATATAAGGAAGCCAAGTGCCGTGATTTTGGTACAGTGCAGATATATATATATATGAAGCCATGCAGTAACACCTGCCTTCTCAGCAAGCTGATGTCAAAGCCAAATCTTAGAAAAACAAACTGGAAGTGACTCCCCCCACTGCCTCCATCCCATTTCATCACGACACGTTGCATGCCCTCAACTCCCCAGCACATTTCTGGTTTCTTGAAGTTAGCTGCCCAAAAGGACACCTGCAGCAAATATGATTGGAACAGTGTGGCAAAATGGAAACATTTTGCTGACAGTCCATTTTCACAGCAAAGAGCTGATGGAAGCCATCAGATTTCCTTGGCAAAACCCATTGCTGGAAAAACTTTTCCTGATGGACTCTTTCACCTTCCCAGTCCCTCTGCACCTTCAGCTGTTTGGCACCACAGCTCTAGGGCAAAATAGACCATAAGTACTCATGGACCAAAGAAAACCATGTGAATAACTGTATTTTATAGTGTTCCATCTGTTCCCAAAAATGAAGAAGTAACAGTCTTTGAAATCCACCTGAACTGAAATGTTTAACTTGAACTTTTTGTCATGTTTTCCAGTGCCATATAAGGGAACATAAGAAGTAATTCATTATTTTAATCTAAAGGTTATTAAATCAAAATATGTCAATATGAAATGTTTTAATTTTTGTGAGCTTTCTGCCCTCCATGCCCTACATACACTCACACAGGCACATTATAACATCTATTGAGAAGTAGCACGTTTCATAAAAATGTCAGAAAGGCCATATCAGGCCGTACCCATCTGGTCCAGTGCCCCATGTCCACCAGTAGCCTGTCAAGCAGAGGAAACTGAGATATTTCCTAGATACAATGTCTCAGCTCCCACTTCCTATGTGCACGGTGTCTCCACAATTCATGGATGGTGTGGACATTCCTTCCATGATTTGGTGTAACCGATTTTTGAATGCATGTAAACTTTTGCTGTCTACCACATACTGCAGTAATTTTGATCAACCTTTTTCAGCTGTGAAAGTTTTCGTTTTAAAACTTCACCCAAATGCCTGTCCCAGAGTCCAGCAGTCTAACCTGGATGGACCAGTGTGGCTGGCTCACACAACGCTAGCCTTCTGTTCCCTTTCAGATCTTACCATGAAAGATTTAAACATATTCAATAGAAAAGTCAAATTTTGAAATACTAAAGTCCTCCTCTAAATAGAACAGCTTTTCCTGCACACCAGGAAAAGGGTCCACATTAAAAAAAGCCAACAATGTCTCTGCTAGAACAGCAGCTCACTCAAGTCCCAGTAAAGACCATCAAGAAAAGCCCAGTTTGAAGTCAATGTCCACATTTTCACCTTAATATAAGCAGATTTTGGCTTATCATCTCTATATACAAGTAATATCAGATTTGTCATGGAGTCTTAATAGAAGATATATCTTAAGCCCTCTAAACTGCATGAAAAACCCAAGGATTATTTTTAAGAGCTATGCTCTTTTTCTTTCACTGATCACTGCTAGAGCAAATCATAAAGGCTGAACCATTCTTGCCAGCTATATTGTTTGCATATATTTTAAATAAAACTTTTGTTTTATTTGAAAAGACTTTGATGTTACTTTTCATGCCTCTTCTTTCCTCTACAAGAGTGTTACAAGAAATTATTTTGACAAACAGTTGCACAAATGGGCAATAGAAATGTTGCTTTGCTATGTCAAGATGCTCCTGAACAAGGGGGAAAAGACCAGTTCCCCTCCAACCCTTGAAATGTGGTTAAAATATTAACTAAAATAAATTAGTAATAGTCCAAGTGTTTAACAGTCCAAGCATTCAATAGTCCGAGTGTTTCTATGCATCCAATACAACTGAAAATACTTTTCTTTCATGGTGGTTAGGTTTTTGGACTAATAAAATGCACAGGCCCTTTTGAGGCAAATAAGTACAATTTTAGGTGCCACACAGCTAGATAACAATCCCCTTCCATTGTTAAAAAGAGTTCAGGCTATTCAGGCTATACTGTGTACTCCTTATATTCAACAAATAACACATGATGTAGTATAACCTGCTTTCAGTGTAAGCAGTTTCATTATTGGTTTTGTGCAGTGGCCACACTGTACCTGCAGCATTAAACAGAAGACAATACCTGACCGGCTAGAAATCGCATTAGTTCCTAGCATGATTCTGTAGCACAGCAATGAAATGACAACTTTCCCCACTGGCCAGTGAAATACTTCTAGGCTCATAGCAGCAACAGCAGTGATTGCACTCGCCTCGTCCACAACTACCATTCGCAGGTACAGCACCAAAGTGTATACCACTAATACAAATGCATATGGGTCTCGAGAGACCCAGCTCCTACCTTCATCTCTGCCACTGAGCTGTGCCATGAGCTTGGACAAATCACTTCATCTCTAAGCTTCTTGTCTCCCTCTTGGAAAAGCATGGTTACATGAGGTGTCTTGAACAGTGGTCAAATGTCATACATTACATTGCAATGATACAAGAAATAATACTCCAACAGTGTTTTCTGTAGCTTGAAACCAGAGGCGAATTCAAGTCTAGGCAAACAGTATAATGAGTGGGTTGTAGGAAAGAAAGAGTGCTACTGTGTTGGAATGCTGCATGAAGGTGATTATCCTAAAATGCCCTTGGAGAGGGCCAAGAGCAAGCCACGTTCTCTAGGAAGCAACCATATATTGAGGTAGTGGATTTGAGATCATTAGCAGCACAAGTTGACTATGCTGGATGGGATGTGTAAGTGGAAGGGATTAAGACAGAAAGGATGTGGGCTAAAATGACTGTGAAATTTCTGCATCACCTACACACACAAAAACGGTGGATGCAGTCAGCTGCTGGATGACACAGTCATCACCAGCAGCCAAAAGACAAGACATTGTACATGTCACAGCATGTATATGTCAAAGACATGCAAGCGAACTTTTTAGCTCCAGCTACAGTATCTGTAACTCCTCTTCTTTGCAGAAATGTTTTGTTTTCTTGTTGTTTATTGTATGTTTTAATTGCACAACTGTATAATATGGCTTGTGTCTCATTCTCCAAGTCTGCTCTGGTCTTTCATCATTTGCTGTATTCCCATGACATTACTTTTAAACACAAAGCTGGGGAATCACTCAGTCACAGTAAGAGACTAAATAAATGAAAGGACACAAAACCAGGTTCAAATTATTTTGCTAAAAGTAGACGCAGAGCGCCCCTGCTCCCAACCCTCATGCTCACCAGCGCTGCCTGGTATCTAATTGCAGAAGGACTTCTCCTCTGCTGGTCTGGAAGCTCCACCACAGCTGAGAGATGTTCAGGTTGACACCCAATGGAGCTGTGCTTCTTCTTACTGTTTACTCTCCCAGTTGAAAGACAGTTATCAGGACTGCCCCATGCAAGCACACATTTCACTTACATAGGTGTGCCACTAGGTCCCTGGTGTGAGCCCCCTACTGCACACCCACCACATCTCCTTGCAGTTCAGTGACAAGGGGCCAGTGCCTGAGAGCATGGCACCTTCTCCCAGCCCATGGGGAGACCCAGGCTGCTGAGGAGCAGCAAAGGGTAGGAGTTATCCTGCAGTGCAGCTTTCCGTGGGAGCATCCACCTCCAGCTTTCAGTGACAAATGAGGCTTTTCTGAGGTACATGTAAATTGGAGCACTTACACTCGACAAATTAAAAAATTTCAATATAACAGCAAAAAAGGTTGAGTTTAGGAATTTAAAAAATAAGTGCAGTATGATATTAAATCTTGCATTCTCTTACCAGTGTAGGGTATGATGACAGATAGGAAATGAATTTTTAAAGTTCAGTCTATCTATCTACCTATAGCAACTATCTCAGCATTTACACCATGGTCATCACAGTTTTATCTAAGGAGCTATCAGAGCAGTTGTGAACTTGGGAGTTAAAAGAAAAGGCCTCTTTTTATCTCAAAGGTCATGTGGATGCTATAAAGATACAGATATGCAGTTCTATAAAATCTCCAGGTTACAAAGTACATCTATTAAAACAAAACACGTGTGCAGATTCATGTTCCCTGCGATATAGGTTTGCTCCAGCCTTACTGCAGGGACACAGCCGAGCTGTGCTTGAGAATATTGGTCCCGTTAGCTGTAAGGAAGCAGCGAAAGCTAAGGATGTGTGAGGTGACACTCAGGACACACCTTTATTAATTTCGGTAACTACTCTTCGTGCTGCTGTGCTGGTTCAGATTAAGATGTGCAAATAACCAAGAAAAGCTTATCAGAGAAAGCTGATCCATCCCTTGTCCTTAACGGGACGCCCAGACAAAGAAAAGCAGGCAACAGCAGTTCCTCATCCCATGACAAGCAACCCCAGGCTCTCCTTAGCCTCACCCACACTCTTGTTCCAGCAATAGATTGCTGCACATGACACAGGCCAACCTTGCAAAATCCTGGCTTGGAAATGCAGCCAAACTTTCATTGTTTGTAAAAAGGTGGGAAGGATGCTCATATCTCCTCTCTTGTTTCATGAAGCTGGTCAAATGCAGAAAGGAAAAGCAAAGGAAAGGCAAGAGAGGATTTTTTTAAGGCAAATATTACCCTCATCTTTTACAACCTTTAGCAAACAGGCTTGACACTCAATAACCTAATTAGGTAAATGGGAATTTTTACTCAATTTATGGCTGTATAATCAGGCATAGGGAGAGAGAAAGTGACAATTCAAGTGGGGAAGATATCAAGCAGATTCTGTTCCCTCTGTTAAAAGGCTCACAACTGTCTAACAGAGACATTCTGAAAAACGTTGAACTGCTCCAATTATTTAAAAATATCTGCACAGAAATTTATTTGAAACCAATACTTTATGAACAGAAATGAGCCCAATTTTCAGAAATGCTAAGCCCCCATACACCCACTGATTTCATCTGGAGCTGTGGATGTTCTTCTTTTCTGAAAAATCAAGCCTTAGAAGTTCATGGTATAGGAAAATAAAATGTCCACACAAAAAAAGGGAGAAGCGCTTGTGTTATGACATTAAATTCTAGGTCTAATGTTGTGCTGGGAATAGTTATTTACACTGCTGGTAAATTTCATATCGGAAATCCCAGTCCACTGATAATACTCTCCCCAACACTCCCTCCCAAAACAATCCCCTAAAACACTGCAAATTTAAAATTCCTATGCTTTTTTGCTATGTATGAAGTTTCAGTAATTGTATTCATAAATGCCTACATATATGTAAATGTACAGCTGCATGTATAGAATTCTGTAGCTATATATCATGTATGACGTGGAACTTTACATGCAGACATAAACCTTATACTATTGAGACATTCATGTTTATCCAAGCCCAGTTCCTGTTGGTACTAAAAGCAAAATCTCAGACCACTCATTTGGCTATCTAACTACAGATTTAGGTTTCCTACTTCTTGTACTCAGACTCTGTTTTCCAGATCAGATAGCTGAATCACAGAACCAAGGAACTCTCAGAGATCAAGAAAGCAATATAAACTCCTAGCCATACCACAAGTTAATGAATTCACTTTGCTATAGGTTAAATATATAGGATAGATTACAGTGACATACCCAACTACTGGGTTATGCAATAATACTTTTGGTAGCTGGGCAACTTTTTAAAATCCCTCTACTTAATTAATTCAAAATCAGAGGGACTTACATTTTTATGTAACTTAACCACTTCTGAAATGTTTCCGAGCTAACCTTGTCAAAATGCGTGCCATTATAAACTCAGCCAGTTTAAATCCTGAGGTATCTTTCTGATGTTTAAAGAGCTGACTGTTTCACTGCTACCTATTTTAATTAAACTGAACACTCTGAAAATAACATTGTGACAAAACATGCTAATTACTAATGTTTGAGTTACCTCTGGAGACTGGCCATACGTTAGGAAACACTGTTTAGCAATGACTCGATCGCACACTGTACTTGACAGGGGCATTATAGAAATGTAAAAGCCAAGTGTTCACTACTACTGAAATGTCACTAAATCTGGGACATTCAATACATTTGAAAATATGGATTCCATTTTCAAGGCAGTCTAACTCCATGCCCACTGAAATCAGTGACAACAGGTCAACATTTTATGCTTTTGAAAAATCTTTCTTTGGTGATGACAAAGGATTCACTTTCTAATGAGAAGTTCCCCTCATACAACTTGGATCACTAACTCCACGATTGCACTGGTACTCTCACACTCTTATGGGGCTCCAGTCTCTAAATTAGCTCCAGACAAGGCCCTAACACACTTCTATTATTAAGTTTCTGAAATCCACCAGCTTATTTGGAGAAGCACGTTAATGGACTTCTTTGCTTCTAATGTCTAGTTACTTCACAATTTTGTATTGTACAATCATTATAATTACAACATATACAATGATTATAACTGAAGTTCCAAATATGCAGCTCCCAGTAAGTGTAAAATAAATGCAAAGGCCATTGCATGCCTTTTCTGAGGCCTGTAAAGTAAATGTAGCTGTTTAATATAGTAAAGCTCCAGGTATCTAAAGCACCCTGGCAGTCAGTTACCACTCCCACAGGAATACCTTGGAGCATCTTCATTGTTTTACATTAGATACCTGTATTTCATAGCAAGATCTCCTATGAAACAAGAGACCATGCAAGAGATCTACTAATGTCACAAGAGACAGCTTATTGTCAATGAAATAACCTTGTTGCTTTAATGAAACTAGGCTGCTTATAACACAGTATGAACCTACGGACAATGTTTTTAATGTCGGTTGGGTTTTTTAAAGGTTACTGTACTTTGGAATCAGCAGAATAAAGTTTGATCTTTAGGTATATCTTGCTTGCTCCACCTTTAGAAAAGGCCATCCTCTACTGAGTCTCCTAAACACCCTCTCAAGGTATGTTTCCCAAAATCTAAGCACTGCAGAAGTTTCAAAATTTACTCTTTAAATTGAATTACGTGCAGAATAATTAGGCACATAGAAGAATAATTATTTGCAGAAGCAAGCCAAAAGGCCTACTCCTCACCAGCAATATTGCATCACATTCTTACTCAGTGCCAATGTAACAGGGAAAATAAGGACAGGACTGAATAGGGGGAAGAAAAGATTTGGGGGTACAGAGGAAGGAAAGCAGTAGAGAAAAAGAAGAAGGAAAAGTGAAGGGATTGTATGATATTCATTAAGAGATTAAAAGGAAAAGCCAGCAGTTGCTAGCATTCAACCTTAATATTATATCTTACCAAAGTGAGAACTAAAAGACATTAACTCATGTGTACTTTCTGATTTGTAAGTGTCATGCTAAGGGCAGAAGATGAACAAGTAAAGGATAAATCTATTTGGAAACTTTTGTTTGAACTTCCTTACCATGTCTTTGACAGCAAAGCCAGTCCTTATAAACTCTTTCTGCAAGGACTTTAACAAGACATTTTAAGGATAAATGCTCACAAAATATTAGCACAGAGAAAAATCAGAATTTTTATTCATTAAAATTTTGACTGAAAATTTAATTCTAATGCTTATAATCCTCTGTCCAGCAAAAATTCACTCCTATGCCATAACCAAATAGAAATAATTTGAAACCAAACTCACAGTTATCAGTTCACAGGTTATCCATATGCTGAAACAGAGATGTATAAAAGCTATGCGAAGCTATGAATACATTTGGAGTATGTTCAAATAATAATCAGAAGAAAAGGTTAAATTTAAATAATTTCATCACTGCAGCAAAATAAGCCCTGACTCTCAATAATATCCTTCTAGAAAAGACTT
>JAVJGI010000060.1:21827361-21837361 GCA_035590275.1 Ibycter americanus
TGAATGAAGTTCTAGGATGATGAGTTTTAATTTTATCTTGCATGTATAGTTTGATCTAGTTTTTAATAATCTCAGCTAGTCTCTTAGTGTTTAACATCACAACTTAACTGCATTTTTTAATTTTGCACCTAAAATAAATATGTCCTTTTTCTCTTTCATCCTTCCTGTTCGTTGAGGTGTTCCATTTTTATATTCTCAAAAAAAAAAAAAAAAAAAAAAAAAGTGGGGGAAAGTGATTTTTGTACTTTCTGCTCTGTCTCATTTTTTTATCAATACCATTTAAGCTTTCAGTTTCACAGCTGGTCTCAGCAGCCAAACTCCTGAAGAGCAGCTTAGAAGATCATATCCTAAATTCCAGTCATTGTTAAAGAATTTAGAGAACTGACCATTATGAAGGCAAGTGTTTTCAGCAAGCAATCTAAACTTGTTAGACTATTTTTCTAGATTCAAATCTTTATTGAAAGTTTTTATGAAGTTTTGACTTCTCAGTGTCAGGCTTTTTCCACTCAATATCCAATACAGATGACCTTTCACGCTACATTTTTTTGTTTTATTCCATGAAGGCAAGCTCTCCGAGTAACCTCTCTAAGCAAATGTAGCCACCCAAGCAGTTCATGAACCTACCAGTTCTGTTTTCCAGACTCCTCCTCTCCTGACTGAGTGAGTATCTGAGCCAGCTTCCTTCTCGTGGGTGTATCGCTGCCAGCGCAGACTCAACACCTCCCTTTGCAATCAGTCACTGCAAACACGACCACGGTCCTGTCAGTCTGGTCAATAACTTGATCATCGGCTTCAACTTAGAACTTTAGACCCCCACATTTAAACTCCTTCCAGGTCCCGAGATTCACTTTTCTATACATTTGTGCCAATTACTTCATATTTACGGCAACTGCCTTTGCTCTGGCCTTGACCTTATGCAACCTTATTCCCCTTTTATTCATGCAAAACACTGCTGTGAAGTCCATTATCTCACGTCCACTGTTTAGGATGGGCCCATGTAATTTCTCTCACTGTGCTGTATTGTTCCTCCTTTCCACTGCATCAGACACGAGATATTTGTTTTCCCCTACCCTATGATTTCTTTTTCACCATCAGGTCACGATGTCATTCTTTACAAGCCACTTGTCACATTTCCAGGCTGCCAGTGTATGTTTTCTCTCATAGCACATCATAGCTTTTGAAAGAGTTCTCTGCAAACACCCACAAAGCCATGCCAATTACCTTCCTTCTTTCAAACTCTTCCCAAGGCACCCACAAAATCAAATGCTTCAACATTAAACTACCACGTGCAGAGATGTTTTCCCTTCAGTTTTCCCTTTGTATCCCCTTTGCCTGCCTCCACGGCTGCTCTGGGTGTGTGCAGTGCTCAGCACAGGGCAGTTCTGTCCTGTGACCACAGCTCCCACGGGCTGCAGGGGTACTGAAAAAAATCATCGACAAATATAAAACCTATATGAAAGATAAGGCAAGGGAACAAGCCACACAGTCACCTTCCTCACACCGCTAGAAGACTTGACATTACGGCAAGAAGGAAAAATGCTAACTTATGCTGTCACGCAAACGCCAGAAGTTCAAGAAAGAATAGTAACCAGTCAGCCTCTACCCTTTGTCCCTCAACGTCCTGCGTACAGCAGTATTTTCCTGCTTTCCTCTGTGTTCTGTAAGTAGCTGGGACTTGAAATGATAATTCGTGTTCATCTTTTCAAGCCTTGCAGATATCTCATCACCACAGCGTTACTCCAAGTAATGAAACACAGACATTAATTCAGTGTGTTACTACCTCCCCCAGTCAGTCCAGAGGCAAAAAGCAAAACTGCAAAAGTTCTGCAGCATATATAATTTACAAGATGTTCTTAAATTAAAAAAAATAAAAAGCCCACCCTAATAACAAGTGCAAGATCTGATGTCTGAGAAATATATTCAAGTCTGCTTCAAAATGTTGGCATTTTCAAGACAAGACCATTTAAAGGGCATAACCTAATAAATCATTAGTACCAAAGCCCATCTAAATTAAAACTATAATAAGATGCTTTTAGAATCATCGTGTGTGTGTTCCCTTTTTTTAAGCTCTACCCTTGTTATTTCACTTTCAGAGAATATCTAGAAGTCCATTTACTTGAATGTGCTCTTAAAAATGGCTCATTCTGATAGATTTGATGGAATCTCTTTCTCTTCTGTCATAGGAAATAAATTGAACTTGGTGTTTTTAAAAAAAGAAAATGTGTCAGATCAGGTTCCTATTCTCAATGGAAGGGGAAAGACATTTCTCTCATTAGCAGGATCTGCCCTAATTTCAGATTAAGTTTTACATGATACGCATAAATTCATATATTTACATTCTTTCTACAGGTCTCTACTTAATGTAATAGCATACTTGTTCACACATTAATATTTTTCATGGGGTTTTATGAGAATTAAATAATCCAAAATAGGATCTTCTCAGGATTATATCTAGGTTCTATAATATCCAGGAATACTTAGGAAATGGCCCAGAGGAAAAAAAGAAAGAACAAAAACAAGAACAAATAACCCCACAAATATAAATAAACCTTTTCTAGCTGAAACTCAAATATTTGAGTTCTGCGCAATATGGCTCGTCTCAGCTCTGGCCCAGCCTGCTTGTGAGGGCACAGCAAAATCCACAGTTCTCAAATTCTCAGGGAATCACAGGGAAGAAGACTTGACCACATTCCTAATAGCAAGTTTTGATCTGAATGAGCTGAAAAGGAAGAGGCAACATTTTGGACTCTGAAGCCTTTCCTGAACTTTGTGCCCAACGCATCTACAGCAACTGAAAAAGCATACAAGCCACTCCCCAATGTCACATAATATAATTTAGTATGATGGAACTGCAGATGACTCTTTGCTGAATAAGCTTACACTGTGAATTCATTCTTTTTGGACTCTCATATTCTCTTCCTCCACCACCACCACCCAAAAAAAAAGCAGTTTCTCTTTAAACTGCTTTCTAAAACATGAGTATTTCACCCTGAAGGACGGAGCCTAAAAGTACCATTCTTGGGAAGTTTACTCATAAAATCTTGCCAGCTTACCTGAATAAATTTCCTTATGTGATTCTCTGCAAATTAGGTCTCTTTGATTTAACTGCCCTGTGCCTATTTTTTTGCACACAGACAATTTGTGGGACTTTTTACATTCGAGTTGCAGATGTCTGCAAAGGTGAAATAAAGCTAATCCAGGAACAGAATAAGTAGAATCAAAAAAGAAGCCCTAAATGTTTGAGGTCACATATCAAATATAGATAAAATTTAAAAATACATTAAATTTCTATAATGGCTGAACTGACAAAGCTGCAAACTGAATTTCTCACCCTGCTACCCGTGCTTAAGAATGCTGACATTTGAGGCTTGGGTTCAGCCTGTATTAGAGGTAGGGTGAGAAAATTGCAAAAATGCGCCCAAATTAGAAGTTCTAACTCCTAAGGCGTTTAATTGCTTCCAGAAAGGCCACCCACATACACAAACCCAAAAATGAGCACCTATAGTATGGGTGCTACGTACACCCACTTCGCCAGACTGCTGTTAGTCATTTCAGCAATATCTCTATTGCACAAATCAGCATACGAGCCCGAATATTAACTTTTCTTCTGTTTTTATCTTTATACACATTAATGACAACTGAAAGGTGAAAGAGGTGCAAGCTGAATACAAATACTAATTACAGGGAAATATTTCCATATTTGTTTTGGTTTAAACAGTTTAAGTGGGATGAGCAGAAGCAAAGAAGCTGACTATATGGAGAAGGGGAAGAGACAATAAGACTTATTCATGATAGATGTATCATCGATTCATTAAACTGAACAGAACACTAAATGATGCTTGGTAGGGAGCGATGTCATGTTGGCAAAAAAAGGTGGATGGGCAGCATCATATTCTTCATATATTCTGCTAATTTGTGCATTTTCCTCTTTTAAAAAAAGTGTCAGAATTAACTGTGATCACTTTGTGATCAGTTCCCACTAGGCAGCCACTAATTCAGTATTTCACAAATCTGTAATTTCTGGAGAATGTGGCATTCTATGTGGCATGTCAAATCCTTTGCTCAGGATATAAGCATCCATCTTTCCAGCTTCCCTGCCAAGGGATGGGTCTCTTAGAGCTACAAGGATGCTGTGCCAAGAAGTAGCCCTCAGAATTTGGAAGGGCTAATCAGAATAATTTCAGCCAAAATCACAAATAATTTCATTTTTCCAAAAAGGTAGGAGAATTTTATAAAACTGACCTGGCAAGTGAGATCATGAGCCTAAGGAGAGCCCAATTAAATTCAACAGATTCTCTCTGATGTGCCAGTAAAGAGGAAGAAGCACTTAAGGGAAAACTGAATCATAAAATAAAAGATAATCTGTTCACTACACACAATTACAAGGAAGAGTAAATCATTACAAAAAAGGCTTAAATATATAATCTATTTCATTCATTTTTCCTAAGTATAAACAAAATGTCTTTATCCCAAAGTTTTGAAGGCTTATAACTGATTAGAAATATTCTTAACAAACAAAATTACTTGCTCAGTCCAAATAACTCCCTGCCCACGTAAATCAAATCAACCCGGAATCACAAAAAAAAAAAAATTCCCAGTTTGCCTCATGCTCTTCAACCCTTAGCAAAAGCTCAGCAAAAAATAGCTCTGCAGCATGTTCTGAAAGTTAAATTTGGGCTATTTTGGACCTCAGGGAGAATAAATTCTGAAATCAAAGAATCTTCATGGAAACCCCCTATCACCATTTCCTTTCTATTATGAGAAAAGCTCGATCATTTATGCATCTCTGCAGATGATATCCATGGTAAAACACAGATACCTAAAAAATAGCCTGTTAAAAGGACCAGATGAAATAATTTTCTACAACTTTTACTCAGTTTTGAACAGCAAGCATCTTTCAAAGAGCACAGGTAAGTTGTCCTACAGACTGATAGTCACAGTCTGCACTAGAACCAGTGTTTGAATCATTTTGAGGTGTAGGTTGTACGCATTTGGTATACATCTAAGCCTCAAAGTGGAAAAGATGCAGATGCCTGCAATGGGTCTTAGACAACCTCCACCTTTTAGGTATGGAAGACTGCAGAACACCTTTTCTAGAGATGGGCACTGGATCGGATTTTTCAGTGTTTCTAGGTTCCAAGAAAATTGGTAAAACGTTCAAATCCACATCCTGTGAGAAGCATGTTTCAAGGATCTCTCAAAGGCATTTGGTGAGGTTCAGACTAAAAGGAGCACAACTTGGACTCCCTGATTCTGGGGGGGTTCTCAACACACCTTCTGTTTCTTTCTCCCAGCCTTAATCTCACCACTGTGACTCTTGTCTGGGCTGAATCGTCACTGTTTTTCTGCCCTCCACACACCTGTCTCAAACATTCACTGAGATTACATGGAATAGGGAGAAAGAGTGGGGTGTCACTGAAATTTGTGCTGCTTGTGCTAACTGGTTTGTGTATGACACTGAAAAAACATGGGTGCAAAGCCCAGAATACTACCTCACAGGTCAACCTGCCTTGGGTTCAACAAATTAACATGGCTACACATATTTCACATCTAGGTGTGGCATAGCTGACTAAATACAAAATCCACCTTTCACAGTCAGAACAAAATCTAAGGTTGCCTAGCAAAGTCTAGACAATTGAAAATGTATCAGCTTTCATAAACTCCTGGAAATAGTCCAATTTTGTTAATAACCTGCAGTCACAAAACTGGTATCAGACTGCCAAGATGCCAAACATCAAAGTCTAAGAAAGGTGGACGTTTCCTAGTGTTTTCAACTCTTTGCTCTCATATATTTTTGTGATGAAAGGCATTAATCGTTTCTCTAATCATCATCCAACATCCTACAATAAACAAAATAACTAGCCTCGCTTTCAGAGCACCATTCACATTGAGGAAAGTAAAAAAACAAAGGAAAACTTCTTAATATATACTTGCAGTGCACCAGAGAAGAGTCAAAGCCATAAAATTAGGCTTCAAACTTTGCCAAGGACAGAGGGAGCTCACAGCCACTGTTCAAAATGAGAAATATTTAATTATGCAGAAACTAATTAATATTAGAATTACAGCTTTTTCTTTACATGGGCCTTAATCCACACTTCATCCACCTCTTACTCTGAAGCCCTTCTTCAAATAAACACGTACAGGCTCTCCTTAAAATTTCATGTTCCAAGCAGATCTTTATACGGTGACCTTATTCTGATTATCACTCCACGGTTTTACCCATCCCATTCGTTCCTGAGCAAAAGGCATTTAAAATTCCAGAGTAGCTTCACAAACTTCACATGTGACTGACAGTGAATTCCCAGGTTTCTGAAGGTTTTTCTGACATATTGTGCCACGGGACCCAGAGACGTACACCTCTCAGAAGTTTGAATGGAGACAAACCTTCTGAAATTCAGTGCAGAGGCATGCTCCACAGTCTGTGCCCAGAAAAATGGATACTAATGGTAAGCACAAAACACAAAATCTTTGCATGCTGCTCAAAGGTGTGGATATCAGCAGAAGGGAAGTCTAGCAGATATATACATGCTTGCTAAAGGCAGTAGTGGTGGTGGTTCTGCAGAAAGACAACTCCCCATCATGGGTCCTTACCTAAATGTACATAGCCCCCATTTATTTTTTTAATGTATGCCTAAAATTAGCACATCAATTCATATCTAAGTGCCTTAACAGCCTCACTCTCAAAAAATTGCTATGAACCCAGCTGATCTCCTAAGTCAAGACACTTATTTGAGATCACCAATTCAGGGCTAGAGACAATGAAGCAGCCCCAGCTCTCCACACCAGTTTCTGGGTGTCTATAATTTAAAGGTACCTAATGTGCTCTATTACAAAGTCCTGTTTTCAGTTGTTTCTAGTTTTCCCAGACTCTCAGAACCTGCACTGAAATTTTCTACAGCAGAAGTCTGCCTCAGGCTTCCCTTCCTCCCCTTTTGTTTTCTGAGTTTCAGTTAAAACTGCTCAGCTATTTCTGAGAACAAAGAACTAGGAGAAAAACATGTTGTTTTGTCCATTGTTAAAAAAAAAAAAAAAAAAAATCCTGACTGCGAATCTCTACTGTCTCCTTCTTTTGAGTGGCATATAAAAGGTCACACAAAAAAAATCACCCTCATGCTAGGGATATGAATTCTTACATCCCTGTGAAAAGCTGCCCAAATTTGGCAAAGTTAAGAGCCTCGCAGGGATTCTGGTTCATATGCATCAGTAGAGACTTCAGAGCTTAACTTTTATATTTTCCCAAGATTCAGCTGCCACTTAAATGCTCTAATCCTTTCCCTGTTCCTCCTCCTCCTGTCTGCCTGGGCTGCCCTGTGGTCATGCCCATGGCCCAAAAGCAAACTCTCGGTGTTTCTCACCTATCCCCACCTAGGCACTCAGAAAGCTCTTACAGGAGAGGCTTCGAAGCTCTGCTGTGCCTCTTAGCTCAGCGTTTTAGGGGGAGAAAATAAAACAAAAGGGAGAGAAGAGCTGCAGGACACAGAAGTGAAATAGCAGATCAGCACCAAGGAACAGCTAGGTGAGCTAAGGTGGAAGATAGTAGTCAAAGAGGAGCAGAAAAGGACTACATAAGAGAAAATGTAGGGAAGATAATGGTACAAACAAAATCCAGGAGATCCTCATTGTTTTCAACAAGTGGAACTATCAGGAAAGTGGGAATCACACTGCTGGCTACGTAATTGCCAGAGGCACTAACACTATTCTTGTCTATGGTCCAGAGACTTGAGGCTGGTTTAAACAGTCTAAAAGTCCAGGTGATCCTCTTATCTTAAGCTGCTGCTTTTTTCCCCCCCCCCCATCTTCTTTTTTTTCAACTGAGAAGCTACATTAGAAATATTTGTGATGAAAAGCCAAGTATACTGGTATTCCATACAGGAAATACCAGTATTATTGCATTTACATACAACTTCAATTCACTTCCCTTATGCATACAAATCATGATACTGCTTTTAATAACACAGTTACCTGCCTTATTCACTGCATGAGAGAAACCTACCTTGGGAAAAAAACCCTGAACTAGATGATGGAAAAGTCTAACATCTACAGGGTTTGCACCTCATCCTTTATAAGAGACGTAAAGTGATTAACACAAGGTATCACAGAAAGAAAAGAAAGGATAGTCATCTAGTCAAAGTATTTCATTTTTATAGCTAAAAAATAAATAGGAATGTCTCTCTTTTATCCCTTTTTACACTTACTAACTGTGTGCTCTTTGTTTGTGAATTCCTAATGCAAGGCACCTGGGCTTAGGTTGGCAAAGGTACCAAATACTCCCACCTGAAACGACTGGGAACTGTGCTTCCAGCGTATAAAGAACCATGAGATGCCAAATGTTTCAAAAGGAACTTTTAGATACCTGAAGTCAATAAGCCCCGTTGAAAGTTGCAGTGTAAGTGGTTTAGGTTGCTCTTTCTGAGATGGGATGAATCCTCCTTTCTCACAAGCGTTTTGAACTACTGAATTAATCTTTCTTTGTGAATGACTTGCATACTTAGGTAAGGACACCACAGGGAGGGGGGAAACAAAACATGGTTTTGTACTAATTCTGGGGTTTGAAGATGTTATCTTATATAAGGCCTAAAAATGAAGAAATGGGATGTTTAGTAACTGAATGAGACCTTGTTGCATGGTGTGCTTTCTTACTTCAGAACTACACCACAGTATATGTCTACAAGGGTATAGATCAATCTTGTATAAATCCCACTTGTTCTTAGTTGTTACCTTGGATTTTTCTAATTCTGAGTTCTTCACTCTGCTATTCTTCATGTTCTCTTACTGGAGAATCTTGTTGTTAGCTCTTCATGAAGTATCTGAGTCCATGGAAAGAATCATGCATGATGATGATGGATAGGATACTTTTCAAAGCAGTTGTCACAGAGTTCCCCCTACAATAAGATGAAAAATTAGGCATAGCTATTTCTCTACTAGGGTACCAGGTGCCCATAAAAATGGTAATTTTCAGAAATTAATCAATAAATATAGCTAATTATTGGCAAATAGCCTAAAGCAATCCTGCTTTCTAGGGCTCTGATCATCTCATAACTCATATGTTAGGCAGGGTCAGGCTTGGAGCAGTATGTAGCTGTGAATCCCCTGGGAAAAGCTTGGGAGCTCCAGGCTGTGCTAGTGGCTATTCAGTAGGTGGCATTATATCCCTAAAGATGGTGCCAAGACAGTCCCATCACAGGATATTTCATAAAGTAACTTCCAAGCATAAACCTCATCTTTGGCCCCCATTTGTCCTTATGGGTAAACAATCCCACACCGTTGCCTTTCCGCAGAGTGCATGTATGGAGGTTTCAGCATTCCTACCAAGTCCTAGAGGGATTCTGTGTTCAGCCTCCCACAGAGGGAGGTGGGCACCCAAACTGCATCACCTCAGGCACCAAGGAATTCCTCAGATCCCCTTCCTGTCTGCCAGAGACCTACGTTTCGGTACCTGTGTTCCAGCTGGTGGCTTGTGTGTGCCAGCCCTTAATCTCTGGTAAAACTCTGTGAGACTGGGCATTAGTAAATTTTCTCAACTAAGAAGCCCATTAAACTTGCAGATAGCAGTCTTGATGCTGCATAGAAGATAGCCTGGATTTACTGAAGGATGGGAACTTGTTGCTTACTTAATTCAGAGCTGAGGGCTCCACTTGCTGGTAGGGTTCAGAAAGACTCACAGAGAAGCAAAAATAAGGCAGAAATTGTCAATATTTGTTGGGAAGGAGATCGTTGAAGTTAAGATTAGTTAGAGACAAAACAGATACTTAAGGTACTTACCCATTCCTTCAGCATTTAAAAGAAATTCAAGCTGGAAATAGTCTTCTGTAATAGTAAGCCAAACCTTAGAAATAAGGGACAGAGTAGACCCAGATCCCATAGAGGTTTATGAAGCTTTTTAACTCCACATTCTCTGTGTATTCCCATTGACCTCCAGAGCCTACATTTCATTGAAAGTGGATGGACAGACTTGTGATTTCTTAACTGACCTTTGAAAATAGGATTAATTCCTAAAACT
>JAVJGI010000060.1:21842361-21843969 GCA_035590275.1 Ibycter americanus
ATGAATGGCATGGAGCTGAATGTTAACTATTCCATTTTATTCCTTTACACATGTGGTTTGGCATATTATTCAGTAAGTTGTGTGTGTGTGTGGTTTTTTTTTTTATATAAGAATCCTTGATTGGTGGGGGGAGTGTAAAGAGGGGTGGAAGATGCAATTAGATCTGGGTGTTTGTTCCTTTCTCTTTCCCGCACACGCACATGCACACACATACACACACACAAAGTGACAAAGTGGTTAATGTCTTTGCAGGTTGGTGTTGACATCGGGTATCTTATTGCCACAGTCCAAATAGAGTACTAATTACTGCGAATGATGTCACCGTAGGCAGAGGAATAATCCCATCATTTAATTAGTTGAATGATTTAAACAAAGATTTGCATAGATGCACTAATCAGTTGCCATGAATTACAGAGCAGCAGTTGCCAGCGAGGGGTAACAGATCATACAGTTGGAGGGAAAAAAAAATCTCATCTCCTTGAACATAATTAATTTAATTGTCCTCATTAGCTGTACCATTTGTTTTGATTTTATTTCTCCCTTTCCCCACACATAACTTCTCCCTCCCTCTTTTCTTCTCCTTCTCTGAGTGCATTGGTGGAGAGAGGCACACACACACTCACACTGCTGTATTTTCAGAGTGGTTGTGGCAGAGGTAGTCTATAAACAGAGGGAAGTGAGGCTCTTCTGAGCGTATGGGTGCGTGCAGGAGAGAGGCAGGTTTCTGTCAAGTTTTGCTTTTCTCTATGTGCAGATCAAATCAGCAGAAAGGGGCTCTGTTAGTCTGCTGCCTCTGGTTGTGCTTTTCGGGTTCTTGCTCAGGTTGGTTGTGGCTGAGTTTTGTTACTACTTAGAGGGAGAAAGGGGCAAGAGATTCAGGAATTGTTCATTGCACAGTATGCTTGTTCCAGGAACCTTTATATATATCTATTGGAAAAAAAAAAAAAAAAGGAAAAAAAAAAAGGAGGGAGAGAGAGAGAAGCTTACTTGGGGAGGGGGGGGAACCTGTCCTAAGCATATGCATTTCTGAGGTTGCTTTGATTTTTATTAGAACTGCTGGATTATATGAGGGAGGGGTGTAGATAGCAGAGTACTTCAATGCTTTTAAATCTTTCTTGGGTCTTGAAAGACTTCTATAATATGAGTGTCATTCAAATTTAGGGTATATTGTAAGCTGACATCTTTCAAAGCTTTGTGGAAATCTAGTGTGGTGCTTCTAATAGCAGACAACAGATATTCACTTTGAAGTCTGAAAACTGCATTCACAAATTCTTAATCTGGTCTTTCTCCAACTGCAGATGGCTCTTAGAGAAGATGCTTTGGATTTTTTTAACTTTATTTACAGTAGGCTAGGCTCAACATCTTTATTATAAAACACGAAGAAACGATCATCTGTGAGCGTGACTGACTATCAAAGCGTGCTATACCTCTTCTGTGTTTGCATGTCTGTCTGTCTCTTGGTCAAGGGTGTTCAACACCTATAACACGCCCGTGTCTATTATTCTTTCTTTTCCCCCTCCACCACTAGGTAGAGAATAAGGATCTGGCTTCAGCTCCCGGGACGAGGATCCCGGAGGGGGAAACGGCTTTTCTGCCTCAGCTTCCAGA
>JAVJGI010000060.1:21846116-21886116 GCA_035590275.1 Ibycter americanus
TAAGGCGGCGGCCTCCCGCTGTAGCGCGCACCGGGCGGCGCGGTGCGCTGGGAGGGGGGCGCGGGGGGGCGAGGGGGAGGCGGCGAGAGCGGGGCTCGGTCCTCCGCGACCCTGAGCGCGTCGCCGTAGCGAGCGTCTGTGTGTGCGTGTGCTCTGGAGAGACCCGAAATACCGCTGCCTTGGACGGCTGCGTAGCACCGCTGTTTAAAGCAATTAATTGTGCTAGGTGCAACAAATATCGCTACGTGCCTCGCCGCCACCTCCCTCTCCCCTCTTCCCCCCCATCGCCCCATCCCTGTGATGCTTGAAGAGGAATTATTAGCACAAAAGGCTTGAGCATCTAACTCCAAAAGGGATTCTTTGTTGTAGAGTGTATGTTTCTTATTTATTTTTTTATTTTGCATGTGAGCTGCATCAAAATTGAACTCAGTCTTGCAAATCTCTTGTTGGCCTTTGCCAAGCACTAGCACTTTGCTGCCATGGTAACTGTAATTAAACTGATAAGAGTGGAAAAATGTCAGTATCTCTGAGCCTTGCAGCTGCATTGGAGAAAAAGGGAATCAAATTGGTTCCCAGCACCACTGCTCTAAAAAAGGATGGAGGGAATGGGGGGGCGGGGGGGGAGGGAGAGGTGGGGGGGACACGACAGGGGTAGCAACATAGCTGAGCAGCTCCCGTCCCTGAGATCTGGGTACATCTATTTGCTGTGTTGTCCCTTAGGGGGCTGCAGCCTGCAGGGATGCTCTGGGCCAGTGAACAGACAGAAACAAGCTTTTAGGCCCAATCTAGCTTTCAAAAAGAGAAGGGGAAAGAAGAAGAGAAATCTTTTGTTTGGTGTCTCTTGGCAATCGACTAGCCATGTTGGCCAAATTCTTTTAATCTGTATCACTGCTCCCAGCTGTGGGACTGCATTCCCATTTTTCGTTTTTACCTAACCTCTTCTCATTTCTTTCTTTCTTTTTTTTTTCTCCCCTGCCTCCCAACCCTCCTCCTTTATTAAAAAAATAAAGAAAAAATTCAGATTCCCCTATAGAAGAAGGGGCAGGAGGTGAAGTTTAGTTATACACCGTGGAAAATTAACTCAAAAGTATACAGAAGAGAGTATATTCAGAGTACTAAAATCCTTACTTTTATTTTTTTTAAAAAAAAACTGAGTGTTATGGAGTTGCGGTTACTTTGTTGTGTTAACTACAGAAGCTGAGACTGTGCGGATGAATGGCACAGAACAAGAGAGCATAATGGAGGCAATCAACCGTTAGGCTGGTTCACAATGCAATCCAGGCAATTAAAAGCTCACCAGAGTTTAAATGAAATGGTTCTACTTATTTCTGTGCACCACACTGCACAGGCTATTATTTATGTCTCTTTTTTTAATTATGATTTCCCTTAAACTGTCAAATAACTCAGAATAGCAGGGTCTCGGAGGCAATAAGAATTTTCCACAGAACAATTTACATGCCAATCTAAAACTAGTTACGACTCCTGATGTGCTACATGCAAGTTCTGAAATGTTTCTTAGCTTCTGAAACCTTAATTTTTTTTTTTAAGTCTGTGTGTGTATTGTCCTGAATTACTGGAGCTCTGAATGCTTTTAGCATGAAGCTACAAAGTGAGAAGGCTTCAGAAAAGTATTCTTTTTTTATCTTCTACTAGATCTCTAACTCTCTTGTTGACTGCATATAGTCTGTCAGTTTGCTGTCTTTTAAAGACCAGTGCACTGATGCTTAATTTGCTCCAAACTGATTTTTATTTTATTTTGTTTAAGTAAAGGCAAGTTTTCCCTTTCTTGCTGTACATACTACTGTCTTTGGTAGAACCGTGTGTGTGCCTCTGCAAAGGAAGTGGTGGTGGGGAGAGTGGTTTTGAAAAGTTTTTCAGTGATCCAGTACATAATAATATCCAACTCTTCATCCCTTAACATGCCTTTCAAAGACTGTCTGTATCACAAACCAGCAACTGAGTTCTGGCGTCTTGTGCCACACTCAGCACCATCAGGGACCAATCCTGCTTGCAGATGCTACTACATCACTAACAAAATACAGTTTGTTATGTTAGATCTTCATTCCCTTTGATTTTTGAGAAGGATGATGATTGGAGTGAAATGGATTTTTGTTTCTCTGCCTTCCTCCAGGAGCCCAATTTAGCTTTTTCCAGCAATCTTTCCTCTTTATCCTGAAATCATAGTTACAGATCAGTTGACAGTGTTTCATCACACGATAATAACAATAACCAGCGATGGGAGTCAGTTGCGTCAAACTTATTTGGTGAGACTGAGGGAAATCCAAAAACCTGCAAATCAGGTTATTGAGTTCTCCCTTCAAAAATCTTAAAGGTGGTGGATGGTGATGAAGTCTTATTCCTGACACAGCTCTGCAGTTTATGTGCAGTATCTTGGGGACTGGGGGATGAAGGGAGGGAGGGAGGGAAGAATAGAGGAAGCCCTTGGAAGCATATTTGGGTGAAATAAAAAGGGTTCGTTTGACAGTGACAGACTAGGGCACTGAAATTTCTCAGTTCTGAGAACAGATCTGCTCTGTGATGCAGAGCATGGGTAGGACTGCAGAACTGAAAGGAGAGCTGGGTTTGAGTATTTTATTTATTTATTTACAGCCTGGGTGTAGCACTTATGGAATCGTATGGTTTTTTGGAAGTGTTCCATAAGCTTTGCTTTCCTGGGGGAGGGGGAGAGGAGGGCAGCCAGGCAGCAGTGCTGTGTGCCGCTACCTGATATTTCAGCGGCAAGCAGTTCGGATGGTTTTGTGGGTGCTGTCAACCTCTGAAGGGGTCCTTCTGCTGTTCTAAGAAATAAATGGGTACTTAAACCACAGCCTGTGAAAAGCTGGATGACAGTAAACTGCAGGTATTTGTACTGCCAAATTAAGAGAGCGCTAAAAATACATGAGCGCGTATCCAAAAAGTATAACTGCATTGGAGATCTTATGGGAACATTCAAGGGAAGTGAGATGGTCTGTGAGATGATCTGCATTAAGGTGGCTTTCTTTAAGAAAAAAGTAATAAAATGTTCTGTTTTCAAAATTAAGTGATTTAATCCAGGGCATGTGAAGAAAAGTGCATGTGCAAAGAATTCGGAGATATGTAAAACACTTCTTGGAGTGCTGTTTTGTGCTCTGTTTTGTTTAGAACCTTTCTATGCTTCCAAAAAAAGAGTAACTTTTTTTATAATGATGCAGTAGTTTGGGGATTATTTTTTTTTTTTAACTTTCATTAGAATAGAAGCGGCTTCATTGCAAGTAAAGTGTGAAAAGATCAGATCTATCAGAGCAGAAAAGCATTCCTTCCTTCCAAAAGCTGCTGCAGATTGAATTCCTAATCTGAAGATGCTGCCAGTGGGATGTCAGCACCACCTTCTCTCTCAGCCTCAGGAAAGTAAGAAGTGCAGGGTTGCTAACGCTACTTCCAGGGGTTGTCTGCCCCTTTTCACTCAGCTCTACAAGGAGAGTTTGGGCTAACCAACATGAATGACAGTGCTCTGTCTGCTTTCCTCATGTATCAAAAATCACAAAAACCGTGCAGGGGTATGTGCAAGATTGTGCAAGCTGCAGTTTTATTTGTAATATACAGTAACCTTGTGTTTGCAGCATATACCTCAGGAATTATCAGGCTTGATTATTGCAGTTTGCTCAGATATTCACTTGTTTAGCTGTGTTCCTGTAGCATGTTATTCCCTTCAGACGGCGCAGGACAGTAGATCAGCCTGGATCAGAGACTGTCAGCCTCCACACTCTAACCCGCTTCCTTATCAGGCGACAAAATTTTTACATTAAGATTTTTTTCTTTAAAGCCTTTAACTGTGCTAGCTCCTAGTTTATCCTGGTTTCCCTCAAGCTAAAGATTAAAGTCCTACAACAGCCCTTCATGCTTCTGAACTTTTTTACTGAGTTCCAAGAAGTTGATACAAATTGTGGCCAATTTTATGCATTTGTCCTCTACTTGGCTGAAGAGGGGGGCTGGGAATTAGCCTGTTGTTGGCACTTAACAGGTATTTATACTCTTCTGTGACATGCAATTTTACAGATTAAGGCTTTTTGACCAAGTGGAAGTATTAGAGTTGCAACAGGACTTCCCTTTACAGTCTGGTATAGATAGGTACTTTACCAAAGAAATTCTCTGATCTTTTCACCGCTTTTAGTCATTAATTTGTAGCCATGTTATTTTGTTGCCTCATGTATGTAACCTGGATTCAGAGGAGTTAGTTGGCAATCGGAAATACTGTAAAGGCTCAGTCTTTGTCTCATGGTGCTTGCTCAAGACAAGATGTGCGTGTTTGTTCCCAGGTCTGCCACAGACTTACTGTGGAGTCCTGTGCAGGTCGCTGGATCTCATCTTCCTCCTTGTGAACGAGGAACAGATCTTGCCTATCTTTAAGTGGTGCAGGAGCTAGGAGGATAGCATTAACTGGGGAGTAATGGGAAGGCAGCAATGCCATTTTTTTATACTTACCGGTAGAAAAATACAGACCTTATGCTTTTGTTATGAGCTTTGTATGTTATGCAGCAATACTGCCGTGGTACTTCAGGGTGCCTGCTAGGAGAACTGTCTGCATATGACTGAACGGCTTATTTAACAGAGAAATACATCACTCCAAAATGTGTAATAGAGTGTGTTGCAAAGGGGGGAGCAAGGCAGTTGTGTTCATATGTCACAGTAAAAATTATTATTTCTAATTCAGTGATCAGCTTCGCAGGTGAAACTTGGGAGTTCAGCTTGGCAACCCTGGAAAGCCACCTAAACTAGCTCTACAGTTGCTGTGGTCCACATAAATTCAACGTGTTCAACATACACATAGAGAACCCTGGGACACCTCAGCCAGCGTAGCATTTAGCCTCTTGTCTTTGTAGTGCTAATACCGGTAAAGGCACACTGTACTGTTGCTTCAAAGATTACACTCGTTTTTGTGTTTTCGTTATGAGAGCTTTTTAAAAAACAAAACAAAACCAAAACAAACAAAAACCCAAACCCCAGCTTGTCCATATTCTAGCTTCTTGAGCCTGCATGTCTGTAGTGGTGTCTTACAGCACCAGCCGAGATCTGGTGATAGAAGCTGGGACCGTAAAGCTTCCTTAACACTAGGTAGTACAGCGTTCTTGATGAGGAGCTCTTGAATTTTTTCTTTGTTACAAGACACTTATTTGACCTTTCCCCACCTCTGCATGATAACAGGGTGCCATACCCTGAATTTTGGGGTAGGATTTGCGTGTTGGCAACAGAATTAATTCCCCAGTCTTGACAAATTCTCATTGTAATATTCAGATGCTCTAATGAGTACCATTTTTTAAGCTACATCTCTGATTGGCTTTAAAACAGTGAGATAACCTAACAATTGAAAAGCATGTCAGTTCTTCCTTTCTCTCTGGTGCCTGTTTGATGTCCAACAAATCCACAGGGCTATGATTCTGCTTATTCTAAGAAATTACTTTCAGAGAATTGGTCTGAGTGTAATGGGATGGCAGCTCATGCGATTAACCAAGAGAGAGCAGTCTGTAAGCACTTTGGGGCAGTGACCTTCTCTCCCCATTTACTGTAAAACTGAGGGCAATTGATTTTTGTATGGATCTCTGGAAGCTGGCTGCGGTGCTCTGCGTACCATCGCTGTGTTCCACTTTTACCAGTTCCCTCCTTTAAACAGTGGTTCAAGCGTTTGAATTGTTATTTAAATGCTCTCTGCTATTACATCAAGAGGTATATATACTGAATGGGCACTGCTGTACTCCTTGTCCTGAATCAGCGGTTGGCTAAAATTGGGATTGGAAAGTGGGGCAGAGGTTTTTTTCTATGTTTGTTTTTTTTCCCCTTTGTTTTCATTGACAAACTAGCAACTCTCTGACCTGGTCCAGATTATTTAAAATCAGATTTTTCACAAGGTCCTTACACTGGAGGTTGTAACTAGAGGTGCTGGTAGTGAAATCTCTGGAAATATGATTGCTGTGTTCAGGTATCTAACAAGAACTGAAATCTTAAAAAACAAAACACCCCCCTGCCAACACCAAAACGTCTGTCAGACCTCCTTGGAACTCCAGCTTTGTGCCTGCAATAGCTTCAGTCTTTTCTCCTTTAGAATCTGGAGTGCTTTCATATTTTATAAAGGTAATGCAAATAGGTCCAAATATGGAGATTTTGCTATATTTGCCATCATAGATACGCTGTTTATTTAAACTTTTGGTTGCTAAATATTGAATACTTTGGGCAAAAGCGGATGACTTTTCAACTGAACTGTTTTAATTTTTCATTTTAATTTTTTTAATCCTGTTTATTTTCAGCAGAGACACCAGGTAAAGGAGGTGTTACAGAGAAGCTGTGGAACTTAGAGCAGAGGAAGTTTCTGCTCTCAAATTATCTTAACATTGTTTTCAGCTTGCTGTGGACTATCTAGGTTATTTCAGCTACACCATGGCCTTTTTAATGAACTGGGTGTGGGGGGAGTGGCGAGGTGGAGGAAGAAAAGGGCAAGACTTGCACTCGAGAGAATATCTATTTTCACTCTTTTCTTGTCTTGTTGTGTTTCAGGTATACAAATGCTCTCAGTCCAGCCAGACACCAAGCCGAAAGGTTGTGCTGGCTGCAACCGTAAGATTAAAGACCGGTATCTTCTAAAGGCCCTGGATAAATATTGGCATGAAGACTGCCTGAAATGTGCCTGCTGTGACTGTCGCCTGGGGGAGGTGGGCTCTACCTTGTACACCAAAGCCAACCTTATCCTTTGTCGCAGAGACTATCTGAGGTAGGCCACGTCCTTCTTATGTTGACTGACAACCTTGGCGATTCTGTTCAGTCCTTCCTATGTAGTCGCTGTTGCATAAGTGGCATGTGAGGGCTGCAAGGCCAAGTATATGCAGAGGATGAGAAAACAAATACTGAAATACGGAGATAAACAAAAAATCTGAATCAAAGAGCGCACATAACCAGGTCATGCAGGTGGTTGCCAGTTTTCTGATGCTAATTTGGGGGTCCTGTGCTTAGAGGAGGAAGAGGGTAAACCCCTTTCGCACTTCCCACAGCACCATGCTCTGGAGGGGCTGGTGGTCTTCTCCTCCTAGCAGCACAGCGGTGGCCAGGCATAGCGGCCTGAAACCCCACGTGGGGTTTTCTCCGGCTCCAGTGCAGGGTTTGAGCTGTGTAAGTGAGGAGTGCTCCACTTGTCTTTGCTTACCCACTTTCATCCTCTTAGTTTGCCAAGGGATTTCATTTCTGTCACTGGAAGCTTTTGTGAATGTTGCCATTTAGCTGTTAGAAGCTGGACCAAGATGACCAACTGTGTTGCCTGTGCTAAACAGCTGTGCAGCTGGTGGGCTCAAACCCACTCTGGTCCTGATTTAACTCGGTGACCTAGGTTGCTGGTTAGCCTGTTGCCACTTCTCAGAGACAGCAAATTGTCACCTGATTTTCTATCTTCTTATTTGCTTGTGGACCTAGGTTCTCAAAAGTATTTGGGGTATAATTCCTAGCATAGTACTGAGGAGCAGCACCAGGCTAGTTTATTTACAGATTGTATGTGAATAAATAGGGCTACTTTGCAGAAGCTAAGTTTAATCAGGAAGTTTAGTCTCCCTAGGCTCTCAATAGTAAATAGAGAGAAAAGGCTCCTCTGGGGTGATTCAGAGCACCGATTTCCTACAGGAGCACCTTTCCTCAGTTCCCTGTAGAGGGGGCCTAATGAGACTAGCAGCTCCAGGCTAATGTGAACTTCTGGGAGTATTTTCCCTACCCCTGTAGTGAAGCCTTTTCCTTTTAAAGGGACATTCAAGTCAGTAATACATTGGGGAAAAATTAAAATTCTCTTTGAATGCGTAAGCTCAAAAGTTCAGTTTAAGCACAGGTACCAAATAGGAGGTTCCTGCACACTGATCAGTGTGTAAGTTGCACAGCATGGGTAGGTTGGAACAGGAATCAAGACTAAAGTGTTAACAGCTATTGGTACTTGGACTCTGCATGTTATAACCTGTTTTTTCTGGAGTGGAACAAATCCATTCACAAATGCATTGTGCATTTGTTGAGCTGGGGCTGCAAGGCAGACCAGGTTCTTCAGATGTGGACTTGGACTACTTAGTGGTACAGGTGCTACCCATAAAAACTCTGAACTGAATGCAAGATAGAGTGCTGGGGATTTAGCATAGAGTCTGCATCTTAAAGCCATTGTGTTAAAACTGCCAAAGAAGTAGGTAAGAAAACCTAACTTTCAAAAACTGGCAGGGGACTGTTTAAATAGAAGGGAATTGTCATATGTGAACCTAGTTCACTTGTGATCTTAAAGCATGTGTCTCTAGAGAGGGGTCAGAACAGCTTCTGGGGAAGGCAGCATCCTAATTTTTAAAACCCATTTTAAGAATCTTTTTACAAGTGCCTGCAGGAGTGAGAAAACTCTGCTATAGCTGTTTGATCCAAGTTCCATATTTACTGGAGACTGAACTTACTGAATTTCCCAAGTGCTAGTGCAGCGGATCTAATGTTTTAAAATCAAGTTTTTAAAATAAAACCCAGAAGTGTTCTAGTAGTAGAGGTATGAGCAAAGCATTTCCCCAGCACAGACGCATGCACACACACTGTTGCTCTCTCGTCCTTGAAGGTCTAACAGGAGTAAATATTTTGCTAACAGATTGTTAAAATTCATACTAAATGATTCAGAGAAAAGAGGCTGTATTTTTTTATCTGTTATGACCACATTCAAAACTGGTCAGCTATTTATTCATACACAATATTTACTTTTGCACCAGTGAAACCGGCATACATGAGAAATCCTATAATCAGTTTTAAGATGCTTCTGATTTTTGTCTTTGGGTTTATCAAGTCTTAATGAAGCTGTCTTGTCATGAGCCTTCTTTTTAGTGATACTTGTGAGTGCATAGATTTAAGCTTGGTATTTACACTAAACTTCAAACTGATGCACTTAAGGTAATTGCAGATAGTCATCTGCCTCATTGCGTCTTATCTACTTAGTTATGCAGTGAACCTATAACAGTGATCTGTAGATCACTTGCTAATATAGAAACTAGTTAAATGTTCTCTAGCTCTGTAGTCAAATAAGCTTTCATATTTAGCAACTCACTTGATATGAATTTAAAGAAAAATTACTTTCTACTAATGATCAGATTAGGGTTCGATTACAGTTTCAAAATACCCTCTTGATTTTTTTTTTCTTTTTAACCGTAAAGGGAGTCTTTGCTACATATAAAACTGTTCCAGCTTCCTATTAATTTATGTGGTGCCCTCTAGAGGATATGTGGCTTGAACGATACTATAAAGAGTAAAATTGCTTATTAACTTGTCTCTCTGTGTTCATTATGCCTTTCAATAAGACAGCCATTCCACAGATGCTATAAGCACTAATGTAGCCAGTTTGGGTGCTTTAACATTCGTGGTTAAATTCGCAAACTGTGTGATTGTGTCTTTGGCTATTTGCAAAGATACTTCAGTAGCTTTCCTTTAGAGATGCCTGCCAAAAAACTAAACCCTCCCTCGGCCCTGATGCATGCTCTTGTTCTGCATTTGAGCCCTGAGGTACATGCTCTGAGCTCTTTATAAATACTCTGTATCTTCAGGACTTCAAAACTTGCTTTGCTTTAGTGTTCTCCTTTGGTAAAATTAGTTAATTTTACTATATTAAAACCTTTTTCTCTGGGGTGGGGAGGTGGGGGGGAATTGAGGGGGATGGAAGAAATCTTTAATGAGGTAATGAGTTTGGAAGATGCTTTGGATGTGAGAGGCTTTACTCTGGAATCTGATTCATATAAGCCACTCCAGTGGTTTCAGAGGTGGTGTACAACACCAAAGGTATTAGGGTGGCCACGGCAGGAATGAACTCTGTTTTGTTAACGAGGATGAGAACTGACTTGAGTAAAGAAAGGACTCAATGTTAGAAATAACACACTCTGTAAAAATGATATGCAGAGTATAATTCCCCTGCAGGCTTCTGTCTCCTGCTTATACACTCTTGGGTTAGAAAGTGAAGACTTAATTTAAGGAACTTAGGCTTACGCCAATATTTCAAGTCCATTTACAGTAAGTGAAATATGCAAGAAGTTTCCTGTTCCCCCCCCCCCCCACCCTCCCCATCTTCCCTCCAGAGCTGTATGGTGACATCTTAATGTATCAGCCTATCCTGCTCTGTCCTCTCTTCTGACTGGCAGCACGTCCATTTACAAGCACAATATTCCCTTTGAAATCTGTCATTACTGCCATTAATGACCAGTCGTTATGTTAACAGCCCTCAGGCTGTTAACATGTCAAACTGGTTGTTAACTGGAATGTTATTACTTATTTAAACCGCAGGTATGAGTTGTGTGAAGTGTGCTTTGGTTGTGCGTTCTGGGCTGCTTCTGCTCAAAACAACAGGGAAACAACGGAGCGTTTGCCTTTGGGGTGCCAAGGGATTTGCTTTCTGTTCCATCTGCTCATTTGATTTCTGCATATTTGTGTGGTCCTCCTACCCCTGGGCAGCCCCATAATTTCAGGTGCAACTGTGTGCAATCCCGTCTTTTAGCCTTGCGTGCAAATGGGCAGCCGCGGATATTTCCAGATGCACAGCAATGCCTGCCACACATTTGAGATTAATATCTGGCCCCTAAAAGTGTAAAATGAAAGACCGACAATTACATGTAACTCAGTTGTATTAAATAATGAGCTTCCTTGGATGCAGCGAAAATATGAAAGTACAGCTGTGCTAAGCTAGTAGCAATGTAGGTCAATCACCCTTTTCACTTAGGTTTTTAACTACGCAAACCCTGCTGAGCGACCAATGACTACAAAGTGCTGTTTCATTCCTATTTAATTTTGGCAGCATTTTACTGAAGAGCAGGCATTCATGCAGCTAAATTATCTTCACCGTTTCTGGTTTTAACTCCAGCTCCATGACACTAAATGTTGGAGTGCATATCTCTTAGTAAACACAAAGAATATGGTTTCTGATTTTTTTTTTTTCCCCAAATCTATTTCTTAACATGGAAATTGCATTAGAACTTTTATTACTTTTTGCATAATTTCCCTAGCCAGGCAAACAGATTATAGGAAAAAGATTAACAAAACTAATATATTGGGGTGGAGTTTTTGCCCTTAAAGACCTCTAGAACCTTATCAGGGATGGGGAGGATGATGACTCAAAAGTCTACCACCCCCACCATCTAACCTTGGTATTGATTTCACTCGTAAACATGCTGCAGACTTTAAAAGTACCACTGAATGGCTATGAAAAAAAGTAGATCACTATTCCTGAAGAAAGGGGCAGATAGTGTTGGGGTTTTTCTACCCCACTTGCTGGTTCAAAGACCCGACACAAGCTAAGTTTTTTAAAACACAGATATTAGATGAGATCTTGTAAACAATGAGACATGACTACAGAAAGTAAAGTGTTCAGCCATAAGCATCATAAAGATGCTGTGTCTGTAAAACATTTAGCTTGTGAAAAGATGCAGACTGAAAAGAGTAGAGTTTAGGAAACAGCCTTTTTCTGTACAACTACTTGCACTTTAAAGGTAATTATTATTAAAAAAAAATTTCTTATGTAGGAGCACTTAGACTTAAAATGTCTTGTGGCCTGGTACTGATTAGAAGATCCTGTTTCTCTCTCGTGTCCTGGAAAGTGCACATTAAGTATCGTAGACACCTAAGAGATCAGCTCTCTTAAATGCATGTGTAAATCTATATGGATGTTTTCCCAGGTAGTGGGTTATAAGGTGTTTTCAAAATGACACCTCAGTATGCTTCTTGCCCAGCTTGATTAAATGAGGGTAGATCTTTAAAGATTGAGGCGCACTGAGTTTTCAGGAATATTGAGGTATTTACAGAAGTGAGACTTAAGAGAGCTTTGCTTTCTTTACTAAAGCTTTGTAGAACTGAACCCTTAAATATGCACCAATATCATTGTTGCAGTGCATTGAAGTATTCAAGGGAGTACTAGTTTGCAGGAATAGGCCCTAAAATATTTTAAAGTATGCACAAATACGGTAGATGTAGTGGTCTGCTTGTTCTAATTTTGCAGTGTGAGATCTACATTCTTCTAAATTTACACGAATTGCACTATTTAGCAGATATTAAAAAAAGGGGGAGGCAGGGGGCAAGAATACTCTCACTTACACTAACTGTCAAAGGTTTTGAAACCCTCCAAACACCTTAATATTTATTGGAAGGGGTAAGGGTGTACCACAAGGAGAGTAATGCACGTATGCACAGTTAATCCACCCAACTTGCAAAGAATAATGCTTTTGATTTAGTTACACTCTGGTTAGTTTAGCTTGTTCTTATTTTAGTTCATCTGTGATAGCTTTTAATAAGAAACATTCAATTAAGCTGTTAAAATTGGTGTTTAAGTCATGCTGAAATGCTGTAAAATATGTGTACTCAAGTTTGACGCTCTTCAGTAGTTCCATGTGTTTCCCTGTATCTGCTGGTATTTTTCTTCAAAGCTGCCAAATTTTTAATAATTGTGTTATTTTTAGTGGCTTAAAATACACAGTTTAATTTCCGAGAATGTGAATGGTCCCTCTTATAAACCTTCTTGCAAAACCAGATTCTTCTCATGTGTTGTCAAAATACCTCATTAACCCCCTGGAAATGTTCAAAGAATTTCAGGAGACTCTTCAGATGAAAGTACAGTGCCTTTTAAAGCCTGTCCTACAGCTCTTCATTACCTTACTTACAATATGGTGTATTTTGATGGAAAATTATTTTACTACAAAGATTTTGTCAATACATAACAGCTCAATAAAGCTTAATAATAGTGGTGATTTTGGGGCAGCCTAGGTAAGTCCGCAGTGCGGAAAGATGGGATAACATTCTTGGTGAAAGAACAACAATTTATAGGTCTGCCTAATATTTTCTGTAACCTCTTTTAAAAGAAATGTAACTTTCTCGATGTCTTCCATGCTGAATTTTCCCTCAGAAGTGACTTTGTGACTAGTGGTTTTATGAAACATGTTTAAAATACTACCCATATTAAAATTATTTACTTCAGAAGTAAATATCATCAGCTATATTATGATGTGATTTCACATCCCACGTTTAATTGGAAGCTCTGCGTTTTTGGCCAGAAGCGTGTGTGAAACAATGCATCTATGTATAATGTAATAGAATAATATTTAGCTCATATTGCCTAGCGCAGAGATGCCTTTAAGAAGTTCTGATTTCTGCTACATATCTGTTCCTTAAAAAAAAACACAAACAAAGTCAAAGTTATTTGTTTTAAACTTTAATTATCATTTGAGGGCATTTTACCCAAAACTGAAAAACTATTCTCAACTATGTAATTAAAAAAAAAAAGTTTCTCTCTGAATTTTGTTATGTTGTATATGCTATATTCTTCAAACATTCCAGGTAATTATAGCATTCCTTGTTGATGTGAATGTTTGCATAATATGTAATAATCAAGATGTACAACACTGTTGCATGCTTTCAGCCCTCCTGACTTAAGTATTGCTTTCTGCTTTAATTTCTCGCTGAAATTAAATAGATTCATGGTGGATTTGGAAACCAAAGTACACAGTATGTAATATTCAAGTGACTTCTAAATGAAATTGGTCTTAACTATCGCTGTCCTTAAGAATCCATATTTTGATTATACCTTGCTGAATGCATTGGCTTTTTTGATGGCTAACTTCCTAATGGGTTCCTTAGTATGGTAATGGATGACCTTTTAAATATATCTAAGTAATAGTTACAAGCTTACTTTTTCTTCTGGTCAAAATATTCTTGAAATTTTGAAGTTTCTCAAACACAGATATCTGAAGCAGTGAGTTTACGTTGTCAGAAAGCTTTACATGTTTCACACCTACTTCCCTGTAACATAATTCTGGTACTGTTGTTTTATACCTTCCTGAGGCTGGTTCTTGCATATTCTGAATCAATTAGCCTTTTGACAATCAAGTCTCACTGTATGTGATTGGTAATTTTGAAAATGGCTATGGATAGAAGATTCATGTTTTAAAAGAGGAAAGGCTGTTCAAGTCACCTTTAGAATGTATTGCTCTTTTAGATGTATGTATGAATCTATCAAATTATCATCTTCCTGAAAAAGGAGGGATGGAAGAGGTAGCTGTACCTGATCAGGGGGGAAAAAAAAATCTGTAATGGGCTAGAAATAACTAAAATATGGATTTACAGAAACTACTGGTTCTGCTTCTTTCTACGATTTAGAAAGTTATTAAAACAAAACCCCTGAAACATATCCTGGGTCAAAATTTCACAAAAGTAGCATCAGATTTTGACCACATACCACTGAAAATATAAATTGCTTAAACAACAGGAAGAGGTAGTTCAGCCAAATTTGATCTGTAGTAAGCCATATATCAAAATAAAACAATATGCAGCTAAGATACCTTGAAAGCTCTCCATGGTCATGTCCTCTTTGCACATCTGGTTGATACGATACTAATATATTTACGCAGAAATCATGGTGGAATTCTGTACCCCGTATTACTTGCAATATGACCACAGTCCTGTCCTCTCTAAAACCATATAAGACAGACTTTAGATGTATGCTAACAATTAAGCATCTTGATAGCCCCATGGCAATCAGTAAGGTTAGCTGCAGGCTTAATTTAAGTATGTGCTAAAATGCTATGATGGAGTGCCAGTATAGTGTATTCACAATTCAGTCCGTTTCCCAGCTTCACATCCGAACAGTAGCTATCAACAACTGGAGAATATTTAGCATCTATTTTTGCAAAGAGCACAATGGTCCCAATTATTAACTGCAAAATATTTTCCTTTGGGATTACAGTGAAACCAGCTTATCTAGTTTATAACAAAACACAACACAAGGGAACTTTTCACTAGCCGAAAATCGCTACTTTTTTATAAAAGAGAAGAGCATGTTCAGCTCTGGAATGATGTTCCTCAGGAAATTCTCCTGCAGATCTTGAGTGAAGTGGCATTCTGCAGTACTGGAATTTAAGCTTTTCATCTTTTTTTTGGCAAAAATGATAATGTCTTATGTTGGCACATAGTGGATGAAAGTGAGAATTGCTCAACAGGCAAAGATTATTTTGGAGGAGGCAAGAGTAGAGAACATCAGGGATTTTATTGTATCTCTTCTATCATTTGAGGGAGGTGAGAGTAAGTGAATAAGTGAGAATAAATCAAGTTATACATTTAGATATACTGTAAGTGATGATATATTGGACTAATTAGGAAGACACTATACTATACCAGGTAGCAAATGTCCCCTTGCTCCTGTATTGCTGCTTTCATATTGCACCTTTGTTTTGAACAAAGCTTGAACCTTTGGACTTTATGTACAGGAGTTATCACTTTTCTCTCTTGATACTAAAACTTGCAAAATGCTCGTGAATCAAACCTGACTTTTGTTGAGGACAAGCTTCCAAGCTGTAAATATTGGCATACACAGAGTCTCAGGTTCTAGCTCAGTGAATAGTATTTATTATATTATGTGAATAGTATTTATTATATTATAAACTTGCATTGAACAGTATTATTGTTCCACCATGGGACAAAATAAATGTTATTTTTATTTTATAATGTTATTTCTTTGCAGATACTTTAAGGAGAAATACGTATTAGGGCAAAGTTGATGCAAATACAGATTTAATAATTGACTCCCTCCTTTAAATACATGTGCTCTAAGAAACAGAGGAATTTATTATTGCTGATCAACTTCTAAAAATAGTTCTAGTAACAAGCACTGAACTTGGGTTTGTCTTTTAGATAAAATTTTAGGAAGGATTTCTAGGTAGTGATAGTTTAAGTGAGTTACAGGCTACAGATTAAGGATGGTAATAATTTATATTACTGTGAATTATTGTCTTAGTTCTGTCACTATGGTTGCTCTTACATAAATCTTGTTTTTCTGAAGTCAGGACTATTACCTTCAGAGCTACTACTCTTTCTCAAAATTTGCATTAAAAATTAAGATTTTTTTGTTTGCTTGTTTTAGGTAGTAGAAAACTTTAAAATTCATCTTCCAATAAAGAAACAAATTGCATTTCTCCACTCTGTAATTTGTGTTAAATTTTACACAGAATTCAGAAGTTTCTAGGATTTGAGATTTGGGTTTGCAAAAAAAATCCCCCAAACTTTTCAAAGAAATCTTTATAAGCCTAGTGTGTCTGCCTTGCACAAGGTGTCAAGAAGGGAGAGGGCAGTCTCAATAAGGAGCTGTTCTGTACTAGTTTTTGCTGGCTTCCTTATTTGTAATATGATACATTTAAGAACACTTTATACTAAAATAACATTAACCCTAATCCTACAAATGTATACTACATGCTTGACTTGATGTACTCTGAATAATCCTATTGAAAGCTATAGGACCTATTAATTTAGAAACATGCCTTAGTAAAGCCAAATATTTGACATTGGAATGGCTTTGCCTGCAAACCTCTTGAATTGCTGTGTCCTTGTTTTGCATATGCTATGTACTGTACAGTGATTACCTCCAGCTACCACAGAACATCCCTCCCAGGCCCCCTGGTCAAGGGAAAGCTCAAACCCACAACTATGCTCTTTGACAGGCACCTCTCTGCCATGTCTAGGATGTCAAAGTTTTGACACCTGTAATAACCTTGCCCTGTTTCTCTCTGATGGAAAGGATGGTTCTTTGTATGCTAATCCTACATAATACTGCCCCCAAATCAAACTGCTAGTGGATGATTTAAGGGTCTAACTCTAGGCTTGTCTCTACAACCCATTGGCAGCTCATGGGCTCTGCTCTCCACAGTTTCCCTAGGAGACAGTGGTAGGAGGTGGGACAAAACTTTATTAAAAAGCCCTGGGAGTTTGTGCATCTTGGGTTCTCGATACACTCCCTCTTCATGCTCCAAAATTGTGCTAATGAACTTGTCCTGTGGACTTAGCAGCTTCAGAATTCTAGAAGGGTTTGTTCATTTTTATTAAGGTATTAAATTCATGCATTTTTATGCTCCATATAATATTAAGAAAAAAAATTCAGCATGACATTGACTACTTATAACAGGGAGCACTAAAAAATAAACTAAAATATATCTTTTCTGCTCAAAATTTCACTTCTTAAAACAATCTTAAAACCTAGAGGAAATGCTGCAAACATTGCAGCAAATGTGCTGGTTTTAATGAGCCTGGCTGTACACCAAAGTTAGCCAAGAGCACTTCCCCCAGCATCTTCTTACCTAATTCAGTCATAATGCAGAGTGAACCGCTAGTAAAAAGAGCCAGCAAGCAGAACAAAGAGACGTGACTACTTCACGAGCACACATCCAACGATGGGTGTCTTCTGTGCTCTTTTGAGGCCTTTCATTACGATCCCTGATGTGTCCCTGTCAGGGTCCCAATTACTCTCTGTCTCCAGGTGCAGAACAGCCTGAGCATTTTCCTGTAATAGCAATAACAGTATCTTACTTCTTGTCCCTATTTCTTACGTCTTCTAAGTAGGTTCTCATCTGATAATTATAGATTTTATATATATATTTATTTTATAAGAGCATATCTGAAATGCATAGGGTAGGTGCTAGCACCCATTGGAAGTTCTTAAACAATTTGGCCATGGAATAGTTTGAAGGTGGGCACAAGTACAACCTCATCCTGCTATGGTGAGGAGATGATTACTTTCATCCACTTCTTTTCCCTCCTTTTACAAATATACCTCCTCTACTAAAAGATCCCTAAGGTTTACTCTGAATAAAAGCTGGTATATATTTGCAAAATTTACTGTAATTTGTCAGATTATCAGTCTTGATAGGAATGTACTGTGTCTG
Organism: Ibycter americanus; assembly: GCA_035590275.1. Taxonomy (NCBI): domain Eukaryota; kingdom Metazoa; phylum Chordata; class Aves; order Falconiformes; family Falconidae; genus Ibycter; species Ibycter americanus. The sequence continues at coordinate 21,863,807 of JAVJGI010000060.1, forward strand.
AACAAATAACTCTGGAACAAACTATTGTAGGTAATCTTATTATTAATCGCATAGACTTACTATGTTGGCAGATAAACAGTTTTCCTCATGAACTGTTGCAAAAGTAATTGTCATCTTTTTTATAATGTGCATGTATAAGTATATGTGTAATGTTTTTTCAGCAGATGTAGAACCACTGTATATTTTTTTTTTTGTCTGATGCTTTCATTTTAACCGCCACAAACCCTTTTCTTCTGAAGCTCACCTTTTTCTCATAAGCTGATCCTTCTGATTTTAAAATGTGCTTTTTGGAAAAGTTAGTTCTTGCCACCAACTCCTGCATGTCTCCTGTTTAGCTTAGTTGTGCAATACTGTCAATATTAGTGTTGCTTTTAGCAGAGTATCAAAAAGCTGGTATAGGGACAAGTACTCCTTTTCTACTGCCCTCCCCCCTCCCCCCCAAAAAAAAAAGAAAAAAAGAAAAAAAAATTAGAATGGGAAGGAAACAAATTTAGAAAATGATTGTAAGCATGTTTAGCATTCCAGAAAATCTTGCCTTAGTGGAAAGATGTGATTCTTGTCAGGTAAGCCTGGAAACCGCTGTCCCTGCAAGATACTCGACAACCAACCCTCTTACCTCCCAAACTTTGAAGAAGTGTTTTATGCATGCTCTTAAGCACTGCTTTCTTGAATCCTTAAGCTCTAGCTGACCTCTTCTGGAATTAGATCTAACCTAGACCTGGTGTGCTTGTCTGTTGAAAAAAGGTGTTGAAAAATGCTGTTCCGTAGCCCATGTGCTATAGTAGCTTCCAGCAGTCCCTTGCTTTCCAGATTGGGTGGTGATATCCAAAGATGGCATCTTCCTGATAGGAGATATAGACCAGATATTACCAGTGTATTTGCTGTCTGCCTCTTGGTTTGTCACAGGAAAAAAAGAAAAACCTCCAACAACCCAACATACAACAGTTACTGCTAATGCAGCCTCACTGCAGTGTTGCCTGTTGAAGGCACTACTATATAGGATACTATATAGGATGCGCAGTAAAGTTCTTGTGCTTGCCCCTGCTTCAGTGGCAGGTGTCTGGTGACCACTTTAGTCCTCCTCCTGCTGTGTATGAAGGGCAGAAGTATGGCTTTAGTTTTATATGAAGAATCTAGAGAAGCAAAACGGTTAACAGCTGCACCTTTTTCTCTGCTTTCCCTGAAATTTCAGAATGACAAAGATGACAGATATGTGGTGCTGATGTAGGTGACTGTCCTTCATCATCAGTAACATTTGGGGAGAAGAATTTATTAAATTGAAAATCTAAGAAAACTTGTCAAGAGAAGACAACATCAGTTGTTGTTAGATGGGACCCCTGCTTTCTGTTCCTAAAACTAAACGAAATCACCAAGACAGCTGCATCTGGGCAGATCACTCTTCCATAGATTTGCAGTCTTGCCGTCAGTTTTCCATCCTCCCTGTGCTCAAAGGGAGCACCAGCAAACTGGACAACTCCCCTCTTTTTAGCAATTGGGAAAGAGTGACAGTTTGTGTGCTCCAAACTGAGAGGTTTTGATGCAAGATTAATTCTGTAGATCCTCTGTCATTCTGGATGTGGGTATGTGTTAACAGAGGCTGCCTATTGCATGCAGAAGTTTTGGTAAGGAAGAAATCTCTGTTGAGAGTAACGCAACATTTCTCTGTGTTCTGCATCACTGCTGCTACCACCCCTCCCTCCCCCCCGCAAAAAAAACCAACCCCAAAAACCCAACAACAACAAAAAAACCCACCAAAAAATACAAGAAAAAGGTCCTATTGCATTCTACTAGCTCCTTCAGGGTAAGGCTATGAAAAATATAACAGGTGCTCACCAGAAAACAGATGAAAGTAGCACATGCAGAAAGTCAGAAGATGGCTAAATTATGGCGGCAGACATTTGCCTTTGCCAGATTTAAAAGAACAATACCAAAAGGCAGGCTAGGAAAAAACTTCCAGTAAAGGTACAAGAAAGAATAAAGGCTTGAAGTCAAAGCATGTGGCTGTATTTGTCCCAACATAAATGATGTCTAGTCACACACATGATATTTATATCAAATGTTTCTTCTCATGGTCCTAACTACATTGAGCATGCTGTTGTTGCTTCCTTAATGCAATCTCCAAAGGTCAATTAAGTTAGAGAGTCAGGCTGATGAGATTAGATATTACTTTAAAAAATGACCAAAAAACCTGTGTTTGGAGACAGGCCTGAACATGTCTCCAGTATAATTCTGTCTGGTTTGCTCCAGGTTCCTGTATCTTTTCCTGGAAACACTGTGTGAACTGAACTGATCCACTTTAGCTCTGAGTGTGCCTTCTCGTTCTCTGGTGATAGCTGAGGTATCTGCATGTTCTTGGGGAGAGATGAGGGAGTCTTCTGGGCACAGGAATAAAATAAAATGGCACATTTAAGTGGTTTTTTTAATGCTTCAGGGAGATTTTACTATCTGAATTGTGTGCAATGAGCAGGGATTTTTCATTTCATACATCATTCACAACTTGCTGCAGTGATTCCAAAAAGTCACACAAGCTGAGTTGCTGCTTGCACCAAAGCACAGGGTTTTTAGTTTGTGAGTTTTAACAATGGATGTCAGAGCTTTATTAAGGTTTCACCCAAAATTTGCAGTGGGGAGGTACAGTGTCAGGCATTTGAGAAAAGGACAATGAGGACAATGGAAGATATGTTGTGATGACTATGGCAAAATGCAGCATATTTTCTCCTTCTCCTTGTTTTCCCATTGATATTAGCTTGATGTGCAAGGAAGGTGTGCAGGTCCCCAGCTTTGTCTTTAGTCTACATATTAAAGTCTTGTGGTAGCACTAGCTAATTACTTTGTTTTACCTTAGGCTGTTGCACTGATACATAGCTGTGAGCAGCATGCGAAGTTTGCCTCTCTTTTTACCCTTGTGTGCATTTATTTAGGATTAGTCAACACTTTTACCAGCAGTTGTGAAGTGTCTGGGGTGATATACTAAAGGTGAGGTGATTTAAATCTAGTTTTATGAGTATTTGTCATCTGCTTTAGAGGCTTTGTAGCAAATGCATGAATTTTTAATTGCTATAGTAAAATACAGTGGGTGGGGGAAAGAAACTTTTCTAGCAATGTCATCTATGAATGCAGAACTTAGACTGGCCGCCTCTGTCTGTCAGCAGAGTTGTGTGAGCATCTTCTTACATAGCAGTTACTGTTTGTGTGCCCACCATGGGCTTTCTGGCTTTTTCTGTAGTCTCAAGAAATCAAGCAACCTAATTACCTGGCAGCCCTTACAGAACAGCTGTGTTAAAGACAGAGTTGTTACTGATGCCCTGACATTGCATTCTGTAGAAATGAAGGAATGCAAATGGGTCAGATTATTACCTTTTTTTTTTTTTTTTGTGGCAGAGGGAGCTGCATTCCAGCTTTGAGAGTCTCTTCCCGGACAGCATAGCACCCACCCTCTAAAGGTGGACTACACGGGAGGCAAGCCTTCTGCAGGAGGTGGGCCAAGCATCCTCCGTTCAAGGAGGTGCCCCTTCAAGGCAAAGGGGGAAGCTAGATACAGTCTCAGCACCCCTGGTGAGATCACCCTGTACAAATACCCTAGGCTTTCATTAATATTTTTTTTTTGTACAGACAGCAGAGCCGCTAAACCCTCCCCAGTCATGTTGTGAGGGGGTGGGAGAGGTCAGGTTGCAGAGCTGGCACGTCGTGGTCATGATGGGCAAAGACAAACTCAGTCCCTGGAAGGCTCTGGGCACTAGCTCTTTGAGCAATGTTGGTTGATGTGACAGCGCACCAGAAGTGCAGAAGGCCTCTGCAGTGCTTTTTCTGATGGCCTCTTGTGTCCTGGTAGCATTCTGCTCTCTAGCCTTTCTGTTCATTCGCAGCCTGGGTTTTCCAGTTACATGGCTCCTTTCTGTCAGAGTAAGGGAAGCCCTGGTGGGAACCTCCCCAGAGAGGTCCTACTGGAGGCTGGACAGACTATTCAGGAAACAGTTAAAAGGCCAGCAATTGTGATCCCATCCAGTGCCAAAGTTTCAGCCTAAGATTCTTCAAGTTATTTTTGTACCCATACAGCACTGCACTGCTTTGGCTGCCAAAGGAGCTCAGTATAATGTTGACAGGTCTATCCAGAACATCTGCTGTGAGCCCTCCTTTGGTTGTGCCGAAGCAGAGTTTGTAGGATGGGCCCTTGGAAGGGCGTTTATGGTCCCATTCCCCCATTCTCACGGCAATTCCCCCTTGGCTAGATGCGGGGCCTGCAGAGCCCATTCATCCTGTTCCAGCCCCTTCATCTGGCACTTGGCACCTACAGGAGGGCAGGAATCTGAAAACAGGCTTTGTTATGACAGAGATCTCCAGATCTTGTAGCAGATGTTGCTAGCAAGAAGCAATTTTGTTCCAGCCAAACCTTCTTCAGCTCTGCTGAGGAGATGCATAGAGAATCTCATAAGGTTACAGTCTTTGGCAAACAAAACTCAGCATTTACCAATGCCAGCTACTCTCTGTATTTCTTTTTGAAAGCTATGTAGAGCAAAAGATCTCTTCTCTGTCTCTGTGAAACAGCTGTGAATTTCTCTTCTTTTAAAACCCCCACCCATTAAACAATCCTGACAACAGCCAACAGTTATCAGATGCAAAATGAACTATGTGCCTAGGATAAAGAGTTGTGTATCTGCCTCTCCTGATCGATCCACTGGACGTTTTGTATGCCAGTGCTTTAATTCAAAATATCCTGGGAAGTAGAAATCCCTGGTAATTTCTGTAACAGCCTTTTAAGAAGTCTTGTCACCTTTTAAAAAGGTATTTGCTTCCCCTTTTCTCTCTATCCCACCCCGACTCCATCCATTATTTGCTTTAACCTTATCCTCTGTATACAGACTGCTGCTTTACCTTGTGCTGCAGTCCTCTTTGCTTTGGGCCCAGATCTAACCAAGATCCAAGATATTTTTAGCTTACTTTAAATCAGTGTTTGTGATAATCCCTTTCCAATAATTCCCAGGAGCTAAAAAAAGCCTTTCCTTGTTTTGAGGGAGGAAGTTTTGCCTTACATTTGGACCTGGGACTGCATTATTTCTGTCTTGCTGCCCAAGGTGTCTGTTCCCTTGAGGCTGAGAAAATGTCCTGTTCTGGTTTTTATATAGAGACAACAAAGATCTTGGGAGTGATTTACCTACCACAGAAAATGTTTTTGTGAGCAGTGCATTTACCTGAACTTTCTAAAAAATTAAGTCAATTCTGCTTGCTTTCCTTTCTGACCATGATGATTCTATCTCAAAGCAGCGAAAAAAGTCATATTCCTTTAAAGGAACAATTAACAAGTCAATAATGCATCTGAGTAATTTTGTATACTTTGATTTGATTCTTGTGAATGATTTTCTGCATGTTACCCATGTATGGTGCTTGTAGTTTAGGGTGCTGGATGAAAGTCACATTCAAGTTCAGCAAAGCGGACGAGGTTTCTGAAAGTGCTCCGCACTCCTGCTGATATTTGAAATCAGATGAGAATTGTGCCAGTGTTGAGCTGTTTATAAACCCACTCCCAGCCTACCAGTTAACAAAAAGAGATGTTGACCCTGCTGCAGATGGCTTGCATGAGGTCGTATACACACACATAATGTATGGCAAAGATGTCATAGAAGAGAGATTCTCAGGGGTGGTCCCTCACAGCTAAAGGGCACTTCATGTGCATCAGCACCGGAAAACTTGTTTTTCCAAGTAACTACGAGTATAATAGTCTGATTAACTATTGAACTGCAGCCCCCATATAAATTTACTGTGAGTTTCAGAACTGCTGCCATTTTTGCAGTCCTTGTACTATAAAATTGCAGGGTTGGGTGCGTTTCACACCAAAAAAAATTGCCATTTTTCTTTTCCTCTTGCCAGGACCCTGTTATTTTAAGTGCAAAACATCTTTATTTTATAAAGTTCTTGCTCCTGCTTGTTTTGGGGAGAGGGGGTGTGTTTTAAGGAAAATAAGATTGGTTACAAGATTGTTAGTGAAGCAGCTCAGTGAAGGGCTTGTTATTTTGTTTTTACTATTAAAATATCCCCTAATCCACCTTGCTGGGTTTCTACCGTTCTTGTAATATTCAATCAAGCCCTTGTTTTGTGAGAAATGTGACAATGCATTGTTGGCACTTTACAAACCTACAGCCCTCGGCAATAGTTAATGAGAGGCAGGGTTTTTTTCCCTGTGCAGGACACAATGAAATTTTAGACAGATGAATGCTAAGAGAACCCTATGTACCAAAGGCAATGTTTACTGCATGTAATACATATCATTGTTTGTCTCCTGTAGTGAAAAATACTTGTGTCATGCTGTTAAAATGTACTCCTGACAGAACAGAGCTTGCTATTATAGGGTCCATTGCTTAAAAAAATGATATACTGACAGAAACACAATTTAAGAAAATTTAACACCAAGGGTAGTCGACCATGTAGGCTGCTATTAAGGGGCCAAAACTCAAGGCCATCGTTTTATTAAAATAGAGAGATAGTTTATTTGCTAGTAGTAGGTAAAGTTTAAAAAAAATAAATAAATAGGAGGGAGAAAAAAGAAAAGAAAAAACTTGCATCCTTTGGTCTCTAGTGTGTGAAAGAAAGTATTAATAAAAGCAACAGTTCAATAAGATTTTATTGTGGAAATGTTTAAGTGAAACATTTTAGGAATGCTTCAGATTTTTAAACAGTTACTTTTTAGGTCATGGAGCTCTGTAACACTATAGTGCATAACAAACTGTTGCTTTTGGATGCAAGGCACGCCCTGTGCTTTCCATAAAATGAATAGTGAGACCTAGTTAATTTGAATCAGTTTGTGCATTCTGCCATATTTTTCTTTGGTTTCAGAAGCATATTGAGATTAACGGTTTACTGATGTGAGCAAATACTGTATTATATTTGGGTGGTTAACCTTGAATAGTTAAATCGTCAGATGTTTCCTTTAAGTTAATAGTGGTCAAATCATTAGTCACTAGTTTTGATCTAGAATTTATTTCCTCATTCTGATTTCTTCATTGCAAATTGCTAATTCATGATGTGCGTCAGTCTATGGGGCACCAACAGCCCATTTTTTTGCATCTGCCTTGTGCAATTAATTACCAAAATCACAACTTCTGTTCCTTGGTGAAGAAGCTTTAACTTCTCAAACACTAAAAGATACATGGAAAATACTTGGCTTGTGCAGAAGATAAACAGCATTATACTGGTAACCGATAGATCCAGTGAAGTGTACAAATATGTGTGTCTGAGCCCTCAGAGCAGGAAAGAGTGTTCTCTAGGAGGGTTTGGTTTTGGGTTATGCGTGGTGATGTTGGAGCACATGGACGGTCTAGTAAGAGCAGCACCAGAGTGGATATCCTGGCCATACAAATGTGGTTTTCAGATTGAGTAAACACTATTAATTCACACAGAGCTTTCAGACTTAACAGGCGGCATGCTCTGGGGCCAGCTCCTTATTTGGAGACTTGGAAAATCTGTCCAGCTCTCTTGATGATATGGGTGCTTGTTTTTACATTTGAAATAGGAGAAATAGGAATAGGAGGATTTTTTTGGGGACTGCTCCTTATTCCTGCAGAATGTCATGCTATTTCTGTGTTCATCAAACCAAAATCTTCCCCAGGGATGAGAGAAATTGAAGGGTTTAAATGAAAGAGCAATTGAACATGTACGTTAAGTTGTTTTTTAAAAGTGAACAGTTATTCAGATGCTTCTTATTTTAAATGGAGAAACATGAGGAAAATCTTCTGATATAATGTAGAAAAATACTGTATTTTTCATTAGCTGTGTTTGATCATCAGGTACAAGTAAATCACAAATAATAATGGTCATAGTAGTGCAGGGAGAAAGTCACCTTTTTCCCATAAAAGTAAGGAGAAGTTTAATTTTTTTTGTTGTTCCTCACTCACATATTCGCCTTCCCCGATGTAATAGCCTCATTTCATCTACTAAAAGAACTTTTTACCATGCTGATGATAAGACAAATATATTCACCACAATGCAAAAAATAACTGAATTAATTATCCAATAACACGGTCATATTCCTGAAGATTGCCAATAATATAACACTTACTGTTGGTATGAATTAATTGTTTACCTCTCACCCCATGAAAATGTTCCGAGCCCATATATACCCTCTAAGGCAAACATAGTTGTCCTTTGAAGATTTTTTAATTCTGAACTCTGAATCTGGAGATGGTTCTACATATGTAATTGTATTATGTGATGGCAGTGGGTGGACATCACTCACATATTTGTGCTATCAAGGCCTAAATACTTGTTAAACCTTCAAGTTAATAAATTCTTATTGAAGCTAAATATTCATTTTACACAGGATTTCAACAGGGTTTGAAAGTGGTGGGTGCCAAATTTAAGCTGTACTGCACACTGTAAAGAAATATTTCTGTTGCAAGCGACACGTTCATTACAAGCGTAAGTCTCAGATCCAGTTTTCTTTTGCTATTAATACTTCTCCTCTTTGTTTGCTTTTTACATTTCTCGCAGATTAGCGCAATAAAAGTCAACAAAGCCAATTTTGGTTTTGTAGTTAATTTTACTTACAGGTTCTGAATTCTGCAATGTGTGGGTGTTCCACTCTGCGTTATAATTACTCAATATTTCAATATAATTTTTAACTGTAGGGCTTTTTTATTCTGTCTCACACACACTGTGCAAACAGTGAATTTTTAGGTTTTTACAAAAATTTTTATTTAAAAAATACATATATACTTTTTTTGATAAATAGTCCCTTTATGAAGAGCTTCCTTTTATAGTAGTGATCAATGTAGATGAAGTACTGGTTCAAGTATAATCACAACCAACTAGTGTTTTTTGATAAAACCTCAAATAAAGAGAAATTAGAATGTTCTTCTAAAGTGTAGAAGGGACAGGTTTCACGCTCAGCTGACAATAATATAGCACACTTTAGTGATGGAGATGAAATGCCTAAATTACATTAAAAAGATTGTGTCGTTCCATTAGAGTGGCCTTCTCTTTTCCCGCAGTGACCAGTTTCAGAATGAACTTGCTCTGGGCTGAAATCAGCTTTAAAACAACAGATGACAGGCTGATAGTCACCTCCTCTTCCTCGAGCTGGGAAGGCCGCCTCTCTGATTTAAACCAGCTGCCCCTTCCCTAAAAGTAGCAATTAAACTTTCTAGCAGTCTCACATCTGGCCAGCTGTTGAACCACTCTGCCAACAGGAATGGTTGCCAGTGAGCGTTGGAAAATGGCCCAAAAAAGTACTGAGAGGAAAAAAGATAGTAAATGGATTCATTGTGAAATTGGACATACACTTGAAACCAGCAGCCAAGGAGAACATGTGAACATGCATTCCTGACATATTTCAACATCTTTAATTTCCACAGGCTGAGGAGCTGCTTGGAGGGTGAAAATGCAGAGGTTGGTTAAGAAATACCATGGATGATAACTGTAGAAATCCCCCTAAAACTTACATATATGATTAAAATGCTATGCACGTTGCTTACCACTCCAATCAAAAGAATTCTTTATTTTTAATCACTTTCCTGTGCTTACCTTATTTTTTGTGGATTTCACCTGAAATTAATTGTCCTGTGCCTTGATTTCAAATTCTGCTGAGACCTGTGCGGGACCCTCTTGTGTCTCCACAGGAGGCGAAGCAAATGATGGTAGTCTCTGTAGTAGCGCAGCAATTGCAAAAAGATGCACAACTGTTTCTGTCAGAAGATATGGTAGTGCCAGACAAGTCACTGGAGAAGACCCATGGTTATAATAACAAGAACAGAACTGGTGTAACTGATCATCTGTTGTGCAGTCACAAAAAAAAATATATAGATAGATATTTTAAACACTATTTTAGATAGGGGTTTATGTTTTCCCTTTCTTCTTCTACACATACGTGTGCGAATGAAAAACAGAGAAAGAGGATTATAACTATTGTTCATTTGGTGGCAGTCCTGCAAATCTTCCTAGTACAAGTGAACCTACTGGGCTCAATAAGAGTATTTGCTTGATTAAAAATTTATACAACTTATTGTAGAAATGCTTATGATGTAGTGATATGATGTAGTGATACAAGCTTTTTCCCTCATAAAACAGGGAGCTCTTACTGTGAATCTATTGTATATACCAGATAGCACTTGTGTGGAGGTGGTATTGCTGATGCTGGTGTATGTTTCCATCAGTGCTGTAATTGTGACTCCCCAGGAAAATGCTTCCAGTGACTCTCATTATTGCACAAGGCCCATGCAACAATCCTGCGTGGTCACTCTGCTAAATCTTCATAAAAGAAAGGACTCACAGAATGACTTGTGTCTGTTTGTTTAGCACTGTAAGTGATCACTTAGAGGGTTATTACCATACCTCATGCTCTTCTGGAAGATGGTTTTCTTCCTTTTCCTAAGCCTGTCTAAAAGAATTAGGTCAGGGGTGGAGGCTGGGCACAAGGAGCCAGAGTTTTGCCTAACTTTAAATGCTACACTCTCTCACTGAAACTTAATGACTTTGCAGATGCTGTGGGGAAAAATAAATTCACCCTTGGAGTGAAACAGGGTTGGTTTTTTTTCCCCTGCTACTCAATCAGTGGGTTTTAGATCATCTCTATAGAAGTAATCAGTACACTAATCATAAACTCGATTGTGATTCTCCTCCTTCTGTTTCTTTTTCCAATGTTCTTCGTAGAGGATGAATTTGACAGAAAACTCAGATATGTTCCAGTTCCTATTCTACATACAATTATGTGATTAAATATGAGAAATCACAAAATTTTAAACTGAATTCTTTTGCTCAATATAAAATAATATTTTATAAATATTTTTTATTCATCAAGATGATCTGATACTAGTACCTACAGTTTTCCATGCAGAAGATGCAGAAGCTTAGTTCTTGGTAGAAAAAAAACAGTATTCTAAGGATAGTGTGCAATATTTAGTTTCAACTAATATCTGTGTCAGGAAGCATTTTAGTTGAGCTGTCTGCAAATATTCAGTGATTTTAAAACAGCCATTTACACTGTTGAAACAAATTCAGCTGCAATTGTGAATTTCTGTCTTGCATTTTCTGAAGTATTCACTGATTTTTGAATTTTAGGTCTGCTCATAGATGCCATGATTAAGTAAATAAATGAAAATATTGTTTAGTGTCATGTGAATCCTTCTTTGTTGGACAACCATTTGGAATCAAAACAAGCTGAAAAGAAGCATCTGTTCTGGAAATAAATAGAAGATAGGGAGGACTATGGAACTGTAGAGCAATGATCTAGAGGAAATATCTGTAACTGCAATATGCTGCATATTATTACTCCAGACTATGGGGTTTTTTTCTTCCTGCATTTTATAATCTATGAATTGAGATATCTCAGATAATTAAAATACCCTTTAATTATTTTTAAGAGTATGGGAATTTAATAGGCCTGTGGGAACACTCTAAATAAAAATAAAAAATGCCAAGTAAAGGCTAGTTAACAAGCAGGCTTTTTCATTAGGAAAAAGCACTTCTCCCTGGTATCAGACAATTTGTTATGTTTTTGCATAGGTTGGTTTTTTTTTTTTTTCTAGACAGACTGTTGCAGTGTGGTAACACATGGTCTGATCCTTGAAATCAATGTGGATATGACTCATCCCTCTGAAGTCTGCAATCTTTTCTTCATAAAGCTAAGGAATATTCAACACTATGAAAACTTGCACATCTAGGAATATTGACACACAATATTGGCAAAATACTCCTAATAGGAATATACTGTATCAGTATAATAAAACAGTCCCCCATGAGTGGAAAACACACATTTGTACAAACATGGGCTGTAGAAGTATTCCTGTCTTTATACTAGGAGTTTTTTTGGTCAGCTCAGTCAGAAATAGCACCGCTTACCTCTATGGATTTGCTAGCAGATACGTGGGGTATCCATTGCAGAATTTGTGGCCATTATCTATACGACTAATCGCTCGATTATTTCAGGTCAATTTAATATTTTTAAATGAATAGTGGGAAAAGCCCTTGATGGAACTTTTTGGTAGAGTCACAGAGAAAAAGTGGCCTTAGCTTGTGTAGGGCAGCAAGTGACAAAATCCTTGCCGAGTGATGGTTGCGTAGACTGCATCTACCTGTCCTTTGCTAGTGGACTGCTGGGTCTAGCAGAGTAGACCATGCTCGTGCGTGCTATTGCCACAGCATTCATTTGCATGGCTCACCATCTGTCCTGCTGTGCAGAGCTGGCCTTTGGTGTACTTCATATCTGGTGCTGTAACTGATTGTTCTGAAACGTCTCTCTGCCCTCTGATTAATGCTTCTCCAGCTTCAATTAAAATGTAGCATGAAGGGCTTTGGCCTTATTATTTTCCCCTTTACGTGCATGTCTGTAAGGAGGATAATTTTCCTTTTTTTTTAAATCAAAATCAACTCAAGTTACTCTCTTGTACTAAAATGAACCACATCAAACTGAAGAGCTCGGGGCTAGATTTCCAAAGAATTTGGATGTAGGAAACCTCTAAGAATTTTGGCTGTCTGCTTCTCAAAATCCCAAGTAATACCCCAGCAGTCCTAAGGTCAACTTATATGATAAGTTTTTATTCAAGAGATGAGGAATAACAAATGCTGTGTGGGAGTAAGCACTGCTGCAGCTCAGGCCTTCTCTAGTTGGTTGTGTACTGCCTGGGTCTGTGGGTATACTGGGTCCAGTAATTTAGCCAGTTATAACAGTAAATATAAACAGTGATATTGCTTGTAACCATTCTTACTGCATTCACAAGTAAGCTTTTGGTGGGCTCCTTTCTAAGGGGTCCTGTCCTCAGCCCCTCTCTTACAGTTCTTACAACCAGTAGCTGGCTATAAAGAGAGGGAGAGAGTCCTCCACTGCTTAGTAGGGACTTTAAATTCATCTCTTAAGCTACCAAGAAGCCACCGTGATAGCAGCAGCATTTCCTGTTGTCTTTCTCTAGGTAGCAGATGGAGGGAGTGAGCTCAGTTGTCAACTGCTATTGCTAATGAAGGGTTGCGTGTTCTTCCCAGTTAGCCCTGGCCAGAGACATGTGCGTGACTCACTCTGTGATGCCACGATGATCCTGCCAGCTGTATGGCATTCTTGTCCAGATCATGGAGGCATTTAGCCTCAACTTAGGTACATTTACATTTGTGGGAGAACTCTTCTCATCTAACTTCAAGGATGATGGGAAAGGCAGGGTAGACCAGGTATCAATGGAAGATGCCCTAAATTTGCCATGGTGCCCATGCCAAATATTTCTTTAAATCCTCAGTAACGGTGGTAACTAGCTGACTGGAAGCATTGGAAACACCTCACTACAGTTTACAAAAAGTTTCATTTCTGAAATGTAACTGGAGTTAGGAAAAAAATCAACTCCAGTGGAAGATGAGAATTGAAACCTGAGTGGAACTGTGAATTGAGTTAGGGTCTGCACAAAAGTATATCAAATGAGAGTGAGTAAAGATGTACAGCAAGGAATGGACCTGACAGAAATGGAAAAACCTGAGGTACTAGAGAAGGGTAATAATTAAAGGAATAGCAATAAGAATGAGGGAAAATGAATAGAACGAGGTAGAAACAAAGTAAGACAAAGGGATGAACCATCGTAAGGAGGAAGAAGCAAAAGGTCTGCAGTCCAGGTTAGCATTTTATCTAATGGCCTGTGTTTTCCTGGTAGAAATAAGATGGAAAAGGCTGAGGTGGGCAACTCTGATATTTTTACCATGTCCTGTTTTTCTAGTTACTTTATTTTGGAACTTGTAGTTTACAGTATTGGAGCAGGGATATAGAAGATGTGCTCCCCTGCTTAACTGTAACTTCAGTCTAGTCACCAGCAATGGCATGGAGCTGTAGTAGCTCCTTTTTGGTTTGACAGCATCTAAAATCTTCTCTGCACCAATACAAAGACCTCCAAAAGGAACAGGAAAATAGAGAATACTCCCACAGTGTTACCAGTCTTCTCTTGCTTTAAGATTATGGGTGGGTGGGGATGTGTGGGAGTGTGTGTCTGTCAAATATTTTTCAGATACTTTTTGGAGCAGCAGCAGCTGGTACAGGTGCTGGAACAGATCTGACCAGGCTCTTCTGCTCCTGCAGCAGAGGGTGTTTCCCCAGGGGTGAGGAGATGCACTCACAAACTCAGGGTGACCGCAGTTTTGGAGGAAGGGCACGAAAATGCCCACAGCAAACCATGTCTCTCCTCCCAAGGGTGCCTTCTCCCACATTGCTTACTTACTTGTTTATATGCAAGCAGCACTTTAGTCTTTAAAAATGAACCCCTGGCTGCTTGTATGGCAGAGTGTAATCTCTTACAGAAACACATGCGGAGATGTATGCACTAGCCACATATATGTAGTGCAACAGGGAGAGCAAAGGGGCTGCTGTGCTGGGCAGAGTACATTAAATACTGTGACTGATTCAGAACTGCCTCTTCTCCCTCCCTCAAACTGTTGCGGTAACACACCTCCTTAACTTCATCAGTCTCTTGTTACCTTGCATCACCCCTAAAGCAAGGCAGCCCTGGAATATCACAGAAATAGTCCAGAGCAGGATAAATTTACCTGCTCCCACGCCTAGGTGGAACAGGATCACTTCATTCACACTTTGCTCTCTTATCGCTCCCCATCGCTTAAGCTTGTCTGTGCTTGCAGCAGTGCCTGCTGCGCTGCCTGCTGCTGACCGCCGCAACAGGCAGGCAAGGGATAAGCTGTAATATCAGCTCATCTTCAGTGGCTCAGAGTTGTAACAGTGGTAGAAACCAAACAAAATTCCCATTTCCCCTTCTCCAGAGTGATGCCTGGGAAAACTGGATTTACCATATGGTTTTAAGCAGACTTAGGTGGTAGCTGTGGTAGGCATGGGGGAACCAGTTTCAGAGGGAAGGCTGCAAAACAGAGTGAGCTAACTTTTGCCGAGCTATTAGAGATTTGCTGGGGTTAGGAATATTGCAGGTAGAGGAGGATTTCATCCCAATCTCTGCAGTTATCTGTGGTCATGCCAGAGATGTCATTTGATGACCCCCATTTAAAAATATGTGATAGTCGGTGTGTAATATAATATATACATTATATGTGACCTACAGCTAGATGCTGTTTCTTATGTAATAATTTTTACTGATGCGTTTGAGATATTTTTTTCTAGTCTTCTCTCTTCATACTTTTATCAAAAAAAGCCATATTTAAACCATAGATAGATATTTTTCAAAGACATTTCCTAAGTTTCAGGGGGGAAAAGGGACATATGTAAAGAAGTGGCAAATGTGGGGTTTGATGGGGGTTTTTGGGTTTTGTTTTTTAGTTGGAGTTGGTGGATTTTTTGGTGGGTTTTTTTTTCCCTGAAAAACAAAAGCTATCTCAGATTTTCAGAGAAATTCCAAAGTAAATATGGAAATATTCTCCATATAATTCCTTATAGTCTCTCTCTAATGCTTTTTCCTCTAAATCATGTTATCACGCTACACCCTGACTTTGTGCAGTCCTTTTTTACATCTAAGTAAGTAGTATATGAAGAGAGGTAAAGTCTGGATTTGACAGTCCTGCTATAGAGTGTGCTTTCGTATCATCGTATAACAACGTATGCTGTTTACAAAAAATTTACTTGAGCTTTTAAAATGTCCCCCTATGTATTTGACTGTGACTGTCTCCACTGAATTTCGAAGGCTGCCTATTCCCATCCTGCTCCTCCTCAGCTTGAATCTTACCTCCGTACAGTTCAGGAGGCCCCCTGCTCTACATAAATAACAGATAAATTGACAAGACAACCTTGACCACATTGTGGCCGCATCTCCTGACGTTACAGGGAAATAAGAACTTCCCTCTTTTAAAGCAGATGCAAGCTGAGAAGCATGGGGCAGGAACTGTTGAGTTTTAATCCTTAGACGGGATTAAATCCCGGGCTGTCTCTGTCACCTTGATCAAACTGCTGATGAGGGGGATTTTCAGGGGTGTAAAAGACAGTTAGACATCCCTCTGTGATTGAAAAGCCCGGGAGTTCACCATTTTACGGCCCTTTGTGCTCTGAGTCCCCCTGCCTCAGTGTCTCCGGCAAAGGCTCGCGCCTGCCCCGTCCCTCAGGAGGGCTGGGCATGCTTGGGAGCTCATGGCTGCAGGCCGAAGCACCGCTGAAGCCCCCCCCTGTTAGGATGGCTTTGAACAATGGCACACAGCTCCCCAACACCCTCCTTTTAGCGCAATTTTGTGCATGACAGTTCAGCATGGAACAAAGAGTTAACTATTTTCACTGCTCCCCTTGAAGGGAGCGAGCCTGTCTGATGTTTCGGAGGGGAGAGGAAGGCAGGCCGCGTGAGGGGAGCCAGCCACTGGTGCCTCCGGCGGCCGGGCACATTTGCTACTTTCAGGAAAGCTGGGGAGCAGCAATTAGCCGGCACGGGCAGTGCTCTTAAGGGGCACGGGCTCCACTCCTGTAATACATCCCTTTCTTAATGCGACTTGATGTAGATAGAGCGGGGGCCTATCAGGTGTGAAAAGCCCTGCTGCTCCTGGCTTGGAGTGGCCTCCAGACAGCGATTTGGCGACGTCAATCTAGTCATGCTTGATTTGGACACTTAACGCAGTAAAGCAGGATCCCTCTCCCCCCGATCAACTTCTCAATTAGCAAGCTGCCTCCTGTAACGGCCTTGTTTCACAATCCCTCCGGGCCGCTTCAGGGGTCATTAGGGTGAGAAAACTCTCCTGCGAGCTCCTGCTCCAGCGAAGGCGAGGGGAGCTGAGAGATCTCCTAAATACATATAACCCTTTTTCAAGTTGTTTGCTTTCATGGGATTGATTCGTGGCACATTAAGAAGCTTAAGGCTTCGGTATCTTCTTTAAACTGCCCACCTTATCGCCTTTACAGCTGACAGTTTCCTGACAGCCAGAATGTAAGCAGAGATAACTAGTAGGTTAGTACGCACATATATATATTATACACGCCGCTTGGTATTTTCTGCTTAAAAAGGAGACGGAGGGAGCTTTTCGTTTGTAGTCCCTGTGGTTTTGGTTAAAGAGCAGCCACTGTGAGCAGTCACTAATTTTAACGGCAGATCTGGAGAGGTATACAGAGGGTGCCGATACCCAGCTGCAATCAGCGTAAAATAATAAATAGGCAAATTTATGTCCTCATCTCCCAAATTTCTTTCCTTTCTTTATTAGGGAGCAAACTATTGTTACATTAAATATTCAAACTACACAAAATCTCAAGGGCTTTCCTTTCCCACAATGTGTTACCAGTATTCATGCATATGAAGAACAGTAACCCATATACAAACGGCACCTTTTTTAATGAGCAATATATGTCAACATGACACCTTCTTATGAAATGCAGCTTTTTAGGTTCTGCCTTTGTGGATGTAATAATTGAGATGTTTCTAATGTATGCAGTTACATTACCTGGTCATTGTTTGCGATTTTGTTCCTCTTCTAACTTTATACTGTTTATAATGCTTCTAGCATTTGCCTCGATTCATGCTCAGTTTTGTTTAATTAGAAATATAATTTTCTGCTACATTAATTATAAATTTGAGTGAGACATTGGCAAAGAATTTCCTCAAGCATTCTTTTTAGAAGAGGAACAAAAATCATAGGGAGTGGGGAAGAAACTATAAAACCAGATACAGGTGTAAAAATATCGATACCTTAAAACCTAAACCATTTAATAAATACATAAGAGAAAAAAATCAAGTATTTGTAATTATTTAATTAATTCATCTTCTTATTTTAGTGCAGTATTTATTGAAACAACTGGGTTAATGCAAGAAAAACATCATGGCAATTTGTCTCCGAATCTGATGTATTTTGAAAGCGTACTTCTAGAATCAGCCCTAAACATGCTGAAATATGAGTTTTGAAAACTATATTATTTTAAAATCATCATTTTAATGTTTATATTTTGCTTGAAATATTTTTTTCCCAAAGCTGTAATGTTTTTGTGAATGTGTCGATGATACATAGATATCAGCAACGCATATGCATGCAGAATGCAATGTATGGTGTATGTGCTTCTTCAAAGTACCCTGATGCTTTGATTTGTAACTGTTTAAGGTTTTACTTAAAATTCTGAACACTGTGCAGAGCATAGCCATTTCAATGGAATACTTCAAATAGTAAGTCCTAAAGGTGACACAACAAAGGAAATACCTTAGATACTGGTGGCTTTTATTTATAAAGGAAATGCTCACATAGTCCAATGAAGGCAAACTTTACCTGTTTCCATTTCTATAGGAAGAGCAGTTCTATTAAACCATGGCTTTGTTGCATGAATTTGCAAGCACATCATATGATTTGTGTGAGCAGAATGAAATATTTGCGTGCCATCTAATGGATTGACGCATACTCTTTTTCCTAATTTCTAAGCATTTTGCTTACTGCAAACATTAAAAAAAAAAAAAAATCTTCTCACTCACTATGCAGGACGCATCTTACAGTGGTGTTTAGAAAGGAGAAATTCCAAATACAGGACAAGAAATTATTGTGTTGCATAGTGTGGAAAATGACTCTTTTCCTTATCATTCTTTTCTGTGGAGCTATTTTGCTGTATTTATTTTACACACATGCTTACACACATGCACATCTAGTTTAGCTCTGTGAGCAATTTTCCAGAAAGCAGGTGTCTGGTAGTCTGAGTATCATATATCTGAATGTCCTTCTTGGGCAGATGCTTATGTCAGTGAGTAGCTGCTATAAATACATTTATATTTTTCATAGTAGCTATCATTCAAGGCTCTTAAGGGACTTCAGCACACCAAGCTTCCTGTTGTCCTTTTAACACAAAGCAAAGATGGGAAAATTGAGGTGCAAAGGGGGGATATTTGCACAAGGCCACTTAGCAAGGTAGCATAGGGACCAGGGATGGAGACTTCTTTTCCCTGCTCTAAATATTGACTCACACTCCCTACAAACTTACGTCATGAACCTCTTAATGTGAAAAAAAAAGACCGTACCTCGGCGTTCCAAGTAACCTCTTTGATAACTGCTGGGCACAGTGCACCTCCTCCGCTCAACAGAACCAGGCTGGCACGAGGGGCCAGGGCTCTGCGAAGGTACAGCGATACACCTGCTCAGGAAACGTTGCCAGTTTGGGGCTCACAATGCTGCGTATCATTATTCTGTCTGTTACATGTGTGCTCTTTTACAGCTTGCAGTGTAGCTCTTATTCTGTGCCAAAATCTCCAGAGTGATTCCCACGAGCGGTGAGGTTTCTGGGCTGGGGATCACCACCTCGGAAAAAGCAATTCTCCCCATGTTTGTTGTATTCCTGGATACATATCTCCTAGCAAAACAAGATGTGGAAACATGATGAGAACCTTGTGGCTGTGCTTCCTACCTAAGCACGTCTTTGCCTACAGCATCATGGCATGAAAGAGCCTGCTAATGATTCTTAAATGTTCATTACTGTAGATCTTCTCCCGGAATATACTTCTCACCTTGAATGACCCATGTGTTGAATTTTAACTAAGGGAACCCATGATAGTAAGTCTGTCATGATGCTGGCTTTTTTTTCCTCTCCAACTCTTAAAAGCCTTTTATTATAGGACTGCTTAAGGCATTCTTCAATTAGCATGTGCTGTATTGTGGCTGGAACAGCTGTTTACCATTTAATAAAGCATGGCATAATTTATTTTCAGAGTCTAGCAACCGTCTTTGCTATTACACCAGGGGAGAAACACAGTAACTGCATTGTTCACAGCACTGATGAAAGAACTATAGACTTTATTATATGACCTCATAGAACTATTAACTTACCCCCCACTTCTATTTCAATATGTATTTACCTGACAGTCTGTGCATTGATTTCTTGCCCAGAGGTTCTACATTCTCAGTCACCTCTGGGGCAAAATGAAAAATGTCTGTGTTTTATGTCCCTCACATTAGGCAGCTAATTATATATTTGTACCTTAATTTCCTTCCCTTCCCCCATCTCCAGGGGCAAACTCCGTATGTACCACTTAGATCTTTACTCCTTAGTCAAGGGAGAAACAATAGAGTTGTTGGGAAATGGTAGAAGCTTGGCCACTGCTCATCAGAGGGCTTTCTGTTCATTTAGGTCCTTTGCTTCCTAGACCCCTTCTTCCCTGTTGAGCTCTTTGTGGTGGGGATGAACCTGAAATGCACCATAGAAGCATCTCTGTTGGCTTCTGCTTCCTCTGCAGCAATGTGGTTATAATAGGGCAGGTAACAAACTCCCCACATTCATGTTGCAGGCGACACAGGTTCCCTCCTAGGAGGGACTGCAGGTCATCTTCACCACCTGACATCAGTTACACGGTGTTACCACAAGGACAGATGGCTGCTGTCTGGAGCAGCATCCATGTGGCATGCGAGCATGACTCTTCCATAGGCACCATAGTCAAGGTCATCCCTGAGGGCCCCTCACTTCCTGCCCGTTCCTGGCAATCTTGTCGAGTTATCACTGAACTGTCTTTGAGATCATTCCTTCAGGTAAGATGAAGGGAGGGCAGGTGATAAACAGAGCTCAGCAATGCTTTGTTGCAACCTAAAGGTACAGGTACAGCCTTGAGTGATATCAATATCGTGCAGTACATGGCATAAAGCCCTAAACTAGCTTCCAGATCTGGAAACAGTGTAGACGCAGCTAAGTGGCAATGCAAGCAGCTAGTTAGCTGGGATGTGAACCTAATTAGCCCCAGTGGAGTGCTGCACAGACACAGTCACAGCACTTTGCAGACCCTGAACTGTACCACTGTGCTGTGCCAGTTAGACCTACCGCAAGGCTGGGAACCAGCTTGGGATATTACATTCTTAATCTTTTTTGAGTTGGGGCATTAAATTTGTTTGTAAGTTGCTTGAGTTTGACAATGGAAATACGTCAGCTGGGTATCTGCAAATTTTTAGATTCAGCCTGTGCATGTAGATGGATTTATATGCATGATTTAAAGTAAAGCATGTGTAGAAAGATGAAGTTTATATGGTCGCTTTGTAGAAATGGATGTAATATTGATGTTGACTTTACTAGTAGAAGTTTAAGGATGTCACAATGCATGAGTGGTGGTGCAAAGCAGAGCCCTGAGTGCATTGGGAGGTCATTTTTAACTTGAATTTATTTCCACAATACCAGACATAGATCATTATGCACTGTGCACAATCATCCTTGGTTTTCATCTGAGTCAATCAGAGTGGTTAAAGAAAATTTAAAATGAAACAAAACTGTAACTTGATTAAAAGCAGATAGTAAATTAGGCCAGAATACTACTTAAAATTGCATTTTAGCTTTAAACTGAAAGTTTGATGATCTGACTGCATGACTGAAGGGACAGGGTAGCAGACTGTGACATAAACGATGTAGCTATATTTGCTCCTGAGATGAACAAGGGGTTTTTGAAGTTGTGTGATTTAGGCTTCAGAGTTAACACTCCATTGACCAAACAAGAAAATTCCCACCTCCCAGAGCTTTTTCAAACTACGGGTTTAGAAAAGTTGTATTACATCAATAATGTCTGGTCATGCTTCAAATTTTTCAAGCCAAAATTAAGGCTACTAATACTTACTTGAAATGAAAGCTTAGATTGTTTCACAGAACACAAATAACCTAATTAGGGAAGGATATAGAAGTAAATCTATATTTTGTTTTGAGTGTCTGGTTTGGAGGTGTTTTAAAATGGAATTCATCCATGTTAACCTCACATAAAGAGTTCTTTCATGCAGTCTGCAGAGAAAAAAAGGCACAGTTTCATGAACTTCAGCAGGCGTGGCACAGTGTTTGGCAAATAGTTTGCTCCACATGGGTGGAACAAACTGGAAGTCTGCGCTGAGGGGAACAGCTCAGCTACATTAGATTAGGATCCAGAGTGGTGAGAGCAGTACATAAACCCCAGGTGCAAAAAGACAAAAACACTTCCCTGCATCAACTATTGGAGTTCAGCTTACACACAATTATTTTCTTCTACGATAGTTGTATATAGTAGAACAGTGTGAGAAGTAGCAGCTTCACCTGAGAGAGGTTTGCACCTCACCTGTCTTCAGCGTGCGGATCATGCTGCAGATACACAAGTGCTAAACATCACACACAGCCCAACTGAAGCCAGATGTAATTACTCACATACCCAGGTTAGCTAAACATTCAGACAAGTAGCATGTGACTGTGCTGCGAGGCTACAGCCACGCTCTACCATCACATTTCCATCTGCCCGCAATCCAGCTACCAACTTAAATTTTTAGTAGCAAAGGCCCTAGAGATGTACTGCAGCTCACCCTCAGCAAAAGCGGAGCTGTGTTTCCAGGTGGGCCACGACGGGTACCCTTACAAACAGTGTTAGAAATATCAGCATACTTCCAACATCAAGTTAATTCTTCAATGTCTGAGTTTGCTTTTAAAATAAAACGAAGGGTACTGAGGTGAAAAGGTTTCTCAGTTCCCGTCT
>JAVJGI010000060.1:21891116-21979279 GCA_035590275.1 Ibycter americanus
TTAAGTAGGCTTGTTGATAACCCATGAAAATCAGTAAAATGGAGGGATGTGATTAAAAAACAGTGTTCGTTTTTATGTTACCAAACTGAATTTTCAACAGAACACCTTTGAATTCATTAGTTTAGAACTGCTTTTAATTTGGTGTTTCCCTTGAGAGCCATTATATTTTTCTGCTGTCAGCCTGATATTGAGGAAAAAAAGAAAACTGGCAGATGTGGCGTTTTCATCTAGTGTGCTTCATAGTTAAAAACAGCATTAACTGCTATTCACAAGCAGAGCATTACTTTTAATAATCCATCACAACTATTAAGTAGTTTAAATAAACTTAGTTTCAAAGATTGCTGCCATGTAGAGCTAACGTATTTTTTCTTGTTCATTATAATCCTTCTGTGTCACAAAAGGATGCATATGTGTGTTGGTGTTTTGTTTTTCTTTTTTTTTTTTGGTAATACACCCACTTTAAAAGTATTGAAAAATCTTTAACAAAGAGAATTTTTTTAAAAATCTATATAGATGTCTGGAAAAAACAGCATTTCATATTGTTCTTACAGTATTTTATACTTCTACTCCTGATGTGACTATATATAGTTTACAGCCTCATTTACTTTAATGTGCTACCTGAATAACATAATCATAGCAATAACTATGGTATAGGGTTGTAAGGTGCATGAACCGCTAATGCTTTCTGACGATTTAAATGACTTGTTCATAAAATGTTCTTTTAATAATAGTGGTAAAGCTTTTAGCACTAGATGTCAAAAATGCGAAGAATATTGGCTTTTTCAAGTGTTATTTCTTTTCTAGCTAAAGTGTGTTTTAATAATAAATAGCACCAAAAGCCAAGGTTATGTGGCTCTCGTCTGTATGGCAGGATCCAAGCAGAAGACTCTTGCCGTGTATGCAAACAGCTTGACCTCTGTCTGCACAGTTATGTAACATCCCTAATGTGTTTACTATTTCTTTGTTTAGTTTAACAAGATGTTTCTTTTATCAGGAAAGGTCAGTATAACCTGCAGAAAAAAATAACATCACAATAGGTGCAATATTAGTCTGTCACTGCTTCATAAAGCTCTCCCTGGCAAAAAGGACTATGCCTTTGTATTGTAAATTGAGCAGACTCGTATGACCAAAGACCAGCTTTTCCAAAGGGAGGTGTGCTGGGAAGTCAATCAAAGGCCAGGCAAATGCTGAGAAGGAAAAAAAAAAAAAAAAAAAAAGGAAAGAAAAAAAAAGATAAAAAACGAGTAAGTGTGGTTTTCAGTTAAGCATCTTCAGGAATATATTTCTTTCTGTATCTCCAGGTTATTTGGTGTTACAGGAAACTGTGCTGCCTGCAGTAAGCTCATACCTGCTTTTGAGATGGTGATGAGAGCAAAGGACAATGTTTATCACCTGGACTGTTTTGCATGTCAACTTTGTAATCAGAGGTAAGAGAATTTCTTGGGTCCGTTCCATAAGCTAAGTGCTAATTCGGCAGTAGTGCGGGCATACATTCAAGTGAAGAGGAAACATCTACCAGTAGCGGAAACCCAACACTGAGAGTAAGACCTGGATACTTTTCCTGGGACTGATACAGAACATCTTTCGTGACCTTGGCCAGAAAACTTTTTATGCCTCAAATCCCGCATCAATAAAAAAGAGTAATGCTACTCCCTCTCCTTCAAAAGGCTGTCTGTCAAGTTTAATTAATTAATATTTATAAAGGACTTTGAGATCCTTTTCTGCAGAAGAGCATAGCAGTACCATTTGTCATTATTACATTAATTTCACTTTAATTCTTCATTTTTATGACATGTATTTCTTTTAAAGTACATGTTTCTTCCTGTTGCTAGAACTGTAATCATTTAAATTTAAAAGATGTTGTTCCCACTATTTTCTCTGTAGCAGCACTGGACTTCTTGTGCTATATTTTTATTTCCATATCCTAACTGTAGGTTATAAAAATCCCAAGGATCCAAACCTGACACTTTGTTCTGAAGCATCACCCATAAGGTAGAGTTGCAGAACAAATGTCAAAAATGGTAGAATTGTAACAGCTGAATTTTTCAGAGGTGAATACAGCTGAATTTATAGCAACTACATTCAGACTGGTGACCAAATCCTGTCAGAGATTTCACCAAGAGCTCCATTTCTGACTCCACGAGAGCTGCTAGCAGCTTTGCCAATGACTTCTATGAAGTCTAGGAAATGAGAGAACCAATTATGTCCATTCCTTAATGTACCTATTATTTCCAGTTATTTTTCAGTTATTACATGATCCTATTTAGAGTTTTATAGCGTTAATATTTTTTTTCATTTTCAGGTGGGAAGAAACACGATGTACATTTCTAGGCAAGAAACAAAAAATTAGGAAGATAGTAGTCTAACACGACAAAGTTAGATACAGCTCTAAATAAGCTGTGCTAAGACACATTGTCCTACAATGTATTATTTTGTAACACTGTAGTCATTTAAAAATCAAACATCCCTAAAGAACCATAAAATGTACAGCTGCTAATAAGTGTAGCACACTACAATTACGCTCTTTAAAAAAAGCCAAATTGACCTTTTTCATCATGTTGCATGGGAAATTAAAATACCAGGCAAGTAATAACCACTGCTTAAACTATATAATAATGCAAAGTAATTATAGGTTCTAATGCTATTTAAAGTCCTATATCAATTTTGTCTTGCCACAGAAATAAGAGGCTGTATTCTGAGTAAGGCAGGCAGAGCCTCCCATAGTACTGACTTAAGTAAGACACATGCACACTCCTAGGTTTCGTTTCTTAAACCCTTCACATCCCTGTTTTTTTCAAACCACAGTTCTAGTATCATTATTAAAGCACCTAATATATTTCTGTTGTTCGCTTCATTTATTACATGCCATAATGGGGCTGCATATCTTTAGAGTTGGTTATGCACAATTAGCACTTAGTTATTGTCTTGTCACTTCAGCCCATACAAGACAAACTTCTTTAATGTAAGAAGTCAGCCAATCTTCATCAGTCAAGCAAAGCAGACAATGTTTGTTACCCGGAGTGCAAAAGATTTTCATCATCGTTAGCACTCTTGGATCTGAGGAAGTGAACTTTCTTTTTCTCCTCGCCCCCCCGCAAAAAAGGGAAGCTGTTGTGATTATTTTTGATATTCCTCTTTTACCATTACAAGCATGAATTAATGTACAATTTCACTTTGCAGCTAATATACATCGTTCTGTGCCCTAGGGCCACTGAGCCACCTTTTGTTTGATTTTTACTTTGTATGTACTTTGGGCAAAGGGTTGCCTAAATAGTCTTATAGGAGTCTTAGGCTGGGAACAAAAGCATTGATTTTCCTGAAATATGGTCTAGTTCATCTCGTCAAAACAGGGAGCAGTTCCAGAAGTTTCAAAAAATTTCAGAAATTCTCAAAATTGGCCCTAATCGTGATCATATTGCAATAGCTCTCATGGAGCCTAATAAAACAGACTGCCTGTAGAGTACCTTTCTTCCTCACAATTTGGGGCTAGTGGCACTCTGAAGAATTAATTTCATTGGTTTTTATCATAAATCCTATTTCCAACATAGCTCTTCTACAGTTCCGATGGCAAAGCATCCCACTGATGACATTCTCTCATTAATAAATAGCTTTAAATCTTTTGTTTAAACCAAAAATGCTAGATACCTGACCCATCACCAGTTTTGGAGGTTTTTTATATCTGCTATGAAACCTCTTTTTTCTTTTAAACTTAATAATCTTGTCAGTCACCATGCCATTAATAATTTCTGTTGTCCTTCTCAGGATCCTGTTTTAATTCCTCTAGTTAAGCTAATCAAAACCAAACAGCAGATTCTGAGTAAGAATGAGTTTATAAGATAGCAGTTTAACTTACTTTCTTTATTCCATGCTGCCCCTTTGTACACAAAATAATGTTATTGAGGGGTTTTAGATTTGCTCTTTCCTCTCACTCCAGCCACTATCCCTAATGTGTAATTTATCTGTTGAAGAGAATGTTTTTATTTACAAACACATCAGTAACAGCCAAAAATCACCAACAGAAGTAGCAAGGCTCACCAGCTATTGCAAGACCTGTATGTTCAACCTTATTCCCCACCTTCACATTCTCTCCTCCTATTAAATTTTAAATAGTTTGGGTCATTCTTTATACCAATAAAAATACAACATATCTTGAGTACTACTGCAGAGTATATAAGGCTCTCTGTTCAGTTCCATATTTCAGATTTTCAGTTATCTACCATTTAGGTTTTTTCCTAACAGAATATGTGCAATGTCCATGAGTAGGCTAAATCATTTCTTCAGTTTGCATTACTTTGTTTTTGCCAGCACTGAATTTCTTCTGACGTTCTGTGCTTGGTTGCTCCTTCCAGTCCCTTCTGCCTTCCAAGCTAGCTAATAATTATATTAACTCGCATCACACCAATCCTTGGGGCAGCCTGTTCTTCTAGGCTTGCTATTGCATGACCCTCATAGTCCTACCCTTTAAACAGTTGATCCTGGCCCAGTGAGAGAGAGGCCTGGCATTTTTGCCTAGTGCTTTTTGTGAAAGATTTAGTGATTTTTCTGCTTTTATGTACAACTTCACTGTTTGCTTTATTATTTTTGAGTATCTGCAACTCACCATCCAGCTCAAGTCTTATTGTGGATGGTAGTTAGACCCTCTTGATTTCAGGGGACTTTTGTTCGGGCCATGAACTCTGTCTCTGAACTGACTCATAATGAGCCTGTCCCCTCTTACTGGCCTCCTGAAGGCTACATTTTCCGAGTGAGAAGAAAAACGCATTGTCTCACATACTGTAATCTAGGAAGACAGACTGTAGACAGGACTGTAGACATAGACAGGACTGAAAGAGATCTCCTGAGCCACCAAGTCTAGTCCCCTGGTGTCAAATAGGCACTGTCTCGTATTTTCCCTTTCATAAAGCTATTCAGCTCTAGGATCTAATTGCTCCATCCAGCCATTTTTTGACATATTTTCCCCATTTTTTCTTGATACTGATGCTTAAAGCTGTAGGGATTTTGTGAATATTAAGCTCTTCTTCTAGCCTAAAGGTTTTAGCATGCCCTTATCTTTCATGTCTCTGTCCAGCTTACTCCTAATTTGAAATTTTTCCATCTCCCAAATACCTGCAGAGCTTAGTGACAGTCATCTTAATGGTGTGAGTGCTTCCCTTTCTTCTCTGTAAACAAACTCCTCCTTGAAGCACTTCACCTCACGTTGGCAGTAGCCTTAATATAGTTAATTTCTGCAGAAAATTTAAAGGAAAAAAAAAGGAAACCACTGGAAAAATAAACCTGTAAACAGACACTGCCTTTCACACTTTGTCAGGTTGCATGTGTGTGACTAGCAAAATGGAGTGGAAAATCTTGTGAGTGGGCTCAGCTGTATCTTTGCTTGACACTTCTGACTACAGCGATGATGTCAGTCTGCCTTTGGCTTTCCCACTTTCCGGAGTTTCCGTGTCCTTCCTTTCACTCTCTGTCGGTTGCTTTAGCAGCTTGTTCCATACTTCTGTGGTATTTTCTCTCTGCCGTTTGAAGTCAACTCAAGATATGGTTTAAAACCCCCATCTGCTATCACTGACGGGAGTTTAAATCAACTGTTCCATCCTTCTGTCCGAAAAAGCCTTTCTTTTAATGGGAATTGGACTGAAAATGGTTACACACTCATTCAAACTGCTGTCCTGATGTAGCTGTGAACACTTACCTCCAGTATAAACTGTAAAATGCCCTCACAATGCCGTCTTTGTTCTCTGTCAAGCCAGGGGGAGGAAATGCAATGCCAGGGACATCCTTATTTCAAATACCAACATTAGATTTTTGCATGACTGATCATTTTATAAATTCTGAAGACCTGAAGACTGCTTATTTTCAATGAGTGTCTCTAAATTTAGAATAAAAATTAATACATTTTCCATACCTGCTTTTAAAAAAACAGTAAATGAAAAGCACACACCAAGTTGAGGTTTGTCGCTCTAAGTTGAACTAGGATTCTGTGTGTATATATATTACATTGTACTGGTAAAAATCTACAAACCCAGGCACAGCTTCCAGTTTCCAACATTTGACAATAAATGGAAATTTTGACAGAACCCTGGAATTAGTAAACCATAGCTGTGGACTGATGAACTGTGATGTAAAAGACTGGCTTTGTTCTCTTAGTGATGCATACAGATTAATATTGAGTTATACTAGAAACTGAAAGCAGTTTTAAACAAAAGAGGAAAGGAGGAAAAGCAGAGGACAAGTTTGCAGAGAGCAGAGGGGAAGGGTGTGGGTGTGGTGGGTTTGAGCTTTTTTAGTCCTAGAGGAAATCAATTAAATGCTTCCAGATTTTCATTCTACAACAACAAAGATCTGACATTACCAGAGGATGCACTTCACACACAGCCATCTTTGGTCATGGCGATATTTCTCTTGCTTTCTTAAGAAGTCTTCAGTACCTTGACACACGTCCTGTACATCAGAAAAGATGACAGACAGCAGTGAGATCTCCTTAAATATCTGTCTGAACAATGAAATTGCTATTTCTCAAAATGGAAGTTTTATACTTCTTGCGATTAGTCTAGGCACACCTTCTCCTTCCAAACAAGGTGATAACAGAGGTCATTTTGTAATGTAAATGGCCTTACTTTTGCCATTGTAAAATATGACAGGAGTTCTAGGATGTAGGTTAATTATAATGGTCATTCTACTAATGTCACAGTCGTGTCAAAAGTACTATTATCAATTTATGGGTAAGTCCAATCTGGCATGTTAATGCAGCCTATTGTATATTTTCTCCTGTTCATCTTGCATGCCTATTAAATAAATTGGGTGAGGGTTTTAGGGAAGGCTGAAGACTACCATCTGCCTGCTAGAAGAATAATAGTTCTGCCTTGTTATATACTCCTAACCCAGTGGCATCTTAATATGCTCCTTGACTCCATTTGATATACATGCCCAAACTGCCCTGATTTACATCCAATGCCAATTCCATAAAAAAACCCAAAACCAAAAACAAACAACAAAACGCTTGCCAGAGGTGGAAGGCTAAGCTTGAATTTACCCTTCCATTTTAAAGCTAAGCCAGGTTTAAATCCTCGAGTGTGCAAGCCCAATCTGAAGTAGTTGCAAGATTTAGCTCTTTGACTTCAGAAGAGGCTAAATCTGCTTTTCAGAGTCAAATAAGGTTGAAAGTGTGGATGGACAGTATTTGTCATACTTCATCTGTCTACTTGCCGTGTCTCATTGTATTTGGGAGCTAGCATGCCATGTTTATGTGTTTCACCTGGTGCTTACCTCTTTGTCACCTAACGAGTGCATAATTCACACATTTAATACCCAGGGGCACATGCAAGCCTCACCGTCAGTCTTTGCCAATGTGTTTCAGTCACTGAACTTGTGCAATACGAAAATGGTTGCAGAATTTGAACCATTAAGTATTGCAAGTAACGAGTTTCCCCCAAGGCACAGAGGATCACCCCCAGCATGCAAACACAGCTCTACATGAACCCAGAGAGTGTCTCACCATGCAGACAGACCCCCACCCCACAGGTTATCACACAGACAAGTGTGTCTAGACAGGACACTGGCAGCCTCTCCACAAGACAGCTGTACACTTGGAAGGTAAATGATTTGTGGAGCTGTGTATGTTTAAAGCCATTCATGCACAAAGCTGTCAAATGCCATGTAGACATAGGTAGAGCATTTCTGGCTCGACATATTAACATAGCAAAAGCAAAAGCAAAAGGCAATGACACTTTTTTTTGGGAAAGGTATCCCGACTCCCTTGTGTAGCTGGTGCAGTTTAATTCAAGCCGTGGCACTTCTCTGAGAGCTGAGAACAAAATCTTTCAGCCAGGCTTTTGATGCAAGCAATGTTACACAAAATCACATGTGAAAGTATTGCTGTGCAAGTGAATTGCACTTCAGCAGCTTATTTTTCTTTTACTAAATATTTTAAAGAAATCAGTCTGCTAAGCTCTGTATTACACTGGAACACAAAGGAATACATAGCTGACTAACATTCTCCATTCAGAGTGAGTGCTTTCTGCTGGGCGAACAGAGGTGGTTGTGTCACCCACCAATGCCTGACCTGCAAGAAGAGACACACTGCTGCACAGTAACCCTCTGATGTGGTGGGCACTGCCAGCCGGACATCTCCCACTCAGTACCCAGCAGTAGTCATTGGGCAAACTGTAATGGAGTGACTGATTTGTCACAATACATAACTTCCCCTGCTTTAGCCCATATTAATCCATATGGTCATTTAAAAGAAACTAAGAAGGGCTATTTTTTTTATTTTTTTAAAAATGAGACTTCTTTGGGAAAAACACTTTTACATATTGGCACTGGTTAAGACTCCTTTATCTAACTAATCTGGTAAGATGCACAAAAGAATTTTTGTCAGCATTGCTGTCAGTGGACAAAAATACAAAAGATGAAACTAGAGAAACCACGAAAGAACTTTATTGCTTCAAGAATTCTGTATTTCAGCATACCTTCTCAAAATACTTTTGTGTTGTTAGTAACCTAATATATCAGGATTGGGGTGGGAAGGATAGCAGGAACCTGTAAACTCTATAAAAGTCTTGACCATAAATAACAAAGATTTCGGGATCATTCCATAATCTCTATTTTCAATCATCATCAGCAGCAGGCAGTAATCCTACAGAAAAAAAAAGTCCACAAATAAACAAACCAATTTTCCTTTAAGAGCAGAGCTAATTCTTTTCAATCCACTTTTTTATTACACTATTTTCCCTCTATCTATTTAGCTAGCATAAGGATAAATTTCCAAAGCTACCCAGTTGGAAAATAAATGGGTTCACTGTTTGTCTAGCATTCCAATCTTCACAAATGTAAATCAGTCCAACTGCTACTCATTTAAACCTCCACCTTCACAAAACATTAAAGGACTGCTTTCCATACACAATTTAAACTGTGACAATTCACCAAGATTTCTGCTTGAACATCATTAGAAATTGACTATCTGATAAAGAGAGACCACTATCAGAGGTCAGGCGGGTCAACCTGTGTCATTTACGTAGTTTTACTGGGTCAACTACAGCAGGCACCACTATTTGAAGGTTAAATTGTTACAATTAAATACATATACAGCTATTCCCATAGCTACTCTGTTGTTAAATCTACCGTAAACAACACAAACATTTATATCTGACCCTAATTGTGTCCAAGATGTCACCATTTGGAAATTATACAAAAAAGGACATTATAATCCGTTACACATTAAACAATACTTTATGTAGTGAGATCCATAATTAGCTGGTAGAAACTGGTTTCATTTATTCACATCAGTGTTAAGGGGTTCATTTAGGTTACTTTCTTTCATTTTAATTGGAATAATGCGAGCAGTGCCTCCCAATATATTTTATAGCTGGAGAGTTCACTATAAACAAAGGCACGTAACCCTGCCAAGGCAGTCACTAGGGAAACTCTTTTTCTATGCATTGGCCCTATTCACTTGCTCCCTAAGTATCTTCAAAAAGATTGGCTTTGGAAGGGGGGAAGGGTTGAGGAGGGTGTCACTGAAGAGCCTTCTTATTTTCAAGCATACTGCTTAGCTGGGAAATCCTACTTTACTCGAAGTTTGAAGCCAGCCAGCCAGGAGCGTGAACATTATGCGATTTTCCTACTCATCAGAGAAAATCAAATGAATATCTCCGTAGCGTTTTGTAGCAATCAGATCATTCTGATGCACATAATAGTGTAACAAGGTAGGTATACTGATACCACAACAGAGAAAGTAGTTAGCTGAGTAACTAAATTTATAATCAACTCCTACTGGAAAAAAGAAAAAGGTTTCTCTGCATGCCTGCCTGTGTGTCTCTAGATTGCACCACAATATATGTAAAGTTGTGTGTATGCTAGGAACAGTTCTCAGAACCACCAGTTTAAATAAATTCTGGTAAAATATCCAACTGGAATGTAACAAGAAATTCTTACCGGTACACCTGCACAAGACAAATGTAACGTATCTCAGATGAGCGTCTCACTGTGTACAATCACTTTCTTTTCCTTCTGATTTGCGTGAAAGCAAGACATTTACTTTTCACTCAACTCAGTAGCCTGGGATATTTATTCTTTTTTTAATCTGTGTGCTAGTGACCTGATCCAAGACTCCCACAGTCTTCGGTGGACTTAGAATGACATCTTTGGCTGGGGAAGCAAAAGCACTTGAATGCACTAGATTTTGTTGAAAGCACAGGATGAATTCTGATACCAGAGCAATTCCTCTGCTGGGCTTTCACATACGTGCACATGTGTCTGTGTGCGCTGCGACAGACAGCAGAGGTGTTAGCCGTGTGGTCAGGACAAAAAAAGCGTGAACACTTGCTGTACAATCCCTATGTGTAAGATCATATCACACCATTCATCCTGAAACTACCTTTTTTCTTCCTTTATTATTATAATTTCAGATTTTGCGTTGGAGACAAATTTTTCCTGAAGAACAACATGATTCTGTGCCAGACAGACTATGAGGAGGGTTTAATGAAAGAAGGTTATGCACCCCAGGTTCGCTGATCTGATGCCACACCATTAAGAATACAAAGCACTATGTTCTTTTATCTTTTTTGCTCAACATGTATATAAGAAATGACACAGGAACCTACTGAATAGCATAGATATAGGGAGACAGAATGGTTGCGTGAAATAAAAGGCGGACTGCATCTGTATGTAGTGAAAATTGCTCCAGTTCAGAGTTGAATGTTAATTAAAAAGGTACTGTACATACAGCTGGATTCTTTTTGCTTGCTCTTGGGGTTTTTGGTTTGTTTGGGTTTTTTGTTTCTTTTTGTGTCATTTGGCATGAGATGTTTATTTTGGACTATTGTATATAATGTATTGTAATATTTGAAGCACAAATGTAATACAGTTTTATTGTGTTACCATTTGTGTTCCTGTTTGCTTCTTTGTATTGTTGCATTTAGTACAATCAGTGTCTAAACTTACTGTATATTTATGCTTTCTGTATCTACCAGCTATTTTAAATGAGCTGTATCTTTCTAGTAAAAAGCATTAAAGAGCAAATCCCAACCATTATGTTACACTTAGAGCTTAAGAATACTGTTTACATTAAAACTATTTAGAAAACTAATAACTCTAGCAGCACCTGCTGCTAATGATGCTATCGTTAAGGGTCTATCAGCACTTCTGTTATAAGCCTCTATTTTTCAGGGGTTAAGCATCTACTGTTTAATTGCATAGATTTTCCTCAAAGAGCACTTTTATTTTACTACAAAATTTTGAAAAACAAATCCGACCGGTTTGGGATATATTATAAAGGCTGCAAAAGTTAATGATTTTGGGTGCTGCTTTTCTGCCCCTTAGGCATTCAAAATGCCTGGATTTGATTTTTAATTTAGCTGGAATTTAAGCCCTAATGCAAACCAGTGCCTCTGGGTATCTTATTTTATATATATATATATATATATAAAAATATATGTTATTTTTCTGAAATCATTTAATTTGGGGGGAGGGGGGAAGG
The DNA here is from genome assembly GCA_035590275.1 of Ibycter americanus. NCBI lineage: Eukaryota > Metazoa > Chordata > Aves > Falconiformes > Falconidae > Ibycter > Ibycter americanus. Next base: position 21,902,587 of record JAVJGI010000060.1, read on the forward strand.
AAAGGGAGAGGACTTCTGTTTATATACATTCTAAAAATTTCTTAAAATTTGAGGGGTCTCTCTTCCTCTCTCTCTCTTTTGTTTTTCATTTTTTTTAATCAGGGCTTAACCCTAAAGTTTCCCGGGGCTGTGTCCTCAACAAACCCTGGAAAAAAGTGAAAGTAGAAGGCACTGTAAACAGCCCCCTCTGAGGGTCTATTTACATTAAGGAGATGACCCCGAGCTGACACTAGGAGAGTGACTTCTTACTAATTACCCACCTAAGTGAATGCTGAAGGTGATTTAAATGCTGATGTGGATGGGACAAAACTTTGAAATACCAATACAGAAAGTGAGAGCTACTGCCCTGGACTGCACAGATACTTTGCTGTCCGTGCCAGCATCCTACAAGTTTGCCCCATCAATACTGGCAATTAAAATCCTTTTGACAGAGGTGGAGTCACTGCTGACAGGTACTGTTGGCAATCAGTCCACTTTTTAGGAGAGGTGGACCTCAGTTTTTAAAGCCATGAAGCTATAGCATCAGCCGGATGTCCCTAAGTGCTCATACCCCTGACAGAGCTTACAGGTGTTTGGCAAAGGAAAGCAGGATGAATGTTTAAAAAGTTGTTAAATGCATATTTAATTCTTTTCTGTTTGCCACTGTAATCTAGCTCACTTGGAAAACACTTAAGAAAACAACATTAAAGAAAAAAAAAAAAAGGAAAGAAAAGAAACTCTCTATGCCCTATGTTGCTATGAAGCTGAGCTCTTGTTTTTATTTAGACTAAGAGCCCTCACCATTGCTCAAGTTGAGTACTGTCCTTCCCTGCTCTTCCTGTCCTGTTGTGCAGTTTCAACATGTTTTTCCTGGAGATGGGGAAAGAAACTTTGTAATGCAGTGGGTGATTCCTCTAGCATATGGTTTGGAGTGCACTGCACAGTGGCTTTACTTAGAAATGGATATTTAGTTCTAATGACTATTGTTACAGTGTGGTTTTGTTTCTGGCTGTGAACTCTTTTAAAAATACACATGGCTCACAAAACTTGACTTTGACTCATACAGAACCAGTAAGAAATGCAACAGCTCCTCAGGCTGTTCTTGCTAATTAGAAGAAGTAGCTCCACACAGCTTTTCAAAGGAAATTTAGCCCTATTTTGTGGACTATCTTCCTTCCTAAAGTCTCTCTTCCACTCCCTTCCACAGTCCCTTAATGCCTTTGGGACAGAGAAGCAGTTGATGTCAGAGGTACTATTAGGCTCTTCCAGATCTACTTCAAGTGCAATAAACAAGTTGTCCTTTCCATGAAGGTGAGGATGACCAGAAAGGGAAGAATCATATTATTTTATTTTGATTCCAATTTCAATTTTCTCCTTCAGCCTCAGTTGTGTCTTTCAGTTAGAAGCCAGACAGATCTCTTCTGTTTTGTATTAGTAGACTACAGATTGAATAGAAATCCCTGGTTCAGAAATAGGGCTGGGGAACAGGAAAGAAGGGACTTTGGTTCTGTCTTTGACTTGCTGTAAGCTCGGGCAAGTCACTCAACTTCTCTGTGCCTCAGTTGCCCCTGTCTGCCAAATGGGGCTAATGCATACACTGCTTTTGTAAAGCATTTTTGGCTCTTCAGAAAACCAAGAGCTATGCATGCAAATGTTGCTAGTAGCATTAGGACATTCTGGGAGAAGCAGAGCATTCTTCTGTGCAGTAGAAAACCACAGATCTGAGTTAGGAGAGCACCAAAACCAGCTAGGCCTGTGGAAGGCTTTGCTGGGGATGAAGGCAGCGGCACACTCATAGTGCTGTAAATGCTGAAGCGCTCTCTCATCGCCAAAACCTGCCACTGCTCAGCCCTCTATGGGGTAAATGCATAGAGTGGAATGGGAGACTAGTGGCATATCGTTACATGCCATGTTACTCATATGTGCATAAACATATGCTCTGACATATGCTCAAAATGGGGAAGAGGAGGGTGGTCCTGCTATGGAGAAAAAAATAGTCTCACCATTCTATCACCTATAATTGATGTAAAGATAAAGAAATGTTGATACGCTTATTTGAAGTGCTGCAATGGTATGGCATTGCTTTGAGCACTTTAAACTCGTATATCTTATTCATATACATATCTAACATTTGAATGTAGAGGATACAGTATAAACTTGGATTTGATGTAGGGCAAAGATCAATTACACATTTTCCTGTATTTCAAACTTCCATCTTGCCTGGCTGTTAAAATAATAACTGGGAGCTGAAATATTTACTAGAAACATTTACAACTCCAATAAAGTATAATATTGTAAGACAATATTGAAGAGAGATTATCTGCCAGGCCGCTTTATTGATCTTTTTGACAGAGGCCTAGACCATTCCTTTGGGTTGCTTTTAGTTATCTACCTTAGGTTTCCTTCTCCACCACTGTGTGTGTCAACATGCTCTGTCTACATACAGCAAACTGTTCTGCTGGTGACCATTGCTCAGTGTATGCTCGTTTGCCAGGCAGGAATGCTTCCACTTGTGTCTCCTGTCTTTAGGGTATTTTATCTCTATTTGTACGTATCTGTATCTAAGTTTAGCCAGACAAAAATCATAATAATAATTAAAAAAATCCATTGTTCTTAGGTTGCTGTTTTTTAAGCCACATAGCAAAGTACAAATTATCAAACCTTGATTTTCAGCTGTAGAAAGCTCCTCTGCCAACCACAACCTGCCGTGTGTATTAATCTACCATGACTAGTAATGAGTCAAGACAGCCTGGATTCTGCAGACGCAGTGACCAGGGCTACAAGTTTCTGATCTGTTTCATAATTGTATTTTTATCTTGTTTAACATATTTTCTGAGGTTTTTTTAAGCACACATTCTTGCTTCTTCCTACCCTCCCAAAATGCTCAAATTTATGCTTATGTAATGTAAATAAAGAAAAATCATCCAGCAACCCCTCAGATGTTCCTAATTGCCTACATATAAAATGACATGAGGAAAATATATTGCAAAGTGGTCAGTGAGAAGGGAGACTGTGGGAAAAAGAAAAAAACAAACAGGGACTGTTGCAAGGTTTCACCTGTACAGACAAAGTACTTTAAAGGCTTTTTTCAACGTAATATACAGCAGCTTCTTATAATTTTCTCAGCAGTAGGTAGTTTACAGTCATCTGTACCTAGAACAAATCTTGTCAAAAATAAAGGTCTGTAGTGATTGCTGGGTATAATTTTATACATTTAGCTGATTCTTCTGAAAGCTTCCACTGTGCTGCTGTTGTCAGACTAAATTACCAATTTAGCCATTTGTTGTTTAATGAATAAAAAACTCCTATGGCATTGGAGATGTTGTGGTTTCAATAAAGCAAAAGCTTTAACAACTCAAACTACAGAAAGCAAAGTGTGTACTGTATATAAGAACAGTGTTTTTATTTTTTTAAATACCACTTTAGATAAAAAAAGCCAATTACATATTCACTTACTACATTTCTCCTACTTCAGTCCAATGATGCAGACCAAACCTGTTTACTGTTCAGTACCTTACAAAAGGAAACCAAAATACATATGTGCAAGGTAATAGGCCATTAGCACAAACGTGTTCCCAGGAAAAATCTTTGGTGTAGGCACCATTTCTAGAAGCTGCCAAATGTGGGTGATAGAAATGTTATCAAGGAAGTGATTTTAATACTATTTAAGGCATTAAAAGCTGAAGAGTATCTGTTTAAAGCCTTAAAGTAAGGGTTGCATGTATCTAATACCTTTTAAAATGCCCTTCTGCTGATTTATGTTCATCCTGAACCTGCTAATAATGAGTATACATAAGCAAATACCATCTTCCACCTATTCAGCATGTCATTGGTATGAAAGCCCCAGAAAATATCTCACGTAATCAGTGTGTTCAGAGAGTTATCTAGCACAAATTACTCATTAACTCAATAGCACATAATAAAAAAGAACATCAATTAATTAATGAGTCACCCTCAGATCCCTTTGATTACAACACAGCTCTGTTGAAACAGCAGTTATAAATGGAGCTGCCTCTCTTTATTCATTGTTTGCAATTGGCCCATTATTTTGCAGAGACCAGTGTCATATTTAACACATGCCTGCAGGTAATTCTGTGATTAGTTTCATAAATGAAGATGCAGAGGGAGAAGACAGTGTCTTGCTCAGCAGTCAAGTCAAGATGCACAAGGCCAGCCTGCCTCCAGACTGCAAGGTCTTGGTGGCAGGACAACAGTCACAACTAGTCATACTGACCTTTACTTTAATCTGAAGATCTCAAAGCCCTGGCGAAACACCTTTGACTTAGGCCTCCCAACAGGCCATGCTGCTGATACGTCACAGAGAAGAATACAGAGGTAGAGAGATTAAGCGGACTGCCCAAGATCATGCAGCAAGTCTGCGTTCCCTGAACCCCACTATTAGCATGACTTGTAAGACCTCACACAGTTGTCCCAACCTAGGTCTTGCCAGGACAAGCTCCAGTGCTACGCTTGGAGCAACATACGCAAACTCCTCTTCAATGCTCAGGGATGGCCCGAGGGGCAAGGAGAGGCTGAACATCCAAAGCTTCATTGCAGTGAACTGTTTGGTGAATATGAGCCGGGGAGGCGAGTGACAAGGGCTGGTTGGGGGTGGGGGTGGGGGGATTTATAAGTTTTTTAGAGGAAAGATGAATAAAAGAACACAAAGTCACCACCTAAAGTTCCTAAACTATCTTGGTGAAATGCCATTCCAATAAGCTTATAGTGTAATTATAACAGTTCCCTTAGGTAAGTAAGAAACATCTGTTAGTAACACATAGCAGGTGTTAGCAATTACACATACTGATTTTTTTAAAGTGTTTTTAATTAAAAAGAATTCTGTTTTCTGAAAAGGAAAGCATGGTAAGTCCAAACAAGCTTTTGTTTGTGTGGCTCTAGATCATGTAATATGCAAAACGATAAAGGTAAAATCAACTTAAATTATCAAGGGTTTGCACATTTGACTCCAGATTAGTGCAATCAAAAGCAAGTTGGGATTCACTGCATTATTGTAAAGCACGTAACATTAGTATTCTAAGCAAAGTCTCATCTAATGTATGAAATCCATACAGTTCACGTAATAACTGAATACATCTAGAGTAGAGCGTTTGAACCTAGGAAGATTGCTATAGTTAAGCAAAATATGATAGTTATTGTAAGAAAGGAGCAAATTGCAAGGAATCCTGTATAATAGTTTCTTCACATTCCCTTTGTCCCACTACTGGGAAACAGTTTCTACATTATATTAGAGCAAAATCAAACTATGTTGTCAAATTTGAAAAACTAGCCAAGACCAGTTTACATTTAGCAATGTGATATGCTGTGCCATTGAGAAATAACAAGAAAGAGCCACATTGGAAGGCCAACTGTTTAGAGGTGGTTTTAATCCAAATTAGAAGATAATAAGATGACAGATCTGTTTCCCTGCCCTGATGCTATCTCTCCATAGATGCCAAGATGAGGACATCAGGCATATCAAGATTTAAATCTCGCCATAAACTTTGACTTTCCTTTTATATAAAATACATAAGCAAACAAGTTGGTAGGGAAAAGAGCAAGAAGCACCAACATTAGTACAATCTATGGATTTGCCTTTATATCCAGCTGGGATCCAGGTTGTGCTTGTTTGTCATATACAAGCCTGTGGTTCCTTTCACAAAAGTGTCTCTAAACTCCAGTGCAGAAAAGCAGCCTTTCTACCTACAATCTACAGGAATATAAATGAGATTATTTTTCTTTACATTTTTCCCAACAGTGTGTTTTTTATGAGGAGACACATATAAAATAATGCGTACACCCCCCCCTATCAGCAGACCGTTAAACCAAAGAAAAAAAATGCATACATATTTTGTTCACCTAACTGAATGCACAGATTTGGAAAGAAAGACCAGATTTTTAACATTTTTCTGCTTCCAGGAAGCTTGGGGTTTATCCTGTGTTATCCATAAGTATTTCTAAGCATCTTTATCTCTTAGTTGAAGTATATAATGTTTGTTTAAGCCTTTATTTATATCAAGGTCATTAAAACTTCTATCAGTTGCATCCAACGAATACACTGCTAGTATTGCAACCAGCTTTCTGGATGAACAGAACAAGAAAAAACAATATAGACCTTTTAACTCTTACACTTACCTTAGTAAGAACTTTTAGGTACTTACTACATAGCTTTATTAGCCATTCATGGTTGCAGTGTAGTAGCCAGGTATCCAAACCAGATGCTACACAGTTAACCAAATATATGAGCTGTGAACAATAATCATGTAGCAATAGCTATAAAAGTATTTTGATGGGTTTTTTGTTGGAAGTTGAAGCAGAGCATTTCAGTACTTATTGTACAAAATGCCCTTCTGGAGTACAGTAGCCTTGTGACAATTAGTGCATATTAATTAAAAAAAAAAAAAGATAAAGCAAGATAAATGCCTAACAAATGTCTTTAATTTAGAATGACAGCCTCACATTTGTTCCTACAGTCTCTCAATCATCATGTAAGTGATAAAATATGACCACTAAGACTAGCAGTAAGGAAAATTTCTGCTTTGTCCTCTCATTCCAGTTTATTTTGGGAACATTACAATAGACCTTTTCACACTCTTCCCCTCAAAGTCCTCAAAAAAAAAACCCCAAAACCCCACCACCAAACTAAACTTTTGCTGTTTTGTATGGCCGGCTGGAAGATCTACCTGGAGGTACGGTTCCTAAGCTATAAAGCTCAAGTGAAGAGAGGGATGTAAGTTTGTGAAATGAGCAGGATGCAAGACACAGACCTCTTTTCAAAGTCAAGCTTAGTACCATCTACTCACTAAGGGCACACCGTTAATCTTGGAGACAAGCACTTGAAGGTTAGACATTGTAGTAATAGCAGCGTACACCTGGATCCGCCACCGTGGACTTTACTCTCTCCATCTTTCTGTCCATTTAGAAAATAATGCTCAGGGCCTCGCTACATCTTGGAAGTGGTATGAAGATAAACACATCAGTGATATTGAGATGCTAAAATACTAGTGATAGAGAGGGCCACAAGTTAACCAAGCAGGACAGAGCATTGAAAACTTTCCACAGAGTAGCAGGACTGTGCCAAGGCAATGGAGTCCAAGTGATATGAGACCTCCTGCATATTGCCTGCTATCAGCTTAGGCCCCCTGGTGTATATTCTCCCATCTGTCCAAAGTCCTTCTAACCTACAAGTGACTTATTTTAGTAGTATGATGTCTTGGTGTCATGAGCTATTGACACTTACAACAACAGGAAAATCCCTTTAAACAATCTGAAAATTTCTGATGAACATCCCACATGTCCATACGCTTTTCCTTCTTTAATTGGGGTGCCTAATTTTGGAGTCTGAAAGTCATCTGGAAGCAACTCTCTGTAATTGAAATCATACTATATAGGATTGTATTGCTGGCATTTACTGGGAAAATGAAGCAACACAGAACTATCGTAAAATTTCAGGGTTGCAGTCACCCTTGTCTCATCATGTAGTATTGTAATAGGAAGTTTATAGAGAGGTTGAATTTCTAAGGACAGGCTGGGTATCAATTTGTTCCAAAGTTTTTATTGTGCTAATGAACTGTAACAGCTCTAATCTATTTTTAGATGGTGGCATTTCAAGTCTTTCTGCTCCTCAGTTCAAAATCCATAATGTGGAGATAATATACCACTTTTCTACCTCACAGGATCCGTGAGGGTAGCAATTGTGGGATTTGCAACAGCACCAGTTAAGCATATAAAATACCTAAGCAGGAGAAGAGCAATATGTACAAATTCTAGCTTGGGAATTGTCTAAATACACTAATTGCTGGATATTAGAGAAGTACTGGGGAAAACGTTGTTCATCTTGACTTGTTCTTATCACAGTTCCAAAACACCTTTTAACAGTCCCTGTCAAAGACAGACATTTGGCTAGATGAGAACTTTGGTCTGACCCAGAATGGACATCTTATATTATGTTCTTCCCTGAGGTACTACAAAGACTAATATGGTGCAAAAGAATGAAAGGCAAGGAAAACAATTACAATCTACACAATTTATTTTCACATTCACAATTATTCTTCTAGAAAATGTATGCCAATTATCTCTGCCTGCTTCTCAAGCCATTATTAATTGGTTGATTACACAAAGCAGAAGCAGATGAGATGTGATCTGAAAGACCTGAAAGAGAGAGTGAATAAGATCCTCGAGGCTAAATTCACAGAAGAATAAAATGTTGCAGCTGTAATTTAAAAAGTTGATACCTTCAGACCTGCTACAGCTTTGTTTCCTTATGGTCCCTAGCAAAAAAACCCAAGCAAACAAAACTGAGCCCATGCCACATCCTTGTTGGGTCCTCTGTGTCCAATCTACTATGGACAAAGAGCACTGGAAACACATTTTGACTGTGTTGGAGTACATGAGAGTAGCCGGTATAGCAGATCTTTCTTTCACCTGCTCTCTCACCCACTCTACCTTTCCAAAAGAGAAGATTTAGTTCTGTTAGAACAGTATTGCCCACTATGCAGCATTGTTCATAGAAGCAACTTCTTATCTCCCTGAAAAAATGAAGCCTGTTTAAATTCCATTTTTCCTCCCATACCCACACCTCATTCTCACCCCAGCCCCAAGCTGGAAAATCTGAAGTATGACATTTGCTCTTTCTTTTGTTGTTGTTGTTCATAATTAGTTAACTAATTCAGACAGACCAAAAATCAGTTACAGAGACTTGATTTGGACACATCTCTGATCATACACAAAGCCCATATAAATCAGATTCATTTTCACTAAAATCAAAAGAAGTGCTGCTAGTGAGAGCAGCAGAGACAGGATTTTACCTCTGGGAAGAGTAACAGATAGCAGGAGGCAGCCCTCTGCCATTCTACATCAATTGCTTGCCACAGCCCTGGCTAATCTTTTTAGCTAGTCAAAGCTTACGGTGTGTTACAGAAGGTCTGAATAACTTGATTGGAAGCCAGCTCAAGCCATGGCAAAATGACTCTCACTCAACACCTTAGCCAAGATCTGAATGTAGATTTTTAGAGTTGAAAACTTACTCTGATAAATTATCATGCCCCTTGATCTCTCTTAAAGACACTGAAAAATGGTCTTCCTTGAGGCTTCTCTCCTATATGCACATATCTCTCTCTCCAATTAGACGTCAGCCTATTAGGTACTACTAATCCACACACACCTGTGAACAGCAAAATAATCTATTTTGACAAGCAGCAAAGCAACCCAGCAAGAACTCACGCACAAAAACTGAGCACAATCAGATTAATGCAAAAATAGGAAATCTGACTTTTAGCCATCTTAGAGCATCTTACCCTTTAACCAAGCAAGTCAATGAAAATAAGGTCTTTTGAAACCAACCTCTGTCAGACTTCTCTGTAGCAGTTCCATGTTTTTTTCTGTCCCTAGCAAACTCTCTGCCTTTATCCTGCAGTCCTCTATCCCCAGGACACCACAGACAGACCACTAGCTTAAGCCATCAGTGAAGGTGGCAGGTATGTGCAGGCACATACCTGTCCACTGCTGTGATATTTGGCTCCTGTGGTAACATGAGGCAGAGACCAGGGCAGGCTGCTGGGCAGAAAGGGGTGAAATGCTGTACTAGGTCCAGCCTTGCTCATCTGTCAGATACCACTTATATACCTCCAGGGTTTTCAGGTGGGGTTTTAACAGGCATGTCATCGTCTCACAATTTCATTCACAAGAACTGAAAATGCTGGAAGACAGGTGTTCGTTACTGGTGCAAGCTCAGAGACTTGTAATTGTTTCATTTTTAACTCCTGGATATTCATTTGGACCCTTTCTCCTGAAAACGCAGGTTTGCACTGCTGCTTCCTTCTGTCCTTTATCACCCTTCCTGATGTCTCTTCCAAGGAAGCCCACAGTTCTGCCAGCACGCAGTGAAAATGCTTAGGCAATGCCAGCAGCTGTTTAAAATGTAAAAGAACAGAAATTATTAGTGCTACCAAACTTTTTATTTTAAAAGAAGTTAGACAAGCCCCAGGCATATTTGCACCTGCAGTTGCTTGCTCCTTCCAATGTTGTGCCCCATAGATTGCCTTGTCTCAATTGACCTTAAGGCAGTAACTTTCAGAATGTATCCATATCGTTCTCTGCTTTCTGCTGACACATTTTCAAATCACAGATTTAATGGTCCTAATTTTCACATTTAAAAACTCAGACTGTGCAGTCCAGTCCTGTATTTATTTCCAGACAGAAAAACAAAGTCTTGTATTGTCCAAATTACCTAATCTGCAGCTAAATTAGATAAAGGACCATGAGGTGGTTTGGTTTTTTTTTTTTTTTCCCCCCCAGACTTTAATATTTCTACTATTTACTAGTAGCAATAGGATTTACATATGCAGAGGACCCACACAAAACTGGGTCTTTGCATTATTCAGTCACCAGTAAAAAAGTTCCAAGCACAAAGAGTTAAAAGAAGATGGAACAGGGAAGAAACGTGAGGGAGGAATCATCATCTTCAAGGCGGTGAAATGGTTTCCCCTAAATCACGTAAGTTAATACCGATGAAAACCTAATTCATAGGAATCCCTTAATACAGACCGTGGTAAAGGTCCTACTTCTCTGAGGGTCAGATTGTACAGAATTGTCCTTAAATATACAGAATTATCCCACAATCTATTGTTAAAGAAATAAATTCCCCAACAGTGGGATCATATACAATAATTCTTTGAAGAGCAAATCTTTAGTCCAATATTGAAATCAGTTCTACTCTGTCAAAAATAGGAGTCGTGTGAAAGTTCCTGACTGATCGTTCTATGCCTGTCTCGAAGGAGTCTGCCGTACAGACGTTTCAACCTTGAAATCCCCTTTCCACTCCTTTTTTTCCAGCTTTGCTTCACTACCATATAAGATATCTCACCTTTCGGTCAGAATTGCTTCAGCTGAAGAGGACAAGGGATGACTCTGCCCCTCTGGAGCCAGTTAAGAGATATTTTGACTGGAGCATCTTGTAGTACTGTTTGTGGGTTTTTTTTAAACCGTGGCTCTGCATTATTGATTTTGGAGTTTATATGTTACAATACAGAAAGGAAGAAAGGATATTTTTTAAATGCCAAAAAGATCATAATGTTTTTCAGTTTGTTTTTCCTTTGCCAGAGGGACTAAGTGCATGTTCACTTCTTCAGTTCCTCATGTTACAATCTGTTACGTTGTTAGTGAAGGCTCAGAAGAAGCTCCTGTTTGCATTTCCTTAATTAGCCTTTACCTTTTTGTGAAGGCAGAGAGAAAAGATTTCAATGAGTTTTAAAGACTGCCAGTTCTGTGGCAACAGTCATAAATGGGGATTACATAGGTGACAGTAGACTCTCTGAACAGATGTGTCCTCTGGGAAAATAAGTAATGGTTATAGTGCCAGAGATTTGCTGCAGATTTGGGGAGGGGTGTCTTTCTATTGCAAAATGAAAATCCTGCTGCTGCAATTACCCTGCCCTTTACCCATGTCTTCAAAGTGGATTGTATTGGAATGTAATTGATTAATAGATAAGCATTTTATGGAATGTGCACGTCTTTCTTTTTCAGAGAAGGCAGTCTCAAAGCCTAATAATAGGAACATCCTAATTTGCTTCATAATCAAATAACCAACTCTTACTGTGGGTCCCATGAATATGTTCATTTAGGCCATCAAGCAGCAGGGTATATAAACTCACAACTGACTTTGATATGTGAAAAGTAACATTAGCTAGAGTTTCATAGGCTTGGTAACATCAGAGTAATATACAAATTGACATAACGGGCATAAAGTGGAATATAGAAAGTCACCATACTGGGTCAGGTTTCCTCTGTACCCAGTATTTTCCCCTTTCCAGCTACTATCAGATCCTTTACAACAGTCTGTCTTATACTGTCAGTCACAAATCAAAAGAAGGTCAAGGAGGATTAGAAGAATGTTACCAAAAAAAATAATTAAATAATTATAAAACTGAATTCTGAAAATAAAAGAAAGGGATAAAACTTAAGAAAGTTTATTGCTTGCAGTAGGTCAGTCCTCATGGGTGGTGGAATGAAAAGTAGTTGTAATTATCAGCTCCGCATGTTTGTAGTCATTAGGGATTGCTAACTACCTTTAATCATGGCTATGGTTCAGTTCCCTCAGGGCAAGGGAGCAAGCATTTACACCTGCAGCCAGTAATTACAGCTACTTTCACTCCCCTGCCATGAAGGGATGGAGCTGCTGCTGGCATGAGCAGCTGGGGAAGGTGGCATTAGAGAAGCTGTACATACAGCCAGGCCCAAAGGACAGATGCTTTGCAAAAGAGTTGGGATGAACCACTTTAAAACACAGGAATAATGTAGGCACTGAAAAGTGAGATAAAACATGCCTCGCCTTAAGGGTTGTCTAGACCTCTAAAAGTTAAAGACTACCTAAACCCATGACGTTTCCTATAGTTTCAAACCATGATATGCTAATTTCCAAACACAATGTTCTTAAAAAAAACCACAACCAAACCTAAATTCTGACCTTGGAATAACTCATCCTCTACATAGTGTTTTATACTTGTGTACACACAGCCCTTTTTTAAGACTCATAAAATGTTAATATGATTATATTAAAAGATCCTGTGCAAACTAATATTTTATTTTTCAACATAAAAATAACATTTCAATGAAATTGAATATTACATTTATGGGATTTTCAATTTAACTTTATATCAATTAAATTAGCATTTTTAGTTTTCATCACCATTTCATTGTTATTATATGGAAAACACCACACCCAAATCAACACTTTGTCTTAGATTTTTAAGTACCTTGATGTATGGAGATGTCAGTTAGTTGTAAAAAATGAAAGTATATTGAAGACTGTTCTCACATGAATTGGCTGAAATATGTTCTACTCAAACTTCAAGCAGTGTGAGTAGAGGTTTTCACCTTTCCAAGGTGAAATGGGTAGTCTTCTGCCCAAAAGATAAAAACTTTTGGAAGGGATATGAATTAAAATGGGCAGAAGGAAACAGCTAGAACAAACAGGACATATTATTTAAGGTATAGAGACCATTATGAATATGTATAATATGTGTGTGTGTATATATATATTTCTTTATGTATACATATACACACTGTTATGCATGCAAATACATACCAATATTGCCTATGGGGTCTTTGCCCATGACACAACCATCATGACTCCATTTGGTCACTGGTGGCTGTGCTGTCTGCTGAGGGGCAGGCACACTCCTCTGTCTGCCAGAGATCGACTCTTGCTGCTGCTTTGGTGGAGTCACTACTATGAAGGATGACAGGACCAGAATGGATCAAAGGGATGGATCAAAAGGCCAGATGGAGATGCTGAGTACTACGACCCTTCTTTTTTTACAGGCAAAAGAACTGGTGAGGCAACAGGAGATCGATGGCATAACTGGGAGTTAAACTCCCTTCTCCTCCAAGTCAGTGGTGAGTTAGATTATCAGGGCTGTGAGCAAAATTAGGCATACATGACAGCCGGTACGTTTCTTCAGGAGCTAAGACTGCCATAGAGGAGCTCTGAATTGCAACACCCATCACTGAGATAGCACTCACATACCCCTACAATATATTTACATCTTGTGGTCACAGACCACGAGAGAGGGTTGTGGTGGTGTGTTGCCTTAGCAGAACCCAGTGGGCATGCTGCAAGCTGAAACGTTCTGTCATATCCTGGGTGATTTGGGCAGAAATAATAATTGGCATGACCCAACCCTTTGCTGCCTATGGAATTCATAGGAGCTCTATGACTATGATAGACGGTCCGTGCATACTTGACAGGAATGAAAGCACCAATTGCACTGAGCTTCTGAACAGGAGGAACAGGCTCCTTATAGTGTCGCTCTGATTCATCGTATAGCACACTATATGTAAGCTAGCCCTTCCTAGCCTTGAGTCTAAGATAATGGCAATAAAAGAAGAAAATACTTCTGATTATTACAAATGGGCTATTTGAAGTCAGTGTGATATATAATAGTTTAGCAACTTCTCATGAAAAGATAACTTATTGCTTCTAGCCACGTTTTACTGGTCACCACAATATACAAATATTTATAGTTATATGCATGTATGTTGAGTCAGGAAAAATTAATAACTGCAAGAATATTTCATAGACTGTTCAGAGTTGGGCCAAGGTTAGAGGATCCCCCATGACATGTAAAGCAATAATGTATAACCCTTTAACAAAGGTTAAGTAAAGCCAATTTTCATTTGAGTGAAAGCCTTTTATTTATCATTAGCAATATATTTGGCAAAACGTTCACTTTGCTACTAAGACAAAAACAAGGGGGAAAAAACACCAGCCTCCGCAAGAAAAGAGCTTTACAGGCAAGTCCAGAGTGCTGTTATTATGAGCTCGTCCAAAAGCTAAACTCATAGATCATGACTTATTGAGGACGGGAACAAAAAATGAACCAGCCTGAGCAATGAAGGGGTTAATTATAAGACCTGAGTTAAAGGTGTCCTCACAAGTAGGCACTTCATCAAGAAATGGAGTCAGGAAACAAGGGAGAATAGATGAAGGTGCTAGGGATAATAATGATGGCAAGTAATGATTTCCCTAGAGATGATCTGATCTATGGCCACAAGCAAAGAAAAAAGGCTAGAAAGTACTATAACATTACCTTGGAGTACTTAACAGACTCGAAAGCAGTAACCTGGTGTCAAAAAAGGCCCATCACCCTGCTCATTTTAGGTAAAAGAGTTATGCCAAAGTACAAGAGGGGAATGCAAAATTCACATCTGAAATTAAACAGCTGAAAGGTATGATTTAACAATGCTCGAAACTCAATAAGCCAAAGATAAACAGCAAATTAGATGACTCAATGTCAGGAGGAAAAAACATCTTCCATCGATCCCATCGTCAAAAATTAATCTGCCTGAGAATGCCCTCTGCTCCAATCCCAGAACTGATGAAGAGTGGAGGAATAGAGTAAAACCTATGTACTAGTGCTTCACCTTCAGGCTAGACCCTGATTACAATCTCCTGTGAGACATTTCAGCATGAAGCGCCTCTCATGTTGGGACTGCAAAATTAAATTGCGATCAATACTTTACAAAAATAATTGGGGAAAAATGTTCAGAAGTCGGAGCTGTGCTGTGTGGCCAACAAACATATGAAAGTTGGGGGGGGGGCGGGGGGATGATCTTTGCTGGCTTTTTTTTTCCCTTCCCTTCCTCCTCACCTTACCTTTCTGGGGGTTATTCTTCAGGATAGATCAGTTCAAAGGTGTCTCTTGATAATAGTGTTCTTAGAATAGTTTCACTCACCTTGTTAGGGAATTTCAGAAGCAGCAAAGCATTTACAGTGTACTAAATGCATTATACTAATGCCGTGTTTTGAATCTCTCCCTTGTCCTTTGTTTCTTCATTGTTTCAAATTAAATTTATATGATTTTAATTAATTTTTACATGATTGACTAGTTTTCTGGCAAAACATTTCTTATTTTTAACTGATAACATTAAAAAGAACTAAATTCACACAGAAGCTGGAATGCCTAAGAAAACAGTGAATGTGCCTTGTGTTTCAGTAAAATCTTTCTAGAGATGTTATCACTTTCATAAACCTAAATGTCAAGATCCAGAGTTAAATTTAGAGTAAAATATGTGTAAATAAAACCATCCAAGTCTTCAGCAGTTTCTACTGCAGATTCTGCTACTTTTCCTGTTTTGAAGTGTCCCTATCTTTTGTTATAGTGAGTCTTAAAATACACACACACATACAAACTGGAGGAAAGCAGTCATTTTTAATTTCTGGCTCTCTCAATTAATAGAAATGGGGAGAAAGTATGAGCAGAATATGATGCTGTTTAAATTATTGCAGGATTTTGTGTGTACGCACAGTTGGCAACAGATATTCTAGAGCTTATTGGCAAGTTTAGAAGTGTATTTAGGATAAGCCAAGCAATTTAAGTGTTAAGATGTGGCACAAGATGTATCAAAAAAGGAAGTGCTCATAATGTTGTCAATAATGTTACTGTACAGCAAAACACAAGGGAAGGGAAGGGAAGGGAAGGGAAGGGAAGGGAAGGGAAGGGAAGGGGAAAGGGGCCTGTATGCCTCATTAATTCATGTCGGTGAAGGGAGTGCAGCCTGGAATGGATGCTCAGGAAATATTTTGAGGAAGTCATCAGCCACTTGTTTGTTCTTGGCAATGAGAAATCTTTCAAAAACGAGAGTAAAACCCCTTTAGTTGTTTTTTTTTTAAATGCAAAAAGCAATGAAACAAAATAACTGAACGTAAATAATATCTGTACATTACAATCACAAAACCTGTATTTTTCAAGTCATAAAACACAGCAGGAGGTGTGGTTATCTTAAGGAGGAGGGAAAGGGGGAATCAGTCCTGAGGGATTTTATGAATCATAGCCAGATGCCTATAATCCCCCAGAGGTGTGATTATTTCATGACAACCACTTTCATTGGAGTTGTCTTATTGCTACCACCAAAAAGAAAGGAAGAAAAAAGCCCCAAAAGCTTTATTTTAAGGAAGAGGGCAAATTTCCTGCTGGGGAGGGGAGGAAGGAGAAAACAGGAAAAAAAATACGGAAGATTTGAATGCTGAGCATCTTCTTCAGTCCAGTTTCTGTTGTCCTCACATAATCATTTCCCTCCTTTTTGTCTTTGACGACAACAGTCAAAATTTTCTCTAAATCTATCTGGGTATATTTGTTTCTAAGACAAAAAAAGTAAGAAAGTAAAAGTGCTACAGTTACCCTGGGCCTGATTCTCAGTCAATTTCTTGTGTAGAGTAACTGGCACTCACACTTACCAACTCCTCTAGTTTCATATGGCAGAGATCACAACTGAAATAAAGACTGGTAGCATTAGAGTCTTGTAGACAGCTCAGCGGTGGAGTTGGGTGATGATTTCACCTAAAACATAAACCCAAAGAAATGTGCCTACTCACCAATTTTGTTAGAAGCTCAAAATTCATCAGAAGGCTTGAAAATCTTTTGAGAGTATCTAAATTTCGGGTTTTTCCTCACTTTTCTGCTTTTGTAGGCTACTACAAGACACAGAAAAGACCTTCATAGTCCTGAGCTATCCAATGCTAAAAAATACTTGTTCAAGAAATATTTACCCAGAATTTGGGTATATGTTTGGAAAGAACATTATTGAATAATCCCCAGCAGATCTCAATGGCTTATCTTCTCTTTGCCAAGAGAGAATGTAGATTTTATATATTTAAGTGCAGTTGCATATAGGCAGCAAACCAAATGTACTGCCTTTCTTCTGATCCCATTATGGGTCAAATTTTTTTAGTAGAATCAGATGTCCAGAGATTTTGCAGACTAGCTTCTCAGAGGAGTAAACATCTGTGGGGAGAATCTGGGTGTTTTACACATGCACTAAGCCTGCAACTAAATGACTGAAGAGCATGCAGGACAATAATTATGTATTCATTTGTTTACCTATGAGATTCATTTTAATAGGATTAGAAACACCTCCCCCTGCACGCACCCCTCCCCCTGCCCTCCCCCCCCGATGCTCAACAATCCTCCAGAAGCAATTCTGCCTTAAGAATCCATTCTAGTCAAAAACAAAACTGACTGTAAAGCTTCCCGGTACCCAGTGAGGTCTCTTTCCACAGTTGCACATACTGCCTTTCACACAAAAGCAAAATCCTTGCAGATGTCTGAGACTGAATCTTTTTTTTACACTAAGAAAAATTTTTTAGAAGTCTAAGGAGACAAGACCATTTGGCAATGCCTGACATAACATAATTATTTAATGGATATTTTACAGCAGTACATAGAGGCCCTAAATGCTATCTGAGCTTCTCTCCGGTAGGTGTTATACATACTAAAGATGATCACTGCCCCCAGGAACTTTATAAACTAAATAAATAGGACAAAGATCAAGCCAAAAGGAGGATTATTATCTTTAGTTTACATATGGGGAACTGAAACACAAAGAAATAACAATCTGGAAGTCCCACAGCAAGCCTGTGGTAAAAGCAAAGTTCTCCTAAATCCTAATCCATTGCTAACTCCTGCCTCACAGGCATGTCCTTTGCAAAACAAGGAGCTGCTTAAATTCTTCTACATGCAAAGCAAATCTTGGGTAGTGAGTGACAGAAGGAAACAGCAATGTATAACTGACATATGTCCTTTTCAACCACAGATCTCAAACAGGTAGTTCTGTCCTTTTCACAGAGGGGACTGCTCAGTCAGAGGAAATCATCTGTAGCTTCACAGGAGAGTTTGAAAGCATAATACAGTTGAAGTCTACTGTCCTCTGAACCTAACTGGATAGTCATGATTTTCCTCATCTTGCAGAGTCTCATAGCAATAAAATGGCTTAGCCACTGTGACTCCTGTAGTGCTTTCAGTTGCCACAAAAGGCAGCCTAGGACTAAGGAAGAGGGAGCAGGAAAAAAAAAAATTTATGTGTCTTTCCTCATTCTGGTATAAATTAACACACTTCAGAAAAGCTTCTCTAATTTACTGTGGCTTTGAATGGCTTGCGATCAGCCAGAATAGTGGAGTGCTCTGCCTTCTCCCTCTGTCCCAATCAAGGGAATAGTGTGGGGTCATCATGCCAAACATATGCTACATCCTTCTTGTGAGGTGTGTTCCACACGGGGTGATCAATCTAACCCTGTGGCTCCTTTCCAGCAGCTGAGCCAGCACAAAGAGAGCTACACCAGAGCCCAAAATTGACTACACTGTCTCTCATTGTGGCCAACTCCTGTCTGAAGGGGCATGACAAACTTCTAGATTTTCTGTCTGTTGCACAGGGGCCTGATCTCATCTGCCTTGAACAGTCTCTGTCTTTTAAGTTCACTATATTCTTGATATTGCTAGAGGCAGAAAGGGTAGTGGCCATTTTATTTACTATAGTAGGGACAAATTAGAAAAAATTCTACAATTTTGTGTTTAGAATACTGAGTATTCTGCATGAGGGTCGTCCTTTTTTGAAGAAGTCACTGCTATATGTATATATCAGGTACAGTTATCAGTTTGGAGATGTCACCTCTTGGTTTATTTTCTTTTCCACTTGTCTTCCTAGTAAAAAATGTTTATGTTCTCCATAAGGCAAGATCAGAAAAAAGGAGAATGAGAAAAAAATCAGGAAATAATAGCAGCATCACTCCATATTCTTTCATTGAAACTAGCTCTAAGTCACACATTAGCCATTAACTCCTTTGACCTGTTCCTCTTTGAAAGATAGGTTCCACTTTAGGTTTCAACCTAAGACTTCAGTATCTTTAGCACTGCCATAATCTTAATTGTTCTCTATATTTCTAAAAAGACATAAATTGGAGTTAGAAAATAGATTATAGAAAAAATACATTTTCAAGGTATAATCATAAAATCAGCTCTGAAACCCCCCAGAAATAAAACAGCACTTGGTAGCTGTGGTAGTAATGATCTGAAACATTTACATTAAATATATGCACTCAAGACATCACTGTATCATGTGCTTAAAGCGTTGGGTTCAAATGCTAATTGGAGTATAAGATGAAAAATCCAAACACAAGTCAATTTTGATAAGAAAGTGAATGCATTTATCAAAAAGATTTCAAAATGTTGATGTGAAGCCTCCTGGGATTGTTATGGATACACAGAAGATATGAACATAAAAACATAATTCATCTGTTCAAATTCCAATTCCATTATGTTTATTTTAAGATGCAACAAATTTCTGCTCCTTCCCACTCTTTTTTCATTTTTTTCAGTGATGAGCAGTATCTACTTTTTAACTGACCAACACAGACTTTCTGAGTCCTGCCTCAGTGAATTATGGTAAGGAAACAGGTAAATGTATGAGAAATAGAGGATCACTTCTCTGATGGAAAGGTTATAGAAATAAAACATACCTGGACTGCAGTCATTACCAGCATTGAGATCACAGGGGAGGGTAAAGTTTGGTTACCTCCCAAGTTCCTGCCTCCAGGAGAGGTGGCAGATCACAGCTCTTGCTGGGTTTGGGACTCAGCCCATCTACTGCCCTCAGGCACGCTGCTCAGAGCACCGACCGCTGCAGCGGACATGCCAAAGCTTCAGTTCCAGTGGCAGCATCCTGCGGTATCGTGGGCTCCAGCAAAGAGCTTGCACTGACTTTTGTGCTGCCAGTATCAAGACTGCTACTGCACCTGGCAGGGACTCCAGAGTAGTCATACCCAAACAAAATCCTTCAGAAGACTAAGATTTCTATGGGGCCCTACAGACACGCTTCTAAACAGAGTTAATTAAAAATGGATTTACCATCCTCTACAGTATTTTGCTATTCCAGAATATATTTTTCTCTCAGAACGGGACAAAGTCTCAAAACGGCTACACTTTTCACAGAAAAAAGGACAACCCAGATTATTTAAGTGTAGACACCAACTAATGCAGTGCATCATGAAGATCACCTCTAGCTGAAGAGGTCAGCATACAGTGGTGCATCCTAAAAGCTATATGGTAGTTGTGCAAAGGCAGAGAACTTTTACCACAGCTGGGATGAAAAGCCTACCTCAAGGTTTCCTAGTGGAAAAATGAATTTAAAGAATATTTTTCACTAGAGTGAAAAGAAATGTGATTAATATTTTCAATTAAAATCTGTTTTTCAATGAAATAATGTTTTGAATTTTTTCAGCAAGTCCTACTGGTATGTGAACATTGCTTGGTACCTCTGTTTTCTTTCCATCAATGAAGTAGCAAAAGTTGAGCCCAGACCTTAAAGCCATGATAGTAACTGATGTATTTCCTGGAAATACACATAGCTCCCAACTCGTCTAAAGGGTATCAGGTACAGACACTATGCAATCCAAAACTACCTCCCCATTGAATAAAAGAAGAGATGGTGTATAAGACCTGTCTTTAGTATATAGATCAATGCCTTCATGCAAATATTCATACTCATTCAGTGACTACCATACATCATCTCCATGTGAGTGAATGAGGGAGAGATTCCATGCAAAAACTGTTGTGATCAAGCCCATAAAAACCATATCCATCTATTAGACAAATTATGACTGCATGAATTTTCACAGAGTCCAAATACAGAGCACTTGATCTTGTAGATTTAAAGTTCTTTCAAGCAGGGTTGTGGGTTTTTTTTTTTCTTCAGTGAATATGTATACATAGTTTTTACAGGGAATACAGGATATAAGGGACAGTAAGTATGCCTCAGCATATGGTGAAACCATATGGTTGGCTGCTTTTCTGCCTATACCACTTTTATTTATTTATTTTAAATTATGTGATTCACATTATTAGTTGAGACCTCTTTAATTTACACGGCTATAAATATGATAGATTAATTATGCTTGATTTTTAAAATATTATTTATTATTTTGGGGGGGTTAAGGAGTGTGCACAGAATAGGGGAAAATGGGCTGAATTTCCTACTGATGTAAATGAACAAAGCAGTAACAGTACTTCAGATCAAAGAACTACAATTTTTATTGTGCAGAAATCTTTGATTTGTCACGCAGATTCTGAATCTGGATTCCTCCTAGTATATTCTGCATGATTCTACAGGAGTTAAAAAACAGGAAGCAATGAACATAGACCTTTGAGAAATCTGGGCTTCTTGATTCCTTGCCCAGTAAGCCACCAAAGAGGGAAGAAGCCCAGAAACCCCATCTATGTGCTGCTGAGGAGCCTGGAGAGGGAGGCAGGAGGAAAAGGTAAAATGGAAATTCCAGGGGGAATAATGTTTCTATGTAATTGGCGTATTTTTCTCTAAACCATTCCCATCATAAGCCATGAGAACAGTGATGCAGCAGAAATTTTCCCCTAATTTTCAAGCTATTCCAAATTCTATTAGAAATACATTCTAAAACAAGTAATAGTTTGGCAAAGACTACATGGCAAAGAATAACAAAAAATATTAAGCCAACTGTCATTATTTACTATTCTATAACAAGCTGCTTAGACTACAGTCCAGTTGCTAACACACTGGTGTCAGCCACCTCAGACTACTCCCTCTTCATTCTGTTTTTTCATTGTTTTTCTCCTGAAGGGCCAGGGACTTGATCGAACAAGGAAAACTCCCGTGCTTTTTTGATCAGAGGCTTTCTGGCTGTCATTGCTTTTTCTGTAGGAGACAGGTGACAGTTCCCATTTGGATTGCTACCTAAGGAGATCAGATGCCTGGTCTGAAATCCTTACTTCAGCACAGACTTCTAATGTGAGCTTAAATATGTCATTTTGTCTTTTTGCACCTCAATTCCTTAAGAGTAGCAAAGGAATCAGAGCACTTCCCCACCCCTGAGGGCTAGACTGTGGGGTGCTCCAAGGCCACCGGGACATGTAAGTAGCTTAGCCAGGTGTAAGACTTTGATCTCTGGAGTTATCAATCCAGCATTTCAAAAGCACTTAATTCACAATGAGAGATCTAATATTTTCAAGGAAAACAGTTCACTTTTTTTAATAGAAGTTTTATCATATTTCTTTAAACAGCTTACATAATCCCACATACAAGTTTCAGGACTTGATCTTATTATCTGTCTTCTACTGTAAACTCTCTGTTTTGGTGCAACATGAAGTTTGTCCAAGAGGCATTACATCTATGCTGGCAGCAAGTCTGTGGATGGTGATATGCCAGGCAGGAGGTAGGTGATTTTTCTCGAGACATCGCTCACTTTCTCTAAGGGAAAACATGAAATAAAAAAGCATAGAACGACCTTGCACTAATAAGCCTCTGCCTCGAGACAATGATTAAACCTGGTAGTGCAAGGGTTGGTTTATGAGTAATATCAGCTAAGGCACTAATGAAAGTATCCCATTAAAAAAATGTATAACTTGGGGACTTGTCTGCACTGAGAAATTTGGTCACTCCTGTTGCTGCATTAATGTGGTCTGAAGTACAAACAGAAAGGTATTGCACCTGGCTCCTATTTCTAACAAAACTAATCAGCCAGAGGTCCTGCATACTTTACCCGGAGTGAAATTTGGATGTGAAATCTGCACTTCGAACCTACTTCTAGTTCAAGGACTTTCATTGTTCAAAGGTTTTTCGTCACAATGTAGCTGCGATACTACTGCCAAGTACCGCGGCTTGTATACTATGACTAGAACCGGTTTGTCCTGCACAAAGGTCAATGCACTCATTCACAATGTTGTTCCTATACTCAGGAATATCATAGGAAAGGATCCATTTGAAAAAGTCTGCACCAGCCTGGGTCAAAAATTGAGTTGATTTGTTGTTTTCTTCATTAAGGTTATTCTGAAAGCAAATTAATTTTCCCCATTTCTTTTGAAAATTTCCATAGAAAAATAGACTTGGCTACTTCTGGTAATGATTAACACATACCCACAGATCTGTGGTGCACGCACAGCAGGTGTGATGGGTCCAGGCCACACTAGGGTTACTGCGCAATGTGCAAATTAGCTGCTGTGCACACGTACGGTAGCTCTGACACATCCAGTACCAACGCTACTACCTCTAAATTGGGAAATCCTGCCAGCTTGTGGGCAACCAGCAAGACAACAGTAAAATCAATCTGGCTGCAGAGAAACAACTTGAATGGCAACATACTCGTACATGAGAATAAAACCTCAAGACGTGTGAAGGACAGTTCCTTTGATGTTCAGTGGCACCATTTTGAATTGTAGTATTTCAGTTGCCGACTTAAATCTTTCAGTGCATGACTGAAAAAAGCCCAAGAAAAATACAGATCTATTTTCATATGTTCAGAAAATCAGGAGTATTTTATCTGGGAAGCTACTCCTTTTTGTGACTTTAATATTGTTGAGAATCTTTTTCTTAATTACAAAAATTTTGGTGGAAATTCCAAGCAGCTGCAACGTAAGCCCTGTCAAGAACAGAGCTTGACCAGTGCCTCTAAAAAATTGCTATAAAACAAACAAAAAAGAAATAAAATAAACCCAATAAAAGTAGCAGTGGTCTGTGACATAATTTAGGTTGTGTATGTTCCAACCTGTTCCTTCTCCATTGCAAATGTTTACCAGGACTGCTGTAACCCCCAAATACCATTTTATTTTCTAAGCTGTATTCACTATTGAACACCAATGAAGAAAGGTTACTGAGTGGTTATTTCCCACCCCTTAAAGATTTAATCATAAGCATGTTAGAACTATGTTTGGAAGATGGGGTAGGAAAACAAACATATTGGTTGCAGGAAAAAAGGTGCATTAAGCTATTTTTTAAGAAACTTTATTTTCTGTATCATAGAGTCCACATATTAATTCCTTTTATCAGGGAAAAACTGATGTTTTCTATCCTTTGCTACAAATATTAAAACCGTTTTTAAAGTGACCTGAGACACAGCAGAGTGGAAAGGCATCAATTTGAAAAAGTAAATGAAAAGCAAAGAAGTGTTCTCTGTATAATTCTTACTCCTACCAATGAATTGGACATATCTTTTCAAACAGTGAAATGAAAGAATCTGCAGTTTCTGAGACTTTCTACATTCAGTTGCAGTACTAAATTGCTAAAGTAGAAGAGTATCTAAAAAGAAAGAAGATCAAATTTATTTTCTGACACAAAGACTCTTTTTGCTACTGGCCATAAAAGTTAAAGCAAAGCTTCAACAAAATATTAGAAGGAGACACAAACAGCTACTATATTTCAGGACAATCTTACAAACTGAAATCAGCAATTTTTCTACAACCGTGTAAAACAAACTCCAGAATGTGGATTTTCTGTGTTCAGATTTGATTTGCAGACATTTCCTCATGCTCTTCTATTTGCACAGGGAATAAACTTTAACTCCTCTTTTTTAACTTAGTCCTCCATAAGGTCTCACAGAATCACAGAATGGTCAGGATTGGAAGGTACCTCTGGAGATGAGTCAGTCCAACCCCCTGCTAAAGCAGGTTCCCCTAGAGCAGGCTGCACAGAATCGCGTCCATGCGGGTTTTGAATGTCTCCGGAGAAGGGAAGGCCACAGCCTCTCTGGGCAGCCTGCTCCAGTGCTCTGTCACCCTCAAGGTAAAGATGTTTTTCCTCATGTTCAGCTGGAACTTCCCGTGTTGCAGTTTGTGCCCATCTCCCCTTGTCCTGTCACTGGGCACCACCGAAAAGAACTTGGCCCCATCCTCTTGACACCTGCCCTTAAGATATTTGTATACACTGATAAAATCCCAGCTCTCTCAGCCTTTCCTCTCAAGGGAGATGCTCCAGTCCCCTCATCATCTCCATAGCCCTTTGCTGGGCCCTCTCCAGTTGCTCCCTGTCTCTCTTGAACTGGGGAGCCCAGAACTGGACACGGCACTCCAGATGTGGTCTCACCAGGGCAGAGCAGAGGGGGAGGATCTGTGGGTGTCATGTTTGCTTTAATAATCTCTAATGCAATCGTCTTCAACCAAGGGAAAGTCTTCCTTTCTCCAGACTTTCTCTCTTGCCTCCAGGGTCTGGGAAACCTGAGGGCTGGCCTTGGCAGTAAAGGCTGAAGCAAAGAAGGCATTCAGAAGGTATGACTTCATGTTTTTATTTCAACGAATCAAGAGAGAAATTATCAGACAAATGCAGTAGTCAGCACTCTGTACATATACCCCTAGGTCACTATGAAATGTATCTTTCTACCATGAAACACTTATTTATTTACCAGCCACTGTGAATACACTTGATCATCCTCTCAGGGTCACTGAACAGATGGGATCTGTGCCTTGGAGGACAGGCAGATTATTGGGATCTGTATCATAGTTTCCCCTTTCCCTTCTACTCAGCCCCATTGCTGTTGATGGGCAAAGGTTTTATCAGTGGGATAAAAGTGGGTAAGGGCAGAGCAAAACACTCTGGAGGCTCAACACCAAAGCTGAGCCTCCAGATTTCCAAACAGAAATTGAATGCCACTGAGTTCAAGCAGTTTCAGCTGCTGCTGGCTCCTGGTGGGCAGCTACAGGGGCACACACATCTCTCCACAGAACTTGGCTTTCACACATAGCCCTAAGATTTGTGAGAAACGGAGTTTCACAGCCCAATATGGGCTGCCTGGTCAGAAATCTGATCCAGATAACCTGCAACAACAGAAAGCAGAAACCTTTGCCCACATCACACTGGCTGCCAGCTGAGGGATGGAAAGGTGCACGCAGACAAGGAAGGGAGCAGCGGTGATGCAGCCCTGGGTATGACACCACAGGGATGGAGAGCTGCTGCAGTTGCTTGCTGTATCTCTGTTGCCCTCATGACCTGCTGCAGGGAGCAGTCCCATTCCTCTGGCCAGACAGCATGGTGTGGCCCACACACCGTTCATGGCTATGCCGTTTACAGTGCTCTGCCCACATGTACATTTGAAGAGATCTCTGACTAAATATTTACCACAAATATCTTTGCACTTACTCACTTTCAGGTGTCTATAGCAGACTACTTATGCTGTGCTCAACAGTTGTCCACACATTGTTTGCCACATGGTCACAGCCTCCGTATTCCCACCATGGTCCTTTATCTAGGCTGCTTTCATTTATTGTTATTTCTAGCAGCATACAAGACTGTACTCCAACTTCTCAGCATGCATCCCTACAGATGTTCAGGGAAATTTCTGCAGCTGTAAATACTCTCTTCCCCTGTCTACACACTGTCACAAGGGCCCAACTCTTCTGGCTCCATGTGGCCCTCCTTTTGGCTGGGGACCCTTAACAAGTATTTCTAAAATGGTCATAACAATGAGAAAGCTCTTTTGCAATCCAACATCCCTCTGCTTGGACAGTGCAGTCCAAACAGAGTGACTGCCCTGAAGTAAAGAGCCCTTGTGATATAAGGGTGTGAGATGATTTCAGGGGTGTTGGGACACTGCTGAAAGACTGACTAAAGGGAGTAAAGACTTGGTGCCATCAAATTCATCCTGTGTATTGGCTCAGTCCCTAAATTAACGGAACTGCCAATACATTCCCAGATTTTCTATCAAGAGAGATCTAGTTGATCTGGAAGGGATCTCAGGAGCAATCGAAGATGTACGTCGTGGTTTAACCCTGGCCAGCAACTAAGCACCACGCAGCTTCTTGCTCACTCCCCCCAGTGGGATGGGCAAGAGGATCAGAAGAGTAGAAGTGAGAAAACTCATTGATGAGATAAAGACAGTTTAAAAGGTGCAGTATGCATGCATGCAAGCAAAGGAAAACAAGGAATTCATTCACTACTTTCCATCTGTAGGCAGGTGTTCAGCCTTCTCCCAGGGAAGCAGGGCTCCGTCATGAGTAATAGTTACTTTGGAAGACAAATGTCATCAGTCTGAATGATCCCCCCTTCCTTCTACTTCCCTCAGCTTATATACTCAGTATGACATTCTATGGTATGGAATATCCCTTTGGCTAGTTCAGGTCAGCTGTCCTGGCTCTGTCACCTCTCAATTTCCCCTGCTCCTCCAGCTCTCTCCCTGGCAGGGCCTGAGAAACTGAAAAGTCCTTGACTTTACCCAGCAACAACCAAAACCGTCCGTGTGCTATCAACATGGTTCTCACACCAAATCCAAAACACAGCATTGCACCAGCTACTAGAAGAAAATTAACTCTATCCCAGCTGAAACCAGGACAGTACCTGACGAGGATAGTCGGGGGAATAGATTTAGAGTGAAACAGTGTTACTTAAACTGGCAGCAGATACTCTTCTGCTGTGATCAAGACCTGAATAGTAGTCTGCTAATAACGTAACACCCTGGTAGTACGCTACCGGAAAGAGGAATTATGTCTCCTCCTACCTACCTCTTTTGACTGCATCTGCACATGGCTTGAAAGCAGCAGGACTTGTTTCATGAACTCAGTGAGAGTCAAAGAACAACTAAATCAAGCCCACAACAACTAGAACTGGAAAAATATATATACATCATGCAGATATCTCACTGATGGGATATGAATCTGCTTCAATGAACCTGCATGCCACTGCAGAAGTAAATGTGAACACCCAAAAAGATAATTGTTGATATGGCAACTGATAACAAAATTACCAATTAGCAATTTTCAACATGTGATTGAGACCCTGGAAATCTGTGTACTAACAAAGCATGCTTAATCCCACCGGGTTATCAGCCTTTTACAAGAACCTACAGTTATATCAGATAAGTCTTAGGGATACACAAATCACCAATATTTGAAAACCACTGAATAAATATGGTTTGAGAAGCCAAGCAGTTTGGAACTCTTCTCTCTACACTACAATTAGATACAACAGATTTTAAAACTTTAAAATATACCCCTCTACAGATAAAAACTTTGGAGTTATTGGTGTGAACAGCAGAATTCCTCCTTGTCTTCAGGAGACAAAATTACAGCCTTACAGTTTCTGGCATCCTTCAGGATGCTTCAGGTTTTCCATTTTTTTGAGGGCTTGTCTGTCTTGTGTTTTACATACATGAACGTCTCTAGGAGGATGCGTATGCAGTAGTATGTGTACATATTGGAAGGTGGTGGCAGTTACACTGTTTCAGGAATTTTTTTTCATGTCTTCTGTGGGCTTCTTGTTTTGGTTTAGAATTTATTGTCTGTATTTAGCCAACAGGCCTAGAGGCCTCTGAGTCTTCAATACTACAAATACAAAATGATGGTATATTTTAAATGCTTTTCCATTTTGATAGTTCAGTATATCAGAGACACTGGTGAAGAATGATTCATTACCAAGAACAGTAAACTTCAGCCTTGCACAAGGATCAGCCAGCACGTTATTGAAACTCCCATTTGGGCAGAAAAGTCCCTGAGACCTTGCCTAAGGAGTACAATTCCATGTAATGAAATCAGTTCTGTTAACAATCAGAGCAATTATTTTTGTATTTGAAAACATGAAACACGTAGTCTTGCTGCTAGCTGAACTGCAGCCATTTCTGCAGCAGGAATATTTTTTGTTTCAGAAGAAGGAAAAATTCAAAAGAGAGTGCAGAACTATGATCGCTTATTATTTTGTTGCACCCAAAATGAAAATGGTATCTGCAGGCAGAAGTAAGTGACAGCCCTCATTCTCCAGCCCCAAATTTCTGTCTTAATGGTACACAACAGGTTAAAACAGCATGGAGAAAAGACTATATTATTCAATCTTTTAATAAATTTCTGCAGGCAATATTCAGTAGCTCAGTTCAACCACTGGCCCCACTGGAGAGTTTTAATGCTCTGAAGATTAAGATTAAATTCAGAAATAGCAAAGCCAAATTTTCTAGTTTTTCCAAGGGGCAGGAGGAGGATTATATATCCCTCTTATATGTACAAAGTAAGTTTCCATTATTCAAGAGTTGTTCCATAGATCAGTCACAAAGACAAGTGTGCTTTTACTGCAGTAGGCACGAACACTACCTTCATGACACAATGAGGTTTTGATAAACAGAAGCCTTTTAAGTAACATTATAGAAGCAACCATTTTTCCTTCATACCCTTTCAAAGGGGCACTGGCATTTTCAAAATGGCACACATGAATTACATACCAATCTAATGATCATACAGCACACTGGAAATTTACTCCTAAATGGCTTCTATTGTAATAAGGTAGTCAATTTACACGTCAGAGTAAGGAGGTCTGAATAGAAGGAAAGCCTGAATATAGTCACTTACACCAGTTTAATTCCACAGACTTCATTGACTTTATTCCTGATTTGTGCTCCTGGAAAGGAAAAGAGAATCAGATATGAAGCACTGTAATGAATGATGATGTATTGGTGATCAAAGAAGAGTAGCCTTCCATCAAAGAATAGTGTGCATTACTAAGCTCATTTTGTTGTACTAAATGACTTAATTCTCAGAAGACGAATAGTTCCAAGCCAGAGAGCTAAAATCAGTTCAAAAGTACACAAAATATGAAGATATACAGAAGAAAAATCAAAAAACAAAGAATAAAGAGTTGGTATTTTTCTCTCTCCATCTAAAGATCTCAACACAATTTACCATCTTGAATTATGTCAGCCTCGTCACATTCCTTTAAGGAAAGCATTATATCAATTTGGAGATAATGAGGAGGCAAGATGTAAAGATTAAGGACATAATTTTCAGAATCACATAAATTATTTGGGAGCCTCAGTTCCTAAAACATATTGAAAGAACGAGAACTTCAGAAGAGCATTACACTAAAAAAATTCACAGCAAATTAATAGGGAGAATGAATGTCCACAGTTTCTGAAAAATCTGGCTAATTTTTCCCCTAACTAGGCACCAGAAACGTCAGTGGATACTTCTGGAAACATTAATCAGATCCAAATAAGCTGCATCAGAACCAGTATGGGGGCCTGGATCTTTTGATTCAGTCTTGCATCTTAATCACAAGATCTTTTATCATTCTTGCTCTAGTTCAGGGATTTAAATAGGCCCATTTTATAATTTGATGGACAGTTAGCACATGGGCACAAACCTTCTCAGCAAGGATAGTTTCATCAGTAAATGATAAACCAGCTACACATATTTCCAGTTAGCTATTGTCTCTTTCACTTGTCGTATTACGGATAAGTTTGTGATAAGTTCATGATATCAGCAAGTACTAGTCACTCACCGTAACAAGCAGAACTTCCTGTCATGCAGAAATAGATGGCTGGACAAAGCTTCCATTCAGTCAGTGCCAGTAACAGCTGGGGAACTTGTTTGCCTCACACTTCGCTCATTTACCTGTAAGCTCTGCTGCTTCTAATGTCACACACCTCTCAAGCAGACTCCAGAAGTACACGATGCTACGGGGTTAATGGACTCAGTTGCCAAGATTCAACAGCCAAATAGAGACGGGTGTCAGATCTCTATATATAATCTCCCGTATATCCAGAACTAGGAAATGGAATCTGTGCAAATGAGAGACAGATAAAACTTAACCAAGTGTGCCCTTAATGTTAAGAGCCTCAATCAAGACAATAATACCTCCATTTCATAACTACAGGTTTTGCTTTACTTTAGCACATGTTTATTAAACTCCTTGCTTCTCATATTCTGAAATGGAAATAAGCCAATTTTTTAAAGCGGTGGCAAAGGGTTTTTCATCACTGAGGGGCTCTAGGCGTGGATGAAGGGAAGTATGCTGACTGCACAGCTCACATTTTTACTTTGTACTTTTATGTGCTAATTGTACTGCTTTTTCCTGGGTTTTAATGGTATAGGTGCTTTGGGGATGTTATAACCCAGTACCTCCAAACATTAGGCCCTGAAACGCTGCCACTTCTCTCTGTTTAAATTATCAAGATGTAAAAAAATAAAATCTGTATCTGATAGGGAAATAGAAAAATCCTAATCTTTGAGTCTTTCAACATTACACTGGACAACACACTAGAAAAGATTACAATGAACAGGAATAATTCTTCGCTGGCAGGGAGATGGCCTAGGTAAATGAATCAGTCTTTTCTGTATCTAATTTCTATGATGGCAAGGCATGAACATTCTGACCAAGCAATTTACATTGATTTACAAGTATAATCTATAAAACTGTGGGTTCATACATCAGGATTTAGGATCAGCTTATATAATGTGTATAAATACATTTTCACTTTATTTGTTAATGTTTTGCAAATGAGGATATAAATCTGACATGAACACAAGTTTACCTAATTTTATTCATTTAAAATGACAAGCACTCCTGTACAAATGGGTAGTAGAGGACTACAGCACAGGCTTTGCTCTCTTCTTTAGCCTGGGGTTAAACTTGCAAACTAAATTTGAATCATTTTCTTGTCTTCTGAGATATTTCCCCTTGACTGCTTTCTTACCCTAAGAAACACATGCATTCGGAGGGCCAGATCCTCAGCTATAATGCAACCAGAGCATCCTTCAGCTTAGTTCATCATCTTCAATAAAGTTATGCTAGTTTTCAGCATCTGAGGATTTGAGGTGAAATCTTTGCTCCAATTAAATCAATAAGAGTTTTCCTATTGAATTCAAGGATTCAAGGATTTCATCCTTGGCCTTTCAATGTATACACATTTTTTTTTAAGACTAAAGTGATATACAACAGCTCTGTATAACATGCATGTAGCAGATCCTTTTATGGAAAGAGCAGAAAGCTCCTCAGACAGTGCATATCCTGTTTCCTTGTGAACAGTTTCTGAATGTTTATAAAACAAAATATAGGATGAGTTATGTCAAAGATTCATATAAATTTTTACCATTTATAAATATTTTGGACATAAATTAACATTTAAAATTTATTTAAGCCTATCAAGCCAGCCACAGTCTAGTTTTATATCAGCTAGCACATAGAAAACTGTTTCATTTTAAGAGTCTTTCTTGTCTGTGTTCATATTTTTGAATGAAGGGTTTCACATAAAACCAAAATGACAGTGGACATTTAACAGGAAAGGACTAAAGCAATAAATGTCCAAAGAGCAGCTGGATCTTGTTTCAGCCTGCATGAGCTTTACCAAATAACTGACAGTCTTATTGCCTTTCCATTTTACAAAAAACTACAGTAAAAAAGTGGTATCTTCTGGAAGCTATTCCATGTGGAATGTAACTCATATCCTGGGCAGAGCAATTCTTTATTTGAGCAGCAGGTAGTGGATCCATAGGTGTGTATTTCAAGAGAAATGTAGTTTAGTTGTGGAAATTAAAGACAGAAAAATTACATGTAGGACCCAGCTCCACTTAAATCCATAACAGTTTTTCTATCTCCTTCCATGGGAGTTGGAACAGGCCTCCTGGAGAGAAATCCTGGTTCCTTTTAGCTTCTTTTAGCAAAAAACCTCCAGGGCTGTACTCACAGAGTATAAGCATGACACAGTCATGGAC
The DNA here is from genome assembly GCA_035590275.1 of Ibycter americanus. NCBI lineage: Eukaryota > Metazoa > Chordata > Aves > Falconiformes > Falconidae > Ibycter > Ibycter americanus. Next base: position 21,935,097 of record JAVJGI010000060.1, read on the forward strand.
ACTGTTAAAATGAAAGTGATGTATTTAATCATTAATGTTTGTTTACCAGGTAGTATTAAAATGAAGCTGTTTGCTTAATGTACAAACCTTCTTGTTTAATACTTTGTATATTTTATCAATTTTATATCAATTTTCTAATTGCAATGTGCTTTTCTCCCCTCCTGCTCCTATTTCTAAGGGTGTAATGTAGTAAGTACTTGATCCTGTATGACCAAACACATGGAAGTCTTGCCTGAGATCAGTGGGTGTTTAAGAGCTATAAACATTTACACATGCTAGCACCTCCATAGATTTAAACAGCCTCCCTCTGTCCCTAAATTCAACACCTGGCAGAATCAAAGCAAGCTGGAGAGAAACAGACCCCACAAATTTTCACCTTTGTGCTTCTGCTTTTATCTTATTACTTTTGCTAATTTTGCTGCAAAGCATAAAGTAAACTCTGCATTCCAATGTAATATAAATGACATAATTTAATGTGACTAAGAGATATACAGATGGCATCGCATTTCCTCTGCAGTGCGGCGAGGTCAGACGGCAATTGGCTATAACACAAACTAAGCTAATACAGAGCTACAAGCTGCCAGATCTTGGTCCTGCTTACTAACAGCCTATACTATGTGAAGTAATTGAGCATGCAGCAACTTTCTCCACTGTACTTAAGCAAGGGACGATGTTGGAAAATGCCAGTGCTCCTACTTAACAAATCTTCATTTAAATAGGAAATATTTTAGAAGATTTTCATGATTAAAGGTTCAGAAGGAACATCCTTTTTGTTAAGCGTGCCTAGATCTACAGCTCATATATTACAGCAGTTTAGTCTTGCCTCCTTTAGGAAAACTGCAAAACTAAATCTTGAAATTAAAAAGAAGCCACTTCTGTTGTTCACTTTGATACACCAAAAAAGCTAACAATAATTTATGATTACAGTTTCTCTAGTTTTTGTTTACTTTTAAGTGTCCAAAATATAACCTGTCCAAAATACACTGTTACAAAATTATCTAGTTTCTAGTATAAATTCCCTCTTTATACCTGATTCTAAGGAAAGTGGATATAATACTTTTTCAATGCCAAAAGTCTATACAAATTGGACTATGACTCCATTTACAAAGGTTCCTGACTAGTTTGTTTCACTTCAGAAATGCAAAAAGAAGCTTTAAAGCTGCCCCATCCATGGAGCTAAGAGAAATTTTACCTCATGACGAGCTATCAAGCAATGCGAGTCTGAGGGAAGGAAGAGGGTCTGACAATACGGATGACCAAACTGTATTGCTCTCCCAAGTTCCTTAGCACTATAACGCACTAGGATGTCCTTAGGAGATGCTACAAAATACAATAATAAAGAAATGCTTTCCTTAACAATATGACCAGCAGAGCAAGCCCCTTCATTACCAGGGAAGGTTCAAAGACATTTTTGTCCCTATACGTATGGGCAGCTAGATTATTCGATGTTTGTAAACTAGCTGTTCAAATCTAAAACAACTTGGTTATCTCTCTTCTACTGATTAATCATTAGTAATCACTTTCTGATCAGTAAAATCCACAAATATAAAAGCATCTAAGGAGTGAAACCATCCTCTACAGACACTGAGCTCCACATATCCCTCTGAAGATGTGCTGGAAAAGGCATTTGGGCTTGCGGCTGTGAAAGACTCTCAGTCCACATGAGATTAATTTCTGGATCAAATTTGGAAATAAATTGTCTCTCTAATGTGCCTATACTTCAGCAGACTTCCAAAGAGTACATGTCCAATTATAGCAGCTCAGCTGAGATATGGTAACTTACAATGCCACTGGGATGTCCTCACATACAGTTGTGTTCCCCACTAGTGTTTGGGCACCTGAACTCTATGGAGGCATGGAGTGACAACCTGAACACTGTTGCCAATACCTGATTTTTTTGCACAAATCTTGGAACACTTGATATGTTTCTTAAATCTCCAGATCCCCAAATCAAAAGTTTATTAGAGAATATAAACTTTTATTTAAAGAGCAATGTTATTTCTAGACCTGGCTGCATCAGAGAAAAGCTTAAAAGTTTGCCTAAAACAGAAGACAGTAAAGAGTATCTAGATAAATAATTTTAAAGGCAGACTGTTTCCTGAGGCCTGATTCACAATTTTCAAACCTCTGGAGCTGTCAAAATTAAAACTGATTGTAGGAAGATCTCACAATACTAAATGACTGTGCAATAAAATGGTAGATGAAATTAAAAGTTGATAAATACAGAATAATTCACAAAGTGAAAACAGTGGTAATTATGTATACTACAATGACAAGTTTTGAACCATCTATTACCATTACAGAAGGAGATCTTGAAGCTACTGTGTTTGCTCAGCAATGTCAGTTTAGTGATCAATGCTGGTCAAAAAAGCAAACTGAACACCAGAAATGACTGAGAAAGGAACACAGATTAAAACGGAAAACATCATAATCTAGACCCAGTGCAACCACATGTCAATTACTGCTTGCAGTTGTTTCCTTCCACGTCACACAGTAGGACCAGATAAGACATGAGGAAGGACACCCATCATTCCTGGAGTTATGAAGCAGCTAATTAGCAAGATTAAGTGAGGTTGAATAAACATCAGGTGAAATTTAAATGTTTTCTGAAAAAGCTAGATGGATTCACAGTCACATTTGCAACTTTTTACATGCAATTTTGTAAACACTGACAAACACATACAGGAACTACAAAGCCTTTTAGATAAACACTGTCAAATACTTCACTAATACTTAACCAAACCACATTCTAGAGTTACGTACAATTTACTCATGCCAGGAGTACTTGTCATGCTCGTTTTAAAAAAAGAGAAGCCCTTCTGCATGATTTTCCTGACCCGTCATAACTTAGATTGTTCCAACTTTGAGTAACAGTTGGAAATAAAAATATATTTCCCAAGTCATTCAGGCAAAATGTGTGGGCAGTGTTATACTCCTGAAGAGTGGGTGGCAGATGAAATTCATAAGCGAAACATATGCTGCTTTCTTTAAAAGCAATGCATATTGCCTACTTCAGCGTGCCAGATCAAAATCCTTTCGGCACCTGGGCTACCAAACTTCACAAAGGCATTCACAACTGCCTTTCAGAAACACAGCTGTAACAAACAGCACCTCAGTCAGTCCACTAGACACCAACAGTTATACACCTATTATGAATCTAAGAAGGCCAGATTTTATCCTTGCCTTTCCCTAATCCTATTCACTGCCCAGACTCTCAGTCAATACATACCAGCTAGCAAATTCAGCTTTTAGTTTTCCTCTTTCCCCTTGATCTTGTTGGTCATTTAATACAAGACATCAAGCCTCTGCCCCTGCCAAGGTTTCATTTTGCTACTGTGATCCCCCGATGCAGTAGTTTCATCTTAAATCAGAAGCTTCTCAAGAAAAATGCCAGTCTTCAATGTTTCAAATCTAGAATCTTTTTGAGGTGCTTGCTCTCAGAGTACATTAGCTGGCTGCACCACTTGATTAGTAATGCTCTTTCTGAGTGGTATATTTACTCCCAGGAGCACTTCATCATTTATCGTACTTATGTTCCTTTCAGTCTTACCCCAATCGTGGCAGTTCTCATGTAAAATGGTAAAAGAAAGAAACATAAAACAAGATTAATACCTATTTATTGCACCTTTAATACCATTTTTAATGTGCGCACACGCGCGCGCGCACACACACACACTCTTCAGAGACAAATGTGTTCTGTAGCTTATGTTTGGCTTTTTAATTTTCTTCATCAGAGTTATCTGAATGTAAATACTAGGCAGAGCTGTGAGAAAATATCAAGCAATATAGAAATCTGCATATCACTAGAGAGCCAAGAGGAACAAAGGAAATTCAGGCCAACCATCTGGTCGAACGAATGCTCCATTTCAAAAGATATCTCTTCGAGAATCCTGCTACTGAAGTATAACATGATTTTGGGTCACAGTCATTCTGACATCCCTGTTGCAGTGACTGTCTATGTACAGTTGGGTCAGATCTCCGGAATGTAATCTAACTCAGACAGACATTTTCTTTTAATCTTTTGTCTTACAGGAACAATTGACACCATCTGTCTTCATAACAAAGTGCTTTAGCAGGCCTTCCATAGGTGGTATGGTCCTCAAGGGTGCAGCTGGAAGTGAGAGGAACTAAATTTGTTCTATGTTACAGGATACAGGAATCACAAAGCTACTTAGGTATCACAGGAGACAACCGAGGAGAAGTAACTCTTCATACAAATGAGTATTATAGAGGGTAGGTTGGAAAAAAGTAATAATATTAATTTGTCAGATATTCCCCTAACAAAAAGAAAACAACACTTTTATCATCTAGAGGAGGATTGTGTTTTACTCTCCTGAGCCCCTAAGAGAAACTTTTAATTTTAATTTAGAAATTTCCCACCAAGTAAGCTCTTCAGCTTACTTGTTATTTCAAATCTGAACTTTCCAGGGTCATCTCTTCTTGTGCTCCAGGCTGGTAGGTTGTTGTACTACTACAATAATGAACTACCCTTCATTTACAGCTATCTAATTATGTAATTCACCAAGTCATATTTCAGATTTCTGACTGTTTAACTACAACTAGATTCAACACAAACTGTGTATCTTACTATCAAAAATAACATTGTGAAAAAGTATTTTTCATACGTAACAAAAACAGAACGCTCAGTAAATGGAAGGGAGATGGCCACAAAATAGCTATTTTGTGGCTGTGTTTTTTTAAGTTCTGTGAAACATAAAGGGTTAAACTAATTAAAGTAGACTGAGAAAAATTTGTCATAGAAGGGCAGCCTTGTGCTTAGGACAGTTAACAGAGCCCATAAAACAGCAGTTGTGTAGTTGCAATAATCACTACAATGTTCCGGCAACCATCGCCAAAGCAGTGCTTCAGGGTGGGTTTGGCTAAAGGATTTACCCTTTTCTGGTTAATTCCAGCTCCTTCAAAAGTTGTTGAGGAACTTCATCAGAAAAGAGATTTTAAAAAGGAATTAAGGCAAAAGTCACAAAGTTTCCTCTTCAAAGGACTGCTGTTATACAAAAGGAGAGCAAATAGGATATTAGGTCCATTTCATGGGCCCTGCAAATTACATTCCATATCGTCAGTGGGCAGAAATCATCACAATTCCATGCAAAATCCGTCACACTGTGTACATCAGTTATACCCCTTCAAGTCAGTGGAAAATCATAATGGATATCTCTACTAAGACATGATCTGCACTATGGAAGAAATTGTATTTTCATTCTACTTCATCATCCTCTTCCTCTTTCTCTTACATGTTGTCATATCCTCTCCAATCCACTGCTCTCCAAAGTTCGCTTGGCTCGTTTATTTTCGATCCTCCTAATCTTTCTTCCAGCTCTGCGGTCTACCTTATGGTATGTTATAGTGACTAAAAGATAGGAGGAAATGACATAAAGACCCCCACTAATGCTAGCAACTTCACCTTCAGAAGACTTAGCCCCTGTGGTTTCTTAAACTCGGAGGTTAAGGTTGAGGCACGTGTATGAGGAAGCCCGAGTGGCTGCTGAGCGAACTAGATGGTGCAATACTGAGGGATGAATACAGAGGTGGGCAGTCATCCTCATAGCACCTTTCAAATGCTCTCACTGGGTTCCCCAGCCTGCTACTGAACAGAAAGCACCAAAATGTGGATTTTGAGCCATACACAAAGGTTACTCAGAAATAAAACCCCCTATGACAGTTTACACCAGCTGAAAGACTTTGGGGTTTTTAGAATAAACTCAAACTTTCAAGTTCAGAATTTGAGATATGTATATATAATGATGATCCAATATCTCATAAATTATTAATAATATATCTAATAAATGATTAGGTGCTTCTGTGTAAGATTATTAACAGTTATTTTATACATGCATAAGATTGTTACGCCACATAAACCACACTATTTTAGCAATTATGCGTCCTAACAAGACACTACTATAATAGAGGATAATGCAAACAAGTCACAAAAATATTTAAAAACTTCTACCTGGTTGGGAAAAAAAAAAAAATGGACATTTCTGCTGTCAGAAACATTTATGTTAACAAAATTCAAGTTGCTGCAGCAAAAAAAAGATCATCTTAAATTTAAAAAAGAAATGTCTTGATGTTTTGCTAATAGCAAGGAAAAAAGCCCTCTGATCTCTGGTTATTTACATCTGTCAAACTCTGAGACAAGATATGGTTAGAGAATTTAGATGATAATGGTTTGGCCAATGAAATGAGAGAAGGACTACAGGTCATACTAAAATGAATATTAAAAATGAATCTACTATGCAAAATTCAGTGTACCTGGGCTTGATCACTCCATATTCACAATCACAGTGCTATGGATTATTTAGTTCCATAATTTTGTTCTGTCTATTATAACAAAAAGCAAATAATCCTCATCTAGCTTCAGACTTACAACACCCTTGCAACAAAACACAAGTAAGGGACCAAGGCATTAAGGTTAAACTGAGATCAAAAGGAACCAAACACTGAAATACATCTGACAATATGGTCCATAAGTGCTTATTAGAATTTTCAAAATCAGCCCAACATCTTAACTGCCATTGTAGTGGCTAAATTTGAACATTTTAAAATGTAGCCTTAATGCTACATTTTTAATGCTCATTACAAGTAGCAGCACAGCAGAGAACTAAACCTGAATGTCCAAAAGCCTATACAAAAAACCTGGACCTTACTTTTCTCCAAAATGAGTATGAAACTTGGCTTTTGCCTGGTCTGCCTGATATTTACTAATGACTCAAATGAAAAATTTATGAAGTAGTTAAATCTGACAATGGTTCAATATAAAATGATTGTTAGTAGTGGAAAATTTCCATTCTGACTCTAAAGGGAAAGTAAAGAGGAGATGAAGCTTGGCAAGCAGACAGTTGCTGGCCAAAACGAATCTACATTCACACACTGATGGTCCATGAATGCGGTCCTTGGACAATGGATATTGTTGTAACCTCTGAGGAAGATGCTGGGGAATTGATTTGAATGCCGTAATGAGTATATCTGCCTAGTTCTCTCAGAAGTTAAAAATAAAGTTAGAAGAAAAATCAATCAAGAAACTTTAATGATAATATAAGACAATGGTTTACTTTCAGTTTTGGTTTTGTCAAAGAGTTGGAAGAAAAAGAATAAAATAGGACAAATTATGGTAGCTGAACAGAAAGTGAATCCTCCATTTAAATATCATTTCTCTTTTCCTCAGATATATTTATTGCTTAGAATGATTTTCCCAATAATTCTGGCAAATCTTGATCTCTGGATTTGTCACAATGAGTACGTTATGTACACTCAAAATGAGAAGTCAGAGGACACAGAGGCCAGATTGTTGCTGAAAATTTTCATGTCACCAACTTTACAATTTGCTGTTCAAGAATATTTTCTGTTATTTACCCATGCTTTGCTGTTTCCAAGAAATTTTGGGTTGGCAAATGAATGGAGTCACGCAGGTATTTATTGAGCACTAGCACAGACAAAGTGAAGTTTAAAAAACCTGATTAAAAAGCGGGGGAGGGATGAGTAAGGTACTCACTATTCACAGGATTACAATGCGTAAAGCAGTCTCTTCACTCTCCCTCCTCCCCTCAATACTCAGAAGGACTTTTAGGACCACTCGGAATGTAAGAGCAATCAAAATGAATCAGATCTAAAATACTGTTTTGCAGTCATACTCAGCTGTTGAAAATTACTGGCACAAGATTCAAGTGTTATGGCTGCATTTAAAGCAATGTTTGATGATTTTATAGTTGCTAATAGTGCACTCAGAGGTTTTTGTAAATTTCCTTGACTCTAACTATTTGTATCATCTTAGTTTTGCATTAAGCTCATACAGACCTAATAGAGTCGACAAGAATTTTGTAGGCTGAACTGTTCTGATGAGGTCATTTGCTCAAGATGTTTCAAATTTTGCAAGAACAGATGATCTTACGAGATGATTCCATTACAGAGGTCAAAAGTCTCATGAGAAGGACAATAGGAAATACTTTTCTTTCTTTGTCCCTAAAATGCCACATGAAAGAAGCCAAAGCAGGGAAAAAATAAGCAGAAGACCTTGTCACCCCTTTAATTTCTCCCCACCATCTCTTATGCATGTTGTGTAACACTGCTGCAAGTTCTCAATGAAAAAGCTTCATCTTTCTTTATAAATTGCTTTGGAATTCCGGTGGCATTAAAAACATACACAAGAAGCCTGTAAGGGAGGGAGCATATGGAACAGAGCGGGTTGCAACTCATGGGAAGGAGGTTCCATGTGTACATTGTGCTTTCCAGAGAATGACACAGATCTCATTTTGAATTTGTGGATGAGTTAAAAACTGAATACAGTCAGCTCCCAGATTTGATGTTTCTAGCACTACCTATGGAGTGAAAAATAAAACTTTTTTTTGTCCAGGTTAATAAATCAATCACTTTATGCATTACATGTATGTGCAGAAAAGAGGCGGAAGGTATTTTATTTTCTTCTGAATGATCAAAGTGTTGGCCAGTGTTATGGCCAGAGGCCAAACTAGACTGAAGATGGTTTGCTCCATTATGTCTACTGCTGTATTCTTATCTTGGAATGACAGCAATTACTCTATGTATTTTTAACTGTATTCTTCCATTATGGCAATAAATGGTTATTTAAATGCCATCAGTTTCAAATTACTCCACTGGAAAATACAGCAGGGAAAAGTATCAAAGACAAAGAACTTTTAAATAAATCTCATCTCCCCACCTGCCATATGAAGCAATTTCTATGCCAGGTGGCAGATGTTTATGATGGTGCTTAAAACAAGTAAAAATTAAATGGATCTCAAAACTTAATTGTTTTTCAGTGTAAAGGGCTCTCAATTAAAGGGAATTTTATTTTATTTTTTGGTTAGAGATCCTATCAGAAATGACCTGAAAACCCAAAGCTCTTTAACATAAAAGAGATGATAGAGAGATCAGAATCTCAAGCATTAAAAGAGAATCTTCTTTCCTCAATGTAATTTGATATATAATATCTCATAATCAGGCTATCATGACAGAGAACTCTTCATCCCTTCAATATAACACTTAGACAGTACATGTGGAATTTTCTTGATGCATGACATTTTATATAGGATATAGATCAATCAGACATGTTTTTCTCAGATTTTCTGCAGGAAATATACTAGCAGTAGAACACCATATTCAAAAATCCCTTTTGAAAACTATGTACCTGATTATCAATTTTAAAAGTGATCTTATAGTTTATAAAATACTTAAGTCCTCTTCTAATTTGTGTAATTTCTTATTCGAAGAACTGTAATTTCCACAAGACAGTTTTCACTGAACATTTCTTTTGCTGATGTTTCCTATATAAACATCGGCTATGTTTTTTTTTAGGGTGTCTTACATTTGTAAACCTGTTGCTACACGTGAAAGTGACCATTCACATTAAGCCCGTTATGAATCAGTGCTGTATCTTACAGCGGTCCGAGCCTGCTCTACGTCAGAAGCTGGTACAGGAATTATACGCAAATAGCATATATTTTTGTTCCACACAAATTCACCAGGATAACAACTGCCTCAGCTGAAGGAATGACAAAGGATTTATGTGTCCTTCTTTTATTCATCCTCTGCATGAGTTTCTATAAAGTACATGTGGGCCTGAGTAAGAACCTCACATAAACCACACCAGTTGAAGTGCTGAATGAGAGGAATTCCAAGAGCTGGATCATGGTACACGTGCATTAATTTGAATCCTTGAGAAACCAACATCTAGGGAAAAACAGTTTACCATCTCAGTGAGGACGTGGCATATAGTGGCAGAAACCTGGAGAAAACAAACTCCTGAGAAGGTAGCAAAAATATCACAAAGTACTTTTACACCTGTAGGACAAGACAAAATATTTGTGTTGTTGTAGCCACAAAGAACTCGTTGAACTGTCCTACACTAAAAAACAGCTCATATGAAAATTTGGGCTGCGTGTGCTCTTCATTGTAGGATGCTTGCACCCTTTAGGATGCCTGGTCTCACTGATCTGGAGTATATGTCCTAATCTACAAGAGCTGATCTACTGCTATATTTTAAGGAATAAGCCTTTATTGCAAACGTTGTTGTGACAGCTCTGCACAGATATATGTTAGGCATTTTGACTGTGGAGCATTTATAAGGCCACAGATTCTGTAGTACTGAGGTGCTGAAATTCTGGTGTTCTGCAAGGGGTATTCAAGTCAAGGAGAATGTAAGGGTGGTCAGTAAGCCAGCGCTGCTGCCCTTGATGCTGCTATGTAACATCATGGTCGGAGTTAACAGCACTACCCCTCTTCAAAAGCATGTGAATCCTTTCGCTAGGAGAGAGATCTTTTGCTCCTGAAAAGTAATTCTCTCTAACAGCAATGGTTTTCAGCAGTGTCTAAACTAGGCCCAGTATACTGCTAGTGGCTTTCATGCCTTTCATTTCTTCATGAATGAGTTGCCAGTAGGACTGTCTGGGATAGTATGAAATCAACAGCTCCTTAGGTAGTAAAGAGATATAAATGTAAATAATTTATGAACATAAAATGCCATAATTATGGCTCTTCTACTATCTTCTTGATGAATACAAAGATGGCACTATCCCAAATAGAAGTTTACTCAATTAAAACTACTCAATTAGCACAATACCACTGCCAATCAAGTCAACCAATATTGGTTCATTGCTCATTTAAAACCTAGCATGGAGGGAAGAGAGACAGGCTGTACTGAAGCTAGGGCTTTGAGGTACTACAGTAAAGAAAATTGCAACGAGCTGAAGTCAAGACAAACTAAGCAAGATAGCAGATACAGTGAAAGCAGAGATAAAGCACAAAGGGCTACGTGAGAGATTTAGTCAAAGACACTTCTTTCTTTCCAGCTATGCTGTACTTCAAATGGTCCAGTCTGTGCATCTTCTTTCCAAAATTTTGAGTGACTTTTGAGTCACAGGAAAAAACTGTTTCACGCAATCTAGATAGGTCTATTATCCATCTTACTAACCCCTTCTGTGTTGTTTCTACTGTCTGTTTTATGAAAGAACAATCAGCTTTTCCCTGGTCACTTTTCTAATCACTTCAGCAGTGCCACAGGGGTGCAGGAAACATAGAGCCGGGGGAGGGTGTTTAGGAGGTTGACCACTAATCTTTCGAAAATTCCAAATATGTATAAATTACAAACTCACTATGTCTATGTTCTTGTCTGAGACATGACCTTTTGTCTGAAACCCACTAATAGTGAACATATGTCAAAGTAGAAAACTCTTTGGCGCCCAAGTTATTTCAGTGCATCACAGTTAACAAATTGTAATTCCAGTTACATGTTCCTCTACTCATAATAAAGCAAACCTGTCACAGAAAAAAATAATCTTTCTTTCCCATAAAACGACTCATAGTTAAAGCATATAAGATTATCATTATGCAAGCTCATTAGGTGTACACAAGCTATACTTTTCCCTGTACAACTGAAATTCATTGATAAAACAATGAAGTGAACTAACACCCCTCCTAAATAAAGTTTCACCAGTAGCACTGTATGTTAATGGAGCTATTTCATTGTTAATGTGACTGACTGCTTATTGATTCTTGCAGTAATCCAGCAAGGGCTTCAGAGTACAATTTAGTTTGGAGAGCTACGGATCCAACATCTATGCTCAATTACAACTTTCAGAAGGGTAGATCAATAAAATTTAAATTGCTTATGGTAATCACAACTTCAAATCATTGCGATCAGCATAAGCAATCTGCTGACCCCAGCCAAGCTCCTAAATTGAAACTTGTAATGAGTGGTCATTTAGTTTGGGTCCATTCATATTATTTTGGAGGCAGGTGATGAACAATTAAAGATCAGTCAGCACCTTCCCTACCCAGCATTCCCATCTGAATTCCCAAAGTACTAATATGTAGTAACCCAAGGGTATAGGCCTTTGCACTTCTTTAATGGGTATTCTGTATGAATAAGCAATTATATTTTCTATTAAACAATTTCAGTGTAATTGAATTAGCAGTTATAATATTGCTCGGGCAAGCAGAAGCTTTCCTAGGGAAAAATTAAGTGATATTGGGTAATTCAAATTAATTTATAAGCCTGAAAAATGTAACCATTAAACAGAATTGTTCACCCTCCCAAAAAAATTACAATTAATGAGCATATTGTTTCAATGCATAAGTTTCCTAACAATTTGTTTTTTGGTCATAATAGCTTTTTCCCAGTTCATTATAAAAACCTGTCTATTATAATGAAAATTTCATAGGCTGTTTTCTTTGACAAAGCGGGTTGCAAGTTTAAACAAAGATAGCCTGCAGATTACTTTCACGATAAGGAGTCACCTTAGAATTACATTTTAATAAATCATTGACAATAAATCTTCTGCATTACAGCACTAGGGTTTAGAGAAGGAGGAAAAAAGGCAAATACAGAGAAAACGATCAATGAAAATCCCCTTCTGCCAATACGAGAATAGATTGACCGACTCTAATGCAAAGTTTGCTGCACACAAAAATAAAAGCCAAAAAAAGCCTTATTTAAAAAAGATGCAAAGCAAACAGCAATAAAGTCTGTACACAGATGCAGATTTAATTAACATATTAATTTATTAATACCTAACAGCTTTTTGCAAATGGTCTGTGTTCAGGGTAGAAGTCACTGAATATTTAAACAAGTTAACAGACAACGATTTGGGAATATTTTCATTAATAAAATGCCAAACACATGTGATTCTAGTTCATGAGATTACATGTTATTCACAAGTATTTGAAAAACTGATGAGCATTTCTATTTGAGATTCACAAAACGTTACATTGGTTTTAGCACAAACAGTGCTTTGCCTGAAGACTGTTTAAACTGGTTTAGTCATCCAACCAGAGAGGAATAACAATTTCTATATTTTTCCTTAGAACAAGAGGTCTTAAGGCCAGGAGCATCTAAGCTACATAAAACATCTCTTGCCATATTAACCAACAGTGGAAAATACACCTGAGTTATGCCAGTTTTTGCACAGCTATGCAGACAAAAATTTCAGCCGCTCATATTTTGGCAGCGGTGAAGAAATCTAAGATAAACTACCCAGACAAAAGGTTTCTGTACGCGTTATGCAACACTTGGATGGTTTTCTGAGAAAAATCTACCCAAAAAATTTCTTCTGATCACAAAGTGTAATAATGACTAGCTTTCATAATCACAGTACCATTAAAGTAAAAGGCAAAAACTTGAACCGGTAAATTAGAAGTTCCTGATTAAGCAGAATCCAGAATAAAAACCATGTCTCTGCCTATGACTCTGCAGGTTACTTACACTGGAGAGGGCTTCCCCCCTCCGCCTGGCCTGTCGTTTTATATGTAATGTAATGCTTCTTAAGAATATCAATCTTTAAAAGTATACTGATGTTTTATAGCCGCTCCTGTTTTGCAATACAAATGATATAATTACTTGTTTCTTGCTGGAGGGGGTCCAGTTTTTTAGTTCATTTTTTAAATGCAAATCTTATTAAGCATTTTATCCTAAAATGGCTATGCAAAGTGTGCAGTATGATCTCAGATAAAGATGGACAACACACCTCTAAAAATAAATACTAGGCAAGGAATGAAACCTGAATTAAAGCAGCATACCAAAACCTGAATTGATTACTTACTGAAATATGTTAACATGATGTAATGGGCAACTACTAAAATCAGATGTACGGTAATATTCCATGAATCACTGCTAGCTGGCCCACAATGAACAAAGACAAAATAAAGAGCTCTGTTCACCAAAAATCTCAAATTTTATAATCGTTCTGAAATGTTCTGTTTATATAGTGTAGCAAATTTCTCACCACCTACAGCTTCACATTTGTTAGTGTGGACAGACTGCAAACTTTCTTATAGTGGTGAGCAAAGCACTAACTCATTCCTGTAACTCCTCACTCGTTTGAGCTCCTTAATGACACCCTACTCTTGAGCTGGAGACCACAACCACTCAGAAATTCCTGGCAGCAACCGAGCTTGAAATTAGATTCTCCTGACCCAAAAGCACAAGTCCTTGCTATTTAACTTAAAGCAGATTCGCCATGAGTTGTGCCCTATGAGACATGACAAATGACTGAACAGTTCTGATTCCATCCATTAGAGGTCAGTGGTACTTGTAAGGTAGCCAACTCATTACAGAACTGCAGAAAAGGGATTAATTAGTGTCCTAGTTTAGCTTCAATTATGGAACAATCCATATTCAAATTGTCTGTTGAATATGGTGGGCACTACATGAGAATTCTGGAAATTTAAAGATAATGACAGCATTGCATTTAGAGAAAAAAAAAATCATTTCAATGACATTGCCAATGTAGGGACTGACATGCATTTGTCCCTCACACACTTTCAGGTCGGGAAGATGTCCATATGGTCTCCAGCTCCTCTGCTGGGAGAGGTAGGTTTATCCCTCTGTGGAAGAGAACTGGGCCAACGTTGCCCTGTTTGTTTCAGCAGATGAAGCGCTCGCTCTGCAATCCTGGAAATGTTGAAAGGAGAAAGTCCTTTCTGCCCTGCTCCTCCTAAGGTGGGGAAGAGCACAGTGACAAATAAGAGAGATATGGGTAGGTCATAGAAGATTCATGTATAGACAGGTCTGTCCAAAAGGGATCTAGAAGGCAGAATTTTCAGCCTATATAATTAGCTGATAAATTAGTCTATAATTATCTGGGGCTCATTACCACCACACCAACAAATTCCTAACCTGTAAATTTTCTTTGATATTTTTTTAAGTCCTTCAGAACTCACATCTGCCTTTTTCTTCCAGAAATTAGTAGATTTAAATATTTGAAATCAAGGTATCTAGGAAAGTCATAAATAATACGCATTCTTTCCCTCGGTAGATCTTTAAGACATTTTAAAGTATAAAAGCAATATGACATTTTAAAGTTTTGTACATTTCTTGAAAGCAAGCTACAAAATTGGCCTGACAAATCCTTAATCCATTTATCCATGGAGTGAAAATGTAACATTTCTATTTGAAAAAGAATAGCAGAATTTATAAATTTCCTATGCGAGCAGAGTGGAGAAACAAGTGGAATATTCAAAGCTCGGTTCTGATCCAACTTGCATAACTATATATCTGGGGTAAATTGATTTTAATAGTTATTTCAGATTTTCTGTAAAGAAAATTTGGATGAGAGCTATAGGCTTCCTATCAACATTGTGCCTAAAGGGATCAATTTTCTTTTTTTTTATTTTTTATTTGCATACTTCACGGTACTTCTTCACTTGTCAGGAATCCTGCAGCAACATCAGCTTAACGGAATTCTTGAAGCAATTACCTAGAAGTTGAAAGCTTTACAACACAACTGAAGTCAGTGCACCTAACCCAGGTCTTAATCAACCAAGTTAAAAGAACAGCGTCATTACAACAGTGTAAGAACATCATTTATTGTGTTTAGTTATAGCTAACAGTGAAAGATACAACTTGTGAGTTCGGCACTATTGCAAACATAAATATGCAATAGGATTGGCAGCTAAGAAACTCTTGTGGTTTGAATTAGGGTGTCAGAAGAATGTGGGCCTATTGACACCGTATTCTGTTGTCCTATACAGGTGGAAGAACATGAAGGAAAGCAACAGATGAACCAAGAGGCAGAATTTGGCCACCACTAAAGCTCAACCCTGAATTATGTTATTACTGTTGGCATGAATGAGCTGACACACAACAGCCGTGAACTTGCATGGTCTTGATCTATGCAAAACTCAAAGAAGTATTATTTATCTTAAAATTCCCTCACTGAAATTTAAACATTGTCACACTACCTTACATTTGCTTATAGGACAAACTTGCTCTGAAAGATAACTAGCAGGCTCAGCTGAAAACAGTAGCCCTTAAGAATGCAAGATCTGGATTGAATGGTTTAGCCTTAAAATTCTCCTTTTTACGAAGCTCTGCATTTCAGCAGAAACTTATGGATAATACAGGAGATGGGGAACAAAGAACCACTTCAAGATCACAGGACTGAGTGGTACCTGTTAAATTCCCTGCATCATGCAGCCTATGACATTGTTTTGCATTTTGTGGTACTTAGTGTTCTACATTAAGACATCTTGTAGTCATCTTCATAATTACCAAAAAATTAAAAGGGAGGATCTTCTGCTTTTAGTTATAGAAAATAACTTGACAGGGTGAAAAAATGAAGAAAAAATATCCTGTGCTGTGGCCTTGTCTTTTTTTCCCCCTTTAAAGAAGTACGATATTGAAAATATCACGAATCTTTGGATCATGTGAGTTTTTTGTGGACAGAGACTGGATTTCAGCCTCAAGACACTGCATCTGATAGCCCATCCCCTTGTATCTGCTCTGTTAAAAACTACCCCATGGACAAATCATGATCCTAGGAGTTAGTTAAAAGTAACCTCAAACCTTTCACCCTTTTTGTACTCACAAAGTAATCTAAACCCAGCACATTAAGAGAGACATCAAAGAGTCCCTACTGGTTTTTGTAGGTGCAACTTCTGAGTCTCTCACTTCATACTTTAGAGATAAGGCATGCAAAGACTTCATTCTGGCCTTTTGCCCCCGAAAGAGTTTTTACTGAAATGTGTGTTGCAGTAGAAAGATAAATAGTCAGAGTTACAGAAATCAATACAGAAAAATTCAATAAATAACAACAAACATCTACTGGACAAGACCTAAACTTTTACTTATGAAAGAAGTTACTTTACTTTCCTATGCTTGTACAATACAGACACTTCTTTTGTACATCCATGTTCATAAAGAATATAACATCTTTCTGATTTTAAAGACTCGGGCAAAATGTGAGGTATGTGTTCCACTGCCTTCTTCAGAAGCTCCCCAGATCACTGTCTAAGAGCTCTTTGGAACCAGAACCAGAAACTGAAATGATATTAAGCTGCATCACACATATAAATTTAGATCTCAAATTCACTTTAAACTATGGATGCAAGCTACAAAATACAGATCCAGATCTCATTAGCCTCAAGGTCTGCAGCTATCTGAATCTGACATTTTGACTTGGAGCCGTTTCTACTAGGAGTCAGAAAAAAAAATTCTCATTTTCCATTTAGTCATTCCCAGTGTGTTTTGCTTACAATTTTTTTCCACTCTGTCCTTGCACTAAGAAGCCATTGAACCATCTGTGGTATTCAGATAATAATTTTCTTAGCTATAACTATATAATTCCACTAATGAGGGCTACTGGAGAGTCTGCTATCTTCCATTTCCAAAGACATTATTATAGTTTGATCTTTTGCATATGCAGGCATCACTCCATCTTATAGATGTGGTTAAATGTATAAGAAACCAGTTCTTAAAGAAACACTGTACTGAGGCAATGTGTATAAATACCAAATGGCATAACTACTGAGAAATACAGTTTGAGAGAGTCTGAAACTGTTTACCAGATGGACAGAATTCAGAAAGAGGTTTTGGCTATAAGAAAATAATTTAAAAAAAATAGTCTGGAAAAGTTAAATAATATTTTGTTTAAAAATTTTTCAACCTATGTTTAAAAATTATGTTTTCACTTTTAAATGCACCAACTTCTATTATTTTGTATAAGAACTGAAGGAGTTAAATTCCATTTTTAAAAAATTACAGGTTACACGTCTCCTTAATTTTTCTTTATAGTAGGAAACCCCAAATAAAATTCCCTTTGGTAATTAATCAACATTTGTTTCCATTTTTCAACTGAGATTGCAAACCAAAAGACCATGTTTAGATCACACCCATCCAAAAAGGCAGCATTACTAATCACGGCAATAGATCAGACTCTCCAAAGGGCCAGACCTCAGACTTAGTATGGAAGTCCCTAAGAACTTAATATGATCTCAGGCCATAAGACTGAGATAATTATTCAGCTAGTGGCTGGACAATCTTCAGACAGTCTTCACATTGGCCTTTTCAAGATTTGTACAGGGCTCCCTCTGCAGAAAGAAGATGATGCAGGAATCCTCTTTGTAGCCTTCACATAAGGGTCCTTGTGCCAGCACTCTACACTGAGTTCATGCTCACCATCTTCTCAAATAAAAATTATATGTTATGTGTAAGAGATTCCTGATAACTCTTTATAATATGACCTGTCTGTGCCCTTTATAAGCACACAGCCTCTGTCGTCAGCCTTTGCTGACACAATAGCCTCTCCATTCATGTCTGAAGTCCTCCAGCACAGAATTGCCTTCTTAAATGGAGAGAGCATTTTGAAAACGCATTCCTCAGTTTGATGGTGAAAAATCAATACGAGAATAAAAGAATTCCTGTTGTTTCCTTGTATACGAGACTCTTCTTCCAAAAATTAAGCATTTTGGAACAGTATCACTAATGAAATTATCATAATCAAGAACTGCAAAGGCATCGATTACTAAATGCAAAGCTAATAACAGCCTTGAATGAGAATTTGGTGCCACTGAAGACTTACAGAATCTGGCCAGGATTCCTCTATCATCAAATAATCCCACTGAAAAGCTACACGTGTTTAACTATAAGCAGGTGACAAATCTGACGTCATGGTTCTACAGGACACCAGCCCCCAATAACATAACAAAAATGCTGTGCTCTCCAGACCCCAAAAATGAACTTGTCTTGCCAGTTCAGATTCATTCAAAAAACCATTGCAGTATACTTCCTGCCAGATATCTATCCTCTACCAGCACAAAGCACCAAGCTGGTAGCTCTCATTATTTTAACAGAAATAGCACTAATCATAGTTCTGTGATGGATCCAGACCAAAACTCTAAAGATAGATGATTCAAAGATGAGCACAGCCAGTATGGATGAAGCTGCAGCTATGACCTCATTGACTTCACTGAGATGATGTGTGATATTAAACACACAAAATCTTCCTTGGATTATGACCAAACCACTGTTTTGGGTTTGCGTGGCAAGGTTTTGGTAGCAGGGGAGCTACAGGGGTGGCTACTGTGAGAAGGTGCTGGAAGCTTTCCCTATGCCACATAGAGCCAATGACATCCGGCTCCAGGATGGACCTGCTGCTGGTCAATGCCAAGCCCATCAGTGACAGTGGTAGCACCTCTGTGATAAGATGCTTAAGAAGCAGGGGCAAAAAACCCTGCACAATTTCAGCCTGAGAGAGGAGTGAGAAGATGTGAGAACAACTCTGCAGACACCAAGGTCAGTGCAGGAGGAGGCAGGAGGTGCTCCAGGTGCCAGAGCAGAGATTCCCCTGCAGCCCGTGGTGAAGACCATGGTGAGGCAGACTGTCTCCCTGCAGCCCACAGAAGTTAACAGTGGAGCAAATATCCACCTGCAGCCCATGGAGGACCCCTCACCAGAGCAGGTGGATGCCCGAAGGAGGCTGTGACCCCACAGGAAGCCTGTGCTGGGGCAGGCTCCTGGCAGGACCTGTGGACCCATGGAGACAGGAGCCCACGCTGGAGCAAGTTAGCTGGCAGGACTTGTGACCCTGTGGGGCACCTACAGTGGAGCAGTCTGTTCCTGAAGGACTGCATCCCATGGAAGGGACCCATGCTGGAGCAGTTTGTGAACTGCAGCCCAAGGGAAGGACTCATGTTAAAGAAGTTTGTGGAGGACTGCCTCCTGTGGGAGGGACCCCACGCCAGAGCAGGGGAAGAGCGTGAGGAGTCCTCCCCCTGGGGAAGAAGCAGCAGCAGAGATAAAGTGTGATGAATGGACGGCAACCCCCATTCCCCATCCCCCTGCACTGATGTTGGGGACGAGGTAGAGAACTTGGGAGTAAAGTTAAACCAGGGAAGAAGGGAGGGGTGCAGGGACAGTGTTTTTTAGGATTTGGTTTTATTTCTCATTATCCTACTCTGATTTGATTGGTAATATATTAAACTTCTTTTTTCCTTTAGTCGAGCCTGTTTTGCCCATGAAGGTAATCGGTGAATGATCTCTCTCTGTCCTTATCTTGACCCACAAGCTTTTCATTATATTTTCTCTTCCCTGCCCAGTTGAGGAGGTGTCACGGTTTAACCCCTGCTGGCAACCAAGCACCATGCAGCCACTCCCTCCCTCCCCCCACAGCGGGATGGGGAGAGGATCAGGAGACCAGCAGCTTCTAGCACTGTCCTGGGGCCTGGCCTGTGCCTACTGAGCCACAGTTCCGTGCCCTCAGAGGATTGTGGCTGAGGCAGGGACCCAAACAACAGCTACAGTAATTGTCCCCGTAGCGAAAAAGAAACAGCAGACAAGGAAGACAACGGACCCATATCACCGATCAGTAAGGGAGGAGGAAGAACAGGAAAGGTGTGATCAAGAAGCTGGTCCTTCAACAAAGAAACTGGAGGAAGGAGTGAGAGAACTCAGGCAGGAAGCAGAAACCACCCAGTCCCTGGCCGCATCAGAACTTCAAGACATGCGGAGAGATGACAGCCGCCACCCAGCTGAGCAGATTGCTGCCCGGCTGCTTTAATGCTGGGATAACGGGGCTGGCAGTCAGCAGCTGGAAGGTAAGGAAGCCCAGCAGCTGGGATCCCTTGCTAGAAACCAGGGCATTGAGAGAGGAATTGGAAGTGGCAGCAATTTGCAGTCTCTGGAGATGGCTCCTCTCAAGTGTGAGGGCGAGATATCCATTCCAGGAAGATCCTGTGAACTCCCCAGGAAAGCAGACTACCACAGATGAAGGCATCCAATACCTGAGAGAATTAGCAGTGCTGGAAGTCATCTACAGTGATCTAGACAACGATGAGGACTCCAAAGATCCAGAGGATGCACATGAGCCGTGTGGAAGGAAGGTGATTCAAAGTGACCCAGCGTGATATTCTAACAGCTTGGCAGTGATGTATTGTTTGGATATGGATACACCAACTGTGGAAAGAGTGTCTTCTTGGCTCCAGAACTTTGAAGAAAATCTCTTTACCTCCTCATTCCTATGGGCAAGTGCCTTGGCTGTCAGGGGTGCCCCAAGAAACCAGTCCTCTCCTGTCCTGGTCAGAGGGAAAGGGAGCCCCAGGTGCATGCCACGTGGTGCACTCTGGTTCTCCCTGCGTGATCGGGTGGAGGACATGAGGAAGTAGGATGGCGAACCCACGTTTAAGCTGGAAGCCCATGTATGCGAACTGAGAGGGGAGACAGCTATTAAGAAGGGGCCACCCAAGAAGGCTGTCAGCTTAGCTTCTGTAGAGACACAAGGCGGCATCCAGCAATCTCACAGACATAGAAGAACTGAGATCACCTCCCTTGATCCTGGTGAGGGGACTTCTGGTCTGGCACTGCAAAGGTCAGACAGTGAATACTCTGACCTGGAACAGGAATAGAGGGTCCCTGCCTTTGGCCAGTAGGAGGAAAGGGATGATCGCATATACTGGACTGTGTGGATTTGGTGGCCTGGCACATCAGACCCATAAAAGTATAAGGCTTTGGCCAACACTGGTGCACAGTGTATGTTGGTGCCATCAGGGTATAAGGGCACAGAAACTATCTGGATCTCTGGAGTGACAGGGGATGCCAAGCATTGTCTGTATTGGAGGCTGAAGTGAGCTTGACAGGGGACAAGGGGGAAAAGCACTGCATTGTGACCGCCCCAGAGGCCCCTTGTATCCTTGGCACAGACTACCTCAGGAGAGGGTACTTCAAGGACCCAAAGGGGTACCGATGAGCTTTTGCTTTAGCCACTGTGAACACAGAGATGATCTACCCTACCTGGCCTCTCAGAAGATCCCGTTGTTGTGAGATCGCTGCAAGGTGAAGAACAGCAGGTGCCAGTTGCTACCAGGACAGTGTACTGGTGGCAATATCTGACAAACCGAGACTCCCTGGCCCCCATCCATGAGCTGATTCATTGACTGGAGAGCCAAGGAGTGACCAGAAAGACTCACTTACCTTTTCATAGTCCCATATGGTCAGTGCAAAAGTCTGACGGAGGGTGGAGGTTAACAGTTGACTATGGTGGCCTGAACAAAGTGACGCCACCACTGAATGCTGCCATACCACCCATGTTAGAGCTCCAGTATGAACTGGAGTCAAAGGCAGACAAGTGGTATGCTACAATTGACATTGCCAATGCTTTTTTTCAATTCCTTTGGCAGCAGAGTACAGGCCAAAATTTGCTTTCACATGGAGGGGCATCCAATACACCTAGAATCAACTGCCCCAGGGGTGGAAGTGCAATCCTCCCATTTGTCATGGACTAATCCAGACTTTGCTGGAAAAGGGTGATGTCCCTGGACATCTACAATACACAGATGACATCATCATGTGGGGCACCAAGGCAGAAGTGTTTGAGAAGAGAAAAAGAGTAATTCAGATTCTTCTGAAAGCTGGTTTCACCATTAAAAAAAGCAAGGTCAAGGGACCTGCACAGGACATTAAGTTCTTGGGAATAAAATGGCAGGATGGACGCTGTCACGTGCCTATGGACGTGCTCAACAAGACAGCAACTATGTCTCCACCAGCTAACAAGAAGGGAACACAAGCTTTTCCAGGCCTGTGGGATTCTGTAACTTCATCCATGACGGAACATGAAGCAATGAACCTTCTAAGCAGTTCAGTCATGCAACTGCGTACGTGGACAAACTTGTACTTAATTTTCGTGTGCATCTCCTAGGCTCACCTGTCAGGTGCCTGATAGCTTAAAGTGTACGGTGTCAGAAGGTGTGCGTGTAATTATAGATGCAACATTTTTGCCCAGCACACAAACGCCTCACAGATTCAACTTGTTTCACTGTTCTTAGAAATATCAGAGGTCCAAACTCTCTAACTAAATGTTCCTCAGTTTTCATATATTTTCATTCTGTGAATCCATAATGATTTGTACAGCTGAGGCTCCTCAGCCCCACATCTCATGGTCATAGAGTAAGAGTTGTACCCCAGTTACCCTGATTTAAAGCCAATCCATATCCAATGTATGTGGATTCACTTGAAGGACCAGGACTGGATTGGGCAAAGCAAATAAAATGGAGTAAGTAATTAAGAGAAGGATGTATCAAATAAGAACCTACAGGTATTTTCCATCTCCAATGGCTGAGAGTGACTCTTTTTTTCTCCCAATAAGATCTGAGGCAATAAAAAGCCTCCAAAGACCTCACTCTTTCACTAATGTCCAAAATGGTCTTTGTTTGCGTAGAAACAACGTAGAAAGATATAAAAATAGGCTTAAATTAGCATATTGCCAAATTGGTCTACTGTAACAAGTGCTTTGAAGTCTGGCGTGCTGACTGATTCCCCACAGGAAGTTGAGTACTCTGAAAACAATTAAGAACAAAAAAGGGGCGGGGGGGAGAAGAGAGGGAGCAGGCGAGTACAGTAGTTAAATTAAGCAAAGTGAGCCTTGGAATAGTCAAGGGACTAAACAAGCCATCGAATCACTTAATAACAGCACTTCTTTAGCAGCGGCGATAGAAAACACCAACTGGATTTTTAGAAACTCAGACATTAAGGCTTGAAAAAGCAGAATGACAGAAGTTTAAATTAAATAAATGAAAATTACTTCAGAATATAATAGAAGGTAATAAGGCACCAAAACTGCCAGTAGTTATAGTAGCTAATGCTGTGTTCTAAAATTGATCCTAATGTAAAAGCATTGTGCAATTTAAAAGTAATAAACATAATAATCCCTGCCATTTTACATAATAAATAAATCTTAACTACGTTTCCCATTTGTATAAAGCCTTGTGAAATGATGGGTTTGGTTGTTAAGAAAATCCAAATGTTTGTTTCACAAGGATATTATAGTGATGCAGTGGAATATATTTTGAGGGGGAAGGTTAAAATATATTTTATAGGCAGTACTGAGTAAACATGACTATATCTGGAAAACCGCACACGCCACACAAAGAAAGACCTTTCAGATTATACAATAAACATTTTACACTGTGGAATACCTTCTCTGTAACATTTTGTCTACACTGAAAGGCATAATCTCATACTGAAAGATGGTTATTATTATACTTATTAATGTTACGGTAGCATGCAGGGGAACTACTGTATAATTAGCAATGGTATCTGTCCCAAAGATCCTGTGATGTAGATAAGCAAAACAGGTAAAGGTTTCACCATCTGTTTCACCAAACAGCGAAGAGGTGCAGGGAAGATTAAAGGCTTACACCAATTAAGTAGTGAATCTCCAAGTAACTGATGGTTTCCAGATCAGGTCCCAAATTACTGGTCTAGGGGAATAGAAGGCTGGGGTTCAGCTGGGACCTAAACCCACATCCTTTTCCCTATACATGGCTTAGCACAGACTCATCAGAAATTAATTCTGCTCCTTTGGACTCTTTCTTTACAAGCCTCCCGTACAAGCACTCCCGTACCTCCATGGCATGGCACCCAAGAGGCGTTACAAGGAACATAGCTCTCTGTCGCACAGTGGTGCCTCTCAAACGTGCAAGATACGGCCTTAAGCCTCAAGAACTTCACTGGCTTTTCCCCCTGTCACCTTCTGTCCCCTTCTTCATACATGCACAGCAGTGCCTCTATATACTGGTCATCCCCACTACAAGTGTTAGGACAAGGTTATACTAATTTTTAAAAACTTTGGTAACTAACTTTTGATAACAAGACTTCAGTTACTAACTTTTCTGGTTGCCAAGAAAAGTTGTGGAATCCCCACCCTTGGAGGTGTTGAAGACTCAGCTGGACAAAGCCCTGAGCTAGCTGACCTACTTGCACCTGCTTGGAGCAGTGAGGCTGGACAAGACGATGCCTAGAGGTCCCTTCCAGCCTAAATTACTTTTTGATTCCATGTTATGTACTTTTACTTCAGGTATGGTGTCTTTCATGACATGCTAAAAAATTCATTTTTTTTCAAACCCCACCCAACATTTTTTATCTTACAGAAAAGAGTCCACATGTCCTTCAAGGTACAGAGGAGCACTATAATAATGAAATAGATATTTCTACAAAGCGTATCTGCTGATAACATGTAAATCCTGTACCTAAGTCTTTTTAAAGTCCTAAAGAGAAAGACACACATTTATCCTTTGTTCTCTTGTAACTCAAAGCCCATTCAGTATGCGAGAACTCTAAACACTGGGGTTGTAGGACAAGCCAGGAGACCCACGCTGACCTCAACAGCCTGAAGAATCACCTTTATTGTACAGTAACTGTTCTTTGAGAATGTGTTATTATGGATGCCACTATAGAAGATCAGTAAGCATTATCCTGTCAGAATAGCAGCTCTGAGAAAATCCAGCTGCCTTGAATACTGATTTATGTTACTGCATTCCCAAATTTAGTAACCAAGGAAAAGCTGGAGCGCTTGATACTGACTTTCACACTTCTGGCCAAAGTAACATATCAGAAAGAATAATGTGACACAGGAGATCTACAGAACTCTCTCAGAAGGGACTTCTGCACAAGTCTCACTCTGTTTCAGTTCCTCTCTGGACTATCTAAGCACTACATAGACTTTAAAAAAGCAATGCTATAAAATCAAAGAAAACTAGGTAGTACTCCTCTGTAAATAAAAAACCATAGTCTAGAAAAGCTAAGTGTGAGGGAAACCTGTTCAAGATGAGGCTGGAGAAGCCTGTGGAGATTAAGCCTTCTCTTATGGATGAGACTCCATTCAAACTTTTCTTTGTTGCCTATATGAGGAACCTTCTTCATTTTGAAAAGTATCCTCTAACTTTCATGTCTTACCACAAGACTTCCTGGTCATCTTGAAACGACCTTTTTTGTAAAGTGCTCAGGTTTTTATCACAGACAATTATCAGGCAAGGAGAAAGGAGCAAGGTGTGATGTAGCCATGGCTCTGTGAAGTTTGGTGGAAGAGATCTGAAAACAAAGTACCTAACAGACTTGCACTACTCAGTTCAAAAGCCACCACATGAATGTCACCATAACCCCTTCAAGCTTAAAGATCACCTCAGCCGGAACTCTCCTGAGACAGTATGAAACATCGGCATTCATTTGCTACCATTCTTTTTATTGATTGTTCTTGCTTTTTCATTATTTCCTCTTCTTTCTTTAAGATTATGTATTAATATTACAGTACCACCTATAGCAACAAATTAAAATTGCAGCTTCCATCAGAAACATGACCCTGTTATGCTAGGTTCTGTACAAATCTCACAGGCATTAAGATACAGCCCCTTGCTCAGCGCAGTAAAAGTAAAGGTGACAGGTGCCCAGCTCATGTTAACAGTAGAACAGATTCCTTAATTCCAAGTCCAATGTACCACACTGCTTTACTTTTTTCTTTGGTACTTTGCCTTTTGTCTCTACGCCTCTTCTTCTCTTACCTTACAGCTGAAAAGAGTTTCTCTTACCTTACAGCTGTCTGGGAGCGTGTGTGTGTGTGCGATCTGCAACTCAACCAACTTGTATACAGACAATTTCAGCAGTTAGTATTTGTTTAAGCTTCAATTCTTTTATTAATAGAAGTTTGGAGACTGGAAACATGAAGAGATATTACTTGACTTGGTCAAAAGTAAGATCAAGAGAGAATACAGGCCTTTTGGTGCTCTAGTTATAAAACTCTTAGTTTTTGTGAACAGAAGCAAGCAACTGCCACTCTTGGTCAGAGTTATTTGTAACCAGATTCTCACAGTATCAGGGCCCTGATAAAAAAACCTATCTGCCAGTGTTTGGTGCCTCCCTAATACGACTACCTAAAGCAGGTCCATGAGTGGGCCACAGGAGCCTACATGCCTGCAAAGAAACGTCAAGGCCCCAGTGGATAAGGCTTCTTCATTCACTAAAGTCAGTTACTGTCCTACTAGGGGGAAAAAAATAATCAAAAGAGTTTCACTTTGTATGCATTTGTGGTCAGCACTAAACATCTTTCTGGGTAGCAAGTGAGAATGTAGGAGATTTTAAATGCATTCTTTGAAAGTAGAAAAATATATCTTTTAAGCAATCAAGCGCTAACTGTGAGAATTAAAAATATCTGTTCCATACGTTCAAGACCCAAGTAAAGTAATATTAAGTATGTTCAAGAAAGTTCAGGTAGGAAGAGCAAATGATTAAAATAAAAGTCCCTTGGGTCAAAATGCAAGAGCAGTGGACATAGATAAAGTACCAGGGAAAGGAGATGAAATACAAACAGGATGTGCTGTGGTGTCCAAATGAGACACATTACTAAAAAAAGTGTTGCATCATTAACCACTCCATCAACTGGCTCTGCCAGGGCTGCAATGGACTTTCTATTGCCAACACCAAGTCCACTGACAGCACAGAGACCTTGGAGAATGTGAGGATGTCAGATCACACTCCGGTATGTTTGCTAGTCTCACTTCAATACTTCAAAACACAGGAGGGAGAAAATTCATAAACAAAGAGAAACAGCAGTTATATTAGCAGCTGAAAAACAATTTCAGCTGTGTGACGGGCTTCTTAATATATGACTGAGACCAGCATCTTCTGTATAGATATCTCAATGGTCAGTTAGTCCCCGGTCTTCAGTGGATGCAATATGTGTTGTCCACAATTTGCATCACTTTTGTCGCTGGTGCTGGGATAGCTCTCTAGAAGTCATCTAGTGCTCTGAACAGAAAACACCCCAACAGTCTTTCAATATCCCACATCAATAGTTCTGACCCAAACCCATACACTCAAACTGAAGTGCTGAATGCCACCAACTTGCCCTGCAGTCCACAGAAATTGATGAACTTCAATGCTTCTAGAATCAGCCCCCTAATGAGCGGCACTCTCTGGCCCCCATGGCATTCCTTAGCATATAGTCCACTGTGTGACCAAACACAGACCTTCTTGAGCAGCTCCAGACTCCAATTTTAAGCCTATTAATTCAGAGGGGGTGGTTCTAGATAAAAGAGAAGTTTGTATAAGCATAGTTAAATGTTATCTATAGGTAAGTGCATAGAAAATCCATTGCATCCATTGTAAAAATAATTAATTGTAGTGTTTTACAAAACAAAATATTTTGATTTCTCCAATCAGAGCAATTTTAATGATTTTTCCAGTATTTCAAAAAGTAACTTAAAAATGATTAATCAGATCTAACAAACTTTATACAATTTTTAAAATTAATATTTTTAAAGGTTGCCATAAAAAAACCAGTCAGTTTGTCTGTTCCACTGCCAAGCTCATTCCATGTGAATCTTCAGGCAAAATTCTTGGTAACTGAAAGAATTAAAGGAAAAACACCATTTATTCTTACTTTGTGAAAAACACAAAGCAAATGTAGGTTATTTACTTTGTGTGCTTTTTGTTTATAGTCATATTCACTCTTTCATTTCCATGTCAGCAAAGTAGACAGTACCTCCTTTAGCATGGTTTATACTTTTTACACACACACACACACGCATGCATGCATGCGCACACACAAACAAAAAAAAGCCATCAACAAGAATGAAAAAACCATAGTTAAAAATAGGATACTCTTGATTGCAATCCCAAAGAAACTGGCAAAAGGACTTGGGGACATGAAGCTCCTATTAGCCTGTTTGTATTTAATTGACTAGTTTTCAAGTTGACAGTGGCCCTTTTAGCAGTATACAGAACAAAACAGCACCACATGGCCAGCAGGATCCATTTTAAAGTGGTGCTCTCTTATGTCCCCTGCTGAGGATTGCACCATATGAGCCATCAGTAACGCCAAGTCAAAGGCCAACCATCAATAAAGCTCTTGCTGTGATCAAGAATATGTGAACAATAGACCAGCCACTTCTAGTGATAGTTATAGCAGAGTTGAAGTATGGTGGCACCTACCTGACAGGTTTTTTCTCTGAAGTTTTACAAAATATAGTATTTTATCTGGACACTGTCACTTGCAATAAATATTTTGGTGCAGGCTGTATTCTGCACACTTAATTAAATAAATGGAGTATGACAGAGACTACTTGTCTAGATACAAAGCCTGTGAAAGTCAGTGAGAACATTTCCATTCAATTCACTGGTCTCTGAATCAGGTCTATAGTCCATACACTGTAACCCAGATATAGCAATGAGAACTAAATAAATAACATTCAGATGTGTCCTCTCTCATTACATACACTCTTAAAAGTGCACTTTTATTTTGTACAGTTCAACACATCTGGGCTTAGCTTCTCTTCGTAGATGTGCATGTGCCTGAAATTAAAAATTCCTACAATGGAAGTTCATAAGAACAGGCTATTTCAGAAGGAAAAGACCCATAGAATTTAATAGAGATTGTTGCTTTTCTTCATCCGTCTTACATTCCTGCTATAGGATGGATTAAGCTTTCTGTGGGAAGGATTTACTTCTATATATCCTGGAATAGTTGCCCTAAATCCTGTTAGCTTCATTTTGCAGGGTGGGTTTCTCCATAATTCATGTGCCTGTAAGACTTAACTGGACAAATTAAGAAGATCATATAAACACCCTTACAAGGACATACTTTCTCTGACCTTAACAAACTCTGTTATCATCCATCCCTGTACATGACTCATCCCATTCTGTCACATTACCATTGACAAGGACATATAAAGCTACAAAAGAAGTTGACGGACATCTGCTCCAGAGCATTAGCTACCTTGCTCCATGCTCCTGAGATCTGACTGTGCCTTTTGACAGCTCTCCAAGCACATTTCCCCATTTCTAGAATGAAACTGAACTTTTGCACTTTATTATTATTATTATTGTTCTCTTTCAGCAAAAAGGTAATTGGGCATGAAAAGTTCAAATCCATTAAATAAAATCTCAATTTAAAATATTTTCCATCCACCAAGCAAGGTCCTATTCATTATGCTGACACTGTACTCCACCTCTGTGCCAAGTGGATCACTCAAAGATGCCCCCCACCACTTTCCTGGCATTTTGTGTGACAAGTAAATCTGCTGTGCACACATTGCTTTACAGGGCATCCCAGTTTTGTATAAATACAGCAACATTGTTTTACAGCACCTTTAAATTCCCAAGTTGAATTCTGTAACTATTGAGATACTTTCATGTAAACTATTGCTGCTGAGTCTCTCCTCTGGATATTGTAGCAGACAGACAGAGCTTCAGAGTTTTATTTCTGCTTCGTTACTCACTTCAAGTTTTTGAACAGCTTCAGTCCTGTCTGGGTTACCCTACTGCTAAATACAAATAATAAAATGTATTTACTTATCAGAAACAACCACAGACAATATATATATTGCATAGTTCTTGAGGAAGCTCAGCAGAAGAATTCAGACGTTGCAGTTACTTGGTGCCTTATTAATTTCAAAAATCAAAACAAAACAAAACATTCTAATGCTTCAGCCAGAGGTTAAATATTCTGTTTTCAGAAAGGTCACTTTTTCAATAAAGCTTTTTTTAGTACAGGTTTACTGTACAGAGACACTATGTTGCCTTAATATCCATTACAAATTTCTTCTTTAAAGTTAGCAGAATCTTTTCCCCCTAAAACTCCATCTGCCAGAGACACACAGCACAGCTACTTTATTCTTCACAGGCCCACTCCCGAAATCTAATAAAAAAGCCAAAGAGGGACATCTAGTGGTACCGTGCACGAAATTAAGAATGGGCAGAGGCAGGAAAAACCTGCTGCCGTGCTGATGGATTTGAGTCACTCGTTTCTCACCAGGAATGAAGAAAGCTTGAAGGGAAGATCAAAATTAAAGAAACGAAAAAGTCTGCCTGTTTTATTGTTTTCTAACACATAGATGCTTGCATTGGCAATATACTTAACACTAAACTCCACTTGGGCAAAGCAGAAAGATGAAGCAAAACAAAAGGAGAGCTAACAGGCATTCTTTTAAGTAAGTCAAATTTGTCTTAAGTCAAATTCTTCAAAATAAGTTGAATCTAAATGAAAGCCATAAACAAACAATGCTGCCACAGAACTCCAGACACAAAGAAGGAAACTGCACCTTGGCTTTCACTTGCAGAACGATACTAATGAAAACCAAGAGGACCTGCAGAAACTACTTTAATTTACCTTGAAAGTACACAGGTGTATCAAAATCCAGCCAAGGGCTGAGCGTCAACAGAAACTAAATTCCAGTTTGACAAAACTTCCAAAAACTCACCCAATGAGCAAACGATAAGATTTAGTGCTTATCATTTATATTAGCAGTGAACATTTCATCATAATCATAATGAAGTGCTCATGAAATGTTACTGGAATAAACCATCTGTCAGCTAACAAGGAGAGAGTGACAGCAAAATCCAAATTGCTGGAGAGACAACAGAAGAGCTGAGTAAAATGAACTGTGTGGTCCCAGCTGACTTTAGAACCAGAGCATCTGTACATTTTTTCTTGTACAACAATGTACAAATTTGTAACAAACTGGATCTTTCTTACGAAAACACCCCTGTAAGAGCATAGAAGGGACACCCACATGAGAAGTACGTAGAGTTGTAAACCCTGCTCTCTGACAAATGTAGCCTGTAAGATGGACCACACCTGCTCACAGGTTTGATGTGAAAATCCCATAGTAAACAACTCTGTGTTGTATAGCTACCCAGTATTAAATGAGGCAGTCATGCATGCTAGACTGTTACTGCAGGCTCATTAAGGAAAATTGAGTTTTTAGTGTCACTTTCTATCAAAAGAAGCAGCAGATGAAGTTCTACCTTTATAACAATTACACAGAAGTCTCTTAGACACCTAGAGATTAAGAATTTTAACCTATCTTGAGAACTTCTGTGGCAATTCCACGTACACCAATCCCTACAGTTCCTCTCCAAGTGAGGGTTAAAGAGATGAAGCTCAGGAATTCTTACAAGAAATATGGGACAACCTATAGAGCTGAACCCTTTCTGCCTATCTCCCAGACAAACTCACCCTTGCTCTGAAGGTCCTTTCTGATTTTCATTAATATACTGCAGTGAAAAGGGATATTTTTCCATAAATTTGAAAACAAGTGTCAAATATTACTTCCCTTGGGGGTGGGGGGTGGCGGAATATCCTCCTCTCCAATGCTGTAGGCAGGTATCATTTTTGGGGCAGTTTTATAGGCTATTCTTTATAGCCACATAATGCAAACTCCTACCTCCCACAGCAGTCTGTGTGCCACAGGTGCCTTAAGAGGCAACAAATTAAACAGAATTAGCTACCAAGTTGACCCAACCTATTGGTCATTTCCATTCTGATTTGAGGTATTTATAATCCTCTTTGCAGATATTTAATGGCTGGATGCACAAGGAAAAACATTCTTAAAAATGAACTTCTTTTAAATTAGAGATAGTAAAGTGGGTTTATAAAATAAAACCATACAAGCAGAAAGTTACCTGCCTCTCTCATAACGCTTCTACTAGTCTTCCTCCAGTTTGCTCCTTGATGCTGTGCTAAGCTACATTAAAGTATTTCCCTCCTTTAAGTCCTCCCTTTGTTTTTTAACTCTTTACTGTTTCTGTAGGACTGACACTGCCTTCTGAATTTATCCCCCCTCACTGGACAAGCAGTACCTATGCGACAAACCCTCTTCTTTTTTTCTTTTTTTTTTTTTTTAAAGACAGGTTTCTTTGAACTTCCTCTTTTTAAGCTCACCAGCACATATGAGATGTAGAATAAAAGAAAGATGCTGTCAGTGGTGATGCACATTGGGATCCACCAGCAAAGAAGAACTAGATATAAAAGCATTCAATTGTGGAGATTAGGTGGCCACTGCTAAAATAATGTCCTTTAATGCATAAAAATAAATTACTTTCAAATGTGTCTCCATGGCAAAAGTTAGCCACCTGGCGTTCAGGTCAGTACTTGGAAATGCTGTGTGAAGGAATGGAGGCTGACCAGTTGACAGAAGTCAGCCGCCATTTCCCTGCCCATATTACAGCTCAGTAGGCTTTGAAGTAAGCATACTGGAGATGTCATTTTCCACTCTTTTATAAGCATCCACTTCAAGATGCTTCACTCCAGGCTAGCAAGGGACGCCCTACATCACTGTAGTACTACTTACAGAATTTGACATAGGATCACGGTTACAATTTCATACATTGCAAGCATTTGTGCAGAATACAGTCCCATGTGTGCATATTCACCATAACATATATTTCTAAGAATGCTTAATTAGCACTATTATACAGAAAAAAACTTCAGGCATTATACTTCACATTTTTCACACCTACTTCTAAAACAAAAGAGTAGTATTTTTTTTTGATGTGGGAAGGGGTTCTACATTTTTGTTTTTCCAAGGGTGTACAGGAGTAAAGAGCAGAGTGCTTTGTAGGAGGAAAGCACTGATTCAAGTATTTCATATTCCTCCTTGCACTGCAGTAATTTAATAATAACTGCCTCAATTAAAAAAAACAAACAAACAAAGCCAACAAAAAGAACTTACTCTGATTTTAAAGACTAAGTTTAGCATGCATATATTCCAGAGAGAACCAATGTCACAGAAAAGAGTGAATCAATGCCTGTCTCCCAAAGTCTCTGAATGAAGATCACACACCTTCCTGGAAGTCATACTGTGATTAAACTATACTCAGCAGAAGGGCAGCCATTCCATGGCATATTTTCCACTAGAGGTCAGGCTGAAGGAACTAATGATCTATTTTAGCCTTCAAAATCTATGAGTGGGAGTTACTAATTAAGATTTGGAAGTTTGAAAATCACTTAAAGTGAATCACAAAGATGTATTTTTCTAAGTGTCCAACAGCTGGAGGTATTTAATCATGAGAGTGTTTTAATGTATGTCAATATAACCTTTCACAGAGCACACGATGTGCCTTCTCAATCGGCAGAACAAGGTTTGGAAAA
This sequence comes from Ibycter americanus, assembly GCA_035590275.1. Classification (NCBI taxonomy): domain Eukaryota; kingdom Metazoa; phylum Chordata; class Aves; order Falconiformes; family Falconidae; genus Ibycter; species Ibycter americanus. The sequence goes on from JAVJGI010000060.1 coordinate 21,968,537, forward strand.
GAGAAGTTATTCCTCAACTTCAGCCTTGAAATGAAGAACATGTTAAGTTTGAATAAAAACAGACAACACTCTAGTTACTTTTAAAGGGGTATAGTTTTGCTTTTTATTTTTTGCTTTTAGAAAGGACATACCTTACAAGCATTCTCCACCAAAAATCTAGATTGAATTTGTTTCTGTAAATAACTAGAAAGAGACACAGCTAAGCATGGAGTATTTGACGATAATGGACTTCAGGTGACTAGAAGTTTTTTCAAACCCCAAAATGATTTGAATTAGGAGACTAAGCTTTTCTTTCTTGTATTCTAGTGACTTACGCAATTCCACCACTTTCAGAAACATTGACCCAGCTTCTTGAAATAAATACCTTGAAGGCAGTGAAGTTCAGATATACACTTGCTTCTGAAAATTCAAGGAAACATTTAATGTATCACTCATAGTTTTAAACAGCTGTTTTGTTGTGACAGGATGTGAAGTCGTGCTCAAATGGCAAGTCCTAGCTCAGAGCTCTTTGCCAGTCACCAGTCCTCTAAACAATTTACTGCCTTCAGCACATCTATCTGCAGCCATGAAAACAGAACAAAATAACTTTGGCCAAAGCCTCATGAGCATTTATCCACAGAGTCAAAAACTAAATTGAGGAATTGTTCACATGTTTACATTTCTGAGAAAGAAGTAGCCCATGAAATTCACTCAGAGACAAAACCAGTGAACTGGGTCAAGGTATGTCAGCTAGCATTTTAAAGTATCTCACGGTCAACTATTAGAGCCACTTCAAAGATACACAAAGTACTTTGGAGAAGGCAGAATACAAAATGACAGGAATAATTGGCAGAGAGATGAAAACTTGTAGTTTCTCCAGTCACCTAAGGTTAGTGGTGGGAATAACAGGCATAAGGAACAGAAACGAAGCCTAGGAGACGATGGTTAAACCTCTTTTTATATGTCTCCCATGGACAAGCCTTTTCCGTACTTTCACCACATCAAAAGCAGCATACCTACTGATAATGTTGTTTCATCAGAGGCAGATTATTTCATTTAATGATTTTGTAGCAGAACCAATAATAGCAGTCTGAAATACACACGTGCACATTTTCAGTTTAGCTCAGTAATGCATTCAACTAATGCACTCTTTTTTCCTTTACTAGTTCTGCTGAAAATAAGCCAGCCTTTTAAAATTTACAGCTGTACAAACAGGTACAGTATACCTCTCTAAGGCATGGCCTGGAAAAATGCAAGAGCCATTTGACAAGGACCACTCCAACACACTTCCATGGAGCTGGCAGTCAGTTTGACTGAAGCTGGTAAGGCAGATTTCCCAGACTGAGCATGTACTCCACCCAGATGCACAGATGGTATTTGTGGGAGCAAAGGAAAATAAAACATAGGTTTAAAATAAATGCAAGAGAAACACAGAATAATATTGAATGACTCTAGGTATTTCTAAGGGTTTCTGTTTATCGTTTCTACTTCTCAGCACATAGTAAGTGTATGTTCAGGGCTTTGAAACCACTGAGCAAATGGAAGGGATTTAAAACTAGTTTTGTTTCAAACGTAAGATCACAGAAATAAAGACAGGTTCCAGGTACGTCTCTTCAGAATTGGATTTCTGTAGAGAAGTTTGATGCAAAAGGAGTTAAAAATGCTGTTCCTGCCTATGTCTGGCAGTGACAAGTAGGCTTGTCAGAAGAGCCTTTTCAATGCTAAAGGAAAGGACTCGCTCTGCTGCTGAATTTCACATGGGTCCCTCTGCATGGTGGCTACTCTCTCACTGTTTTAAACAGATAGAAAGACACACAGCTGGAAAGAGGCTGCAAACCACAAAGAAGTGAGGGAAATACAGCTTTAGATGCTGCTATCACAATTATACGGAGGCGAGAGTAGCCACAGACTGATCAATCCCAGCTGGCAGATTGACTCTGACAACGGTTGGTCTGGGCCCCAGCTCAAGGCTGCTGCCTTGCCCCTTCTCCCTCCATCACTAGTCCTTCTCAAGCTAGGAAGAGCTGATAGCCAATCTTACCTCACTACAATGAACCCATCCAAGGTAGCTGGTCTCAAGATCCCATCAAAAGCTAGAAGAGAAAGAAGGAAGAGGAGGAAAACAGCACAGGTAGAAAGCGGTAGACAAAGATGCAAGGAGAAGAAAACCAAAAGCCCACGTTTCCCATGGGAGGCCCTGGTAACCCAGAAGCGTTGACGTGCTTATTCTGCCATGTCAGGAACTGAAGCTTCACAATGTTCTACTTCTAATCCTCTTAAGCACCCTCCTTGTAGAGGATCCAGCTCTTCATTATTTCACTCGTTAGTTAGATCTAATTTCTGGTAGATCAATGTTAACTTCTTGATTTCAAGTCCCACCCTTCTCAAGTTTAGCAGACATGACTTAAACACTACCCTTGAATTGCAGTAAAAATCTCCCTTCTTCGGATTAAACCAGTCTGCCTGCACTCTTCCTGACTCCTCCTGCTACCCTTCTCAGTTACAGTCTAACGTAACAGTACATGAACTTCCATCACACCGCTGTGGGCAGGTAGGTAGGCCCTCCAGTGACATGTCTTGTGGTACTACAACTACCTCTCCCAGGCAAAAAGAAAAGCAAACCCCTTGGCATACAAAGGCAGCGGAGAGAACTGTCCAGCTCCTCCCTGGGCTGTCCCTTAGCAGTACAGCTTCTGGGGTAGGAAAGTACACCAAATGTTGCGCTCTTCCACCATTTAAAACTTATCAATGACCAGCACACTGGATATAAAGACTCTTCTGGGTCAGTTCTTTGTTTGTTTTTTTTCCCTGAAATCTTGTGCTATTATTTAAGGCACAGCTACAAAACCAACCAAACAAACTCTTCCTGGTCTTTTTTGGTCTTTAAAGAAAATATTTCAAACCGACACATCATAGAAAGATATAAGCAAAGAGCAAAATTTTCTATCAGCAACATATTTATGACAGTATGACATGCAAACTGATTATATATTCACATCTGAATTACTCTATATATACATTTGCAAGTGTCACTCATTTTGCTCAATTTATTCAAAAATGAAAAAAAAAAAATCTTCTATACACAGTCTACACTTTATCCAGTCATGAAACCTATGTTTGGACTAACTTCATCAAAAAGAATTACTTCAAATTTTCATCAGTGTCACGAAACAGAGTTTAGCCCAAATACATTTTTTTCTTTTTAATCTATTCAATGGACAGAAATGGAGCTTCAATGGTTTGGGTTTTTTAATCCCAAAGTGGATTATACAAACAACAATTTCATGAAAGATTTTTTTACAAGCCTAGCATTACTGGTTATATCTTATTATTAAGGTAAGCATTCTTCAAAGAACTGTATGATTGGAATTTCTTCCTGATACATAGTGACATGCTATTTGCTGGCTGCAGTGAGAAGAGTCAAAATGAAAACAAAAATACAAACACACTTTTTTTTCCTCTTGTCTTTATTGATTTAGACTTCAGAGCTACAGCCAAAAATAGTGCATCTGTAGAAAATTACCACCCATGCTATCAATACAGCATCATTGCATGTTTAGAATCATAAGCACTTGACAAATTGCAAAGGGAATGTTCAATCTAATATTTTGGCAATGCAGACCATGAATAGAGAATACAGGGAAAAGGATTTTTTTTCCTCCAAAAAGAAATAGTTCTGAACAGGAATGAAAAGCCTCTGTTATAAAATTAATTCCAGTCACAACAAAAAATTCACACTGGCTCATTCAAGACATCAACATACACTGCTGGAAATTTTGCGTGGAATGTCGAACGGTACGCAGAAGCTATGACTGCTACAGGTATAACGCCGTCTTCAGCACTTTGTATGCCATCGAGATGGTCACTGCATACCCAACTGCCCAAGACAAACCTCTGCTGGGCTGGGGAAGAGGAATCAAGTATGCAAAAGTGTGAATGATCCTAGCCCCAGCGAAGATCCTGAAATGCACCAAGGCTGTGGACAGCTCAGGGCCACTAAGAGCATACAGCAGTCCAATGCCAAGAAAGGGGACAATATTTTCAAGGTCATTCAGGTGGCCTCTGGGGAAAGAAGCAAAGTTGTTTTACAGTGTTACATTTTGTTGAATAAACCACTTCAAGCCTCATTATTTTTCAGCACCTTCAGAGCATGCTACTGTTAAGGCCCTAACACAGCTGCCGACTTCCTCTGCAGTGGGGACAGATTCAGCTACTGAAATTATTTTCGCATGTTCACCTGACATCGCTCTGGTCTCTCTTGTTGCACCCCATGTTTTTAAGCTTCCAATGTTCTGCATGAAAGATCTTAGTTTTCCCCCAGGATCTTAGTAACATTAGGGACTTACATGAGGTATATGAGTGCACCTGGGTGTGCAAGAATGAAAGGAAAGGCAGGGAAGCAAACAGATAGCTAGAATGTTCTTGTAGCCTCTCTCAACTGAACATCAATTAACTGGATGACTGTGGCCGTAACTACTAGACTTCATGGCCCAGATGGTCTATTCCAATCCCATAAACTCAGTGTGTAGTTTCCATAAAGAAAGTATGAAATATCTTATATATGAAACATTCTATCAAATCTTCATGAAGTTCAATCATCTTGAAGAATGTTATTTTTGAGCACCTAACAGGTGTGACAGTTATGCTTTTGCTTCATTTTCTTCACTACTAAGCACTAAAATAGCTGAAAAATGTTTGAAATTTTGAAACGTAATATAATTTACTAAAAATGTGTTGAGACTGAACTCCAGATCTTGAAGTATTCTTTCACCCTCTTCCTAAACCTTCCCTGCTCCCTTTACCTCTTTAGAAAAATTATACTTCCAGCCAAATTCACTGATTGAAACAACCTCTGAGCCTTACTAATTATGTCAAATTCCACAGCCAACTAGAATCAAAACATGGTGCTATTTTGCAGCTGCTTTCTGAACTCATTTTTCATTACAAGGAAACATATCCTCCACCTTTTTTGTTCTTTTCCCCCCAAAAAGTACACTGAAGAAAGTAATGTCTTGTCTATACTCATAAACAGAACAAATTCTAGTCACACAGAGGAGAAGCCATGTTAAATCTATGTGGCATTATCTGTTGACATGAAGCTTGCAAAAGAAAACATAGTATACTTTCATTAAGAACCACTGTTGGGAGGAAAAAAATGGATGCTGCGACACCAATGGAGTAACTAGAACCAAGCTGACTTACTAGGTCTGGAAAAGTCTGAATAGCTCTGCAAAACAGCAACACAGAATTTGGTAATGCAGTGTTTTAAAAATCTAACCTGTGTAAATGACTCTGGGAGGTCGTTGTCATTTCTCTAACATAACAATTCGAGTTAAAAGGGCATCTGGTCATCAAGTTAGTATCAACTCAGTTGTCCTCTTAGGATTTCCAAATGGAAAGGAATTATTCTTCAGCAAAAGTGCCCATTTTTCTATAACAGCCAGCAAATTAAACAACTCCTTGAACTGCTCAGCAGGGAGAAAAGGAAAGTTCAGAGCATCTTTACAGCCCACTGAGATTAGGAATCTTCTGAGATTGTTATCCAGAAGAGACATAGAGAAATATACTAGACTTCATAGAACACAGTCATGTACATTTGCAAGGATGCACTGCTCTGAAATCAGAGCTGATACTAATTTTCAAGATCCTCCCTAACAGCGGTTTAAATGAGAACAGTTCATTCCCATTCCAATTTTTTGGTATAAAAATATATATAGCAAATAAACCCTTAGCTTCATTAAGGAATAATTATATGGAAAACATTCCATTAAAGCTTTCTTTTTTTAGGACAGGTATACCAAAGAGCATCTTGAAAGTTATGATTTTGGTAACAAAATTTTGCCATCAGCTAAATAAAATTAAATAAGCTGTAATGTCTAGTCCACTGAAATGCAACTTATATTCTGCCACGAATCTTTCAAAACAAAATACGTGCACCACAGGTTGCATACTGCCATACTATTAATAGCATTCTTCCAGAAGGCTGATCAACTTTCCTGTACAACTGACACATCAGTGAGTAACCTCGATTCAATCCAGCAAAGAGAGCACAGGCTTTGACTCCCACTCTGTACAATTTGCCAGATTAATGCTCTTATTACAAGTCTGGAGTTCTGTGACTTTAACATAGTTTTACTCCTCTTCTCCTGTTATTTCCTTTACACTTCAGGAAAAGATGCAATTTTGCAACTGGTGTTCAGACTATATAGAAAGCTGATTTAAACTTAATGGACACTGCTTCATACTAAATCAACTTACGGTCATATTTTACAATCTTCTCACCAGTTCCCCCATGCACACAGGACACTATCAAAGAGTCAGCTATTATAACCAGACAATGACTTACTATTTTTAGCATGCATGTGGAGTGGTTTGTTCATTTAAACAAATGTATTACATTACTATATAAAGCAAAACAGGCTTGCCAAAGAAAATGTGAGAGGTGTGAAATTAATTCCTTGATTTAGTTTAATTCAGCTATTTAAAATAATTTTTAAAGACTACTATGCATTACCTGCGTACACGTTCGACATCTGGATCAGTCCGCAGATACTTTTTAGCACTCTCACCTTTTCCAAATGATGCTGTATCTTCTGGGTTGGCAAATGCCTATGTCAAACATAAACACATGAGAGACATCAGAAGCCAGAATGTTTTTTCTAGTCAAGGCAGCTTGCTACAAAGGTCACTCTTTTTACTAATGCCTCTATAACCTCACATAACTTACCTGCAATTAAATGCACAGGGAACAATATATTGTTCATCGCATTACTGTTTTCTTGAGCCTTGCCTGTATGTAGCTTGCATGCTGACAAATTAATATAATGTAATTTACACATGTAGCTAAAGCCTTCTTGTAAAATGGACAAGCACAGCAGATGACTGATACTTAGCCTGAAGTAATGCCAGTGGGCTGAAGGTACTTAGGGACCTGGAAGGTAGAACTGCTAACTGCATCATCTAAGTCTCTTTTTCACTATTCTTGACAAATTATCTGAAAGCCTTTTTGGATCCCTTCCTTCTTCAGAAGTCTACACAGCAATAGCATCCAAAAGACTTCTCTCCATCGTCATTTATGACCAAGTAAGTTTCTGCCTTTCCTCTTAGGTACAAAGTTTTCCAATTATGTAACCTGTTATTACCTCCAAATACTGTAAGACACTACTTGAAAACATTTAATACAGTTAGTGCAGACTGCAGTAGATCTTTCTTCACTGACGCATGTAGTAACACATGCATTTTGTGGACCGTTCAGGCTATGCAGGTGTAATTCAAGCAAACCTTTTGATTTTAGGAGAGCTTCATGACTGCTTTCTGAGGCATCCTTGATCCCTTTCTGTGAAATATCCTTGGCCTCAAAATTCTGGAGACACCTTAACAAGTATCAGCATCAGCAACGTTTTGCCTTCTCTAACTCCACTGCTTTCCTCTATTTTTTCTTAACAATTTAAAGACTTTTTTATATTAAATAGGAAATAAAAATTACTTTACTAGTTTGTCTTTGTAATATTACTGTCCGTCATAAGAAAACCAAGCACTACAAATTAATGAAGGCCCTATTGTCACCTGCATACATATGGATGATATCACATTATGTGCATTAATACAGGACTCCACTGCATCTGCATATAAGACCAGTACAGCTGACATGCTTCTGCAAGAGCAAAAAGTAAGGTTATGACACAGACACCTGGATCCTATTTTGAACATACAGGACAGACTGTGTGCTCTGCTATACTCAAGATTTAGCTGTGCCAAAGACCTAGAGAGCTAACAGAAACCAGCAGCAGCTCAAACGCTGTGCTTCAAGAGGACCTCATGAAAAACAGAACTGGGTTATCTTGCACCCAGCAGAAACAAAACACAGCATTTCAACAAAAGGACTGTCACAAAATCCTTGAAGCACACACCATTTTGCAGAAACAGATCTCACAAGAATAGCCATATGGGGCAAACTCAGGGCAATTTCAGCCCAGGACCAAGTGTTTCCAACCGCGGCCACGAGCAGATGCCTAGAGAAGACCAAGAACAGGGCAAACACAACACAGTATTTCCCATGAGCGTTTTTTCTCTCCTCAGCTAGATGCAGCTTCTGCATTATTTAGTAAACCTCAGTGGATATTTCATATACTTATCTAGCCTACACATCAACTCACATAAATTTTCAGCCTGCCTCTCATTCTAGAAAAAAAAATCAATTATCTTTTTTTAGGATAATGACCTACCTGCAATGGGAAGGCTAAAACAATTATGGAATGTAAAGAGCTTTAGAATTACTGGATAAAAGGGTTATAGATGCATACAAATCCACTTCATACCCCTTCTTCTAACCCTACTAGTTGGTTATTCATGTAACATGGCTCTATATCACACTTTATTTGCTTTATAAATTGGGTACCCTGGACACCAGCTTTCTGCTGAAGACAGTGGAAACTACAGTTATGAAAAACTCTTATTAAAAAGTAACAGAAATGTTCTAGAAAGGTAGAGTAAGTCAAATGCAACTGTAAGATACAGTCTCATAACTATCTCATAATTAGGTTAAAGACATCCAACAAAGCATCAGCATGCAAAACTCAGAATATCATTAGGGAAGGGAGGAGGAAGAAAAAGAACAGCACCACTATTTGAACGGTGAAAAGAAAAGACACATCTGTGATACCACTACAAATTTCAACCTATTCTACCAGAGAGTATTCCCAGTTTCTCACCTTCCTTGTGATTCTGAAGTATGCTGTTGTAAGACTCATTAACATCATTTTTAGAAGAACAATAGTTGTATAAGTAGCGTAAGCCCGGAAGACTTCATTGTCAATTAACTGGGTCAGTTTAGCCATTTCTCCGCTTCTCACTGACGACCTTTAAAAAACATTACAGTTAGGTTTACATCATAGGAATCCAAAGTTCTGACAAGACTGTCAGAACAGCCTTTTTTTTTTTTTTTAATCACTGCAATGACAGCACAATTTTGCCAGTGTGAAAAGTTTATTTTCAAACAAATTTGTTTTTCTTCAATTTATTTTCACAATGGCATATTATAACACTTTAAGATGAGAAATTATATTATCATTTAATATTTAGCTTCCATTCTATCTGCTTATTAAAATGTCAAAAAATAAACCACCAAAACATTTAATGTAATTGCAGAAACAAAATGTAGTCACTTTTGAAATAACACAAGGAGGTAGACCAATTTTAGACCAGTCCATTTGAACTAGTGAATTTCCCTAAGCAGTTACCAGGACAGAAAGAGTGTGATGACATACTATACGTACTGTAGTGTTTGAAGAAGAACATTAGTATTGCCTATCTTTATTTTTGGCAAAATGACACAATTATAATTGCACTTCAGCTTTCAAACTAACCAGTATCTTCCCACCCAGCAATAACTTGTGATGAAACTTGAGTTAAACACGCATTTTTCCCCTTTGAGACCTTGTTCTCAAAAATTGCTTTTAGCATGATTCACGGGCAAAGATTAAGTTGTAATGACAAGAAGCAGAGAACTATTTATGCTTTTATCATGGGAGGTTTAAACTAATGAAGTCTCTTTCCAATGAGACCGTAACAAACCCACAGTACTATGGAGGTGGCACCTTTTATCAACACCATAAAGTTAAGAATGTGATGAGGACTGAATGCAGATAAAACAAAAAGCACGTCCCCTTGCACATTCAATTTGTGCTCTGCACAGAGCAAGGCTTTTGCCTCACCAAGTGCTTCAGTCATGCACTTAGTGAGTAGGAATTCATAAAATTAGTATGTCTTGGCTTCACTCGAGGCCAAAATAAATGCACTGTTACAGTCAACTTCATTATTTCCTAAATTTTAACAACAGTAATTAAAAAGTTAATAATAGTAACTTGATTACAGCTCTAACAATCTCTCATCTTGCTTTCAGCATGGAGTCACTGCCAGCTATAACCAAAGGAGGGAAAGGAGGTGAGATGAGAGCAGTAGAAGACTCCTGCTCTGAAGGCACATCCTTGGTGGGGCGGTGGGCAGGATGGTGGTAAGCAGCTGTTTGACCAGTGAAACAAACCTGCCTTCCCTGGAGCTGTCTGGCTGTGGTGACGGGATTTTGCTCCCTCTTTTATCCTTTCTAAACAGTGCTTGGGTCACTGGGCCAGGCACTAGGTCTAGGGGCTATAGGAAATTCAGTACAACTCGCCCTCCTCTCACATCACAGTACAACAGTTCTCAAGATCATCAGTGATCTGGCAAAGATTTTTCTTCAGTGACAAACAGAAACTGCAATTTTCAACTTTATCACAGCAGGAAATTTGTGTCGTTTCACCAAACAAAATAAGTAAATCCATGGCATCTGAGCATTTTTCCATAGTGGATCTTAAAACTGTATGAAAATACATCCAAGAACTGTGCAGAGTCATGGGCAACAGTTCACCATCTCTGGAACTACACATTTGTCCGTTTTCCCTGCTTGCAGGGCTGGCCTCCCCAAACCCTCCTACCGCCCAGGCACTGCCTGCGCTACGGAAACGAAGTACGTCGAAGAATTCTTAGTTTTAACAGCAGCAGAAAAGCAAACATAAACCCCACACACTACACCAGCACAGGGCTTAAAAGGATACGCTTAGTAAGTCCACAAACAGCCTGGTAACAACGGTATCTCTCTGTGGTGCGAACGCAAAACCCGGGCCCGGTTACGCGCACGAGTTCAGATTCCACGTAAAGCGTCTTAAAAGCCGGCGGATGCGGCGCCGGCGCAGCGGCAGCGCCCCGCGCCCCCTCCCCGCCACGCGC
>JAVJGI010000060.1:21981851-22087621 GCA_035590275.1 Ibycter americanus
GAAGGGAAGGGAAGGGAAGGGAAGGGAAGGGAAGGGAAGGGAAGGGAAGGGAGGAAAAAAGGAAAAAGGGAAGAAGAGAAAATAAGGGAAGAGAAATGAGAGAAAACAAAAGGAAATAAAAGATAAAAGGCAAAAAAGAAAAGGAGGAAGGCGAAAAGTAAAATAAGGAAAAAAGAAAGACAGAAAGAAATTAAAGAAAGAAAAGGAAGGAGAAAGCAAGAAAAGAAACAAGAAAAGAAGCCAGTATTTCTTGCTGACCCTGAACCACTTAAGAGTGGGGGGGAGTCTAAGCAGAGTGCAAAACTAGGGCCATAGTTAGTAAAGCAGAAGCGAACTTGTGCTCAAGGTCTATTTTCTTCTCAAAGTTCAGTAGCAGCATAAAGTGTCTGTAGAACATTTGAAAACTGCTGTGATCTAAGTGAGGTTAGATACATAACTGTGGTGATAGTTGCTCCTGAGGGGCCCATTCTCACAGTCCTTACTCATGTGAATTGTCCCTTCGATGCTAATAGCATTACTCTTGTAAATCAGGGATGCCATATCAGCCCAACGCCCAGGGTTATACTGATCATGAAGGGCTTGATCTTGCAAACCTCATTCATGTGAGCAACCCTTTTTTACGACAATTTTCCCATTGACTTGAAGAACTATCTGTATAGCCAGAGACAGTAGAATCAGGACACAAATTTAGGGTCAGCATAAAAGTAGGAATACAAGAGTTTTTCATTTAACCTCCAGCAAAGAATAGATACTTCCCAAGAAGGCCAGATAAATGCAATTATTCTCTTTTGACTGCAGGGAAGGGGAGGGAGAGGCATGTATTGATCAGCCTTGTTCCATCCTGTGTGCTTCTCTGGCTGCATTTATTCACCATAATTAGAGTGATAAAGAAGGTACCAACAATACATTTTCACCACACCTGAAGTTTTTGTTCACCACCCCTTTGTTAATATAAATTAGTTGTTTCCTCAAATAGCTCTTCTGTAAAATTGACAAATTATGCCTCCTGCATTAAATAAGCCATTGATTTACAGAGTAAAACAAATCATGAACACTAAGATTCATTCCATATTTTAACTTAAAATCTGAAATACTCTAAATTCCAAAAGGAAAGTGTTACAAAAATGTTTAGTATAACGGACCTGAGTCAGTTTTTGTGCTACTCCATTAAAACCTACACCCTCTGGTTAGAAAGCACTTTCACAATATCAAATGTTGACACCTATGTAATTTCACTGTGATTCACATGCTTCTGCTTCAGAATATCTCAAACTGCTGTCTGGTTGCTCTGGGGAACTGCTTCAAAAACAGCAAGAAAGGATCTTTCTTCAGTTAGGAATGCTTCCTGCTGGGTATAGCTCAGTGAAGGCTTCTCTGGCATAAGCTGCCTTTTCATTGAGCTTCTAACTTCAAAACAGCTGTGTCCATCCATCTGTCTCTTTTATTCACACCACTGTTTGGAGGACAAGCGTTGTCAGTATTGGAATTCGGGGGTTTATTTGAATTCCAGATGCTCACAGATGAAACAGAAACAATAGTACATGATTTAAGTGACCAGTCACAGTGGCTGGTGACCAACAGGCAGTGAGAGGAGGTGAAAGAATACAGTCTCCACAAAGCACAGGAGTGGTCATATCTGCTGATTGTCTGCTCAGTTATACATCATTACTACATTATTCAAACCCCCCACAATGCTCATTTACTGGTCATTTAAAGAGCCAATGAGTAAGGTTATCCTCTAAAGTTGCTTACTCTTCCATCAAGTATCACCATTACTACAAGGAACATGCAAGACAAGGATCAAAAGTCAGGGGATGGACATACCATAAGAAATACTCCAGCATATGAAAAGTACCTGTAGGTTGTTGCCCTACACAGCTTGATGTCCCAGTTGAGGAACAGCTCAGAAACGGACTGGAGGGCATATAGGCAAACCTTTTCAGTAGATCTATATATAAGCACATCATGGACCACGTTTTGCCTTGAATCCTCTTTCACTGCATATGAATACTGCAGCAATGGTCTCGCTTCTGAAAATAAGTCTGCAGCACAGAACCGCCTTTGCAGCTGACAGTAATGCGTATGTGGTAAGGTATTTAAAGTCCTGTGACGTCCTGAAGGGAAAAGGGCATTAACCTCAGCTTTTGTGATGCTATTTGATCTGCACAATTGTTTTTATTAGGAAAGCAAGATATTGTAGATTATTAAAGGCCATGAGAGGGTTGATATCATTATAATGCTCAGATATGCCAATAAAACAGATTTTGCAGACACCATAGTAAGTTACTTTTAAGCTAATCCAGTGAGAAGTTATTTGTTAGGCATTATTAAATACAGCTTGCAGAACAAAATCTGATCCTTTAAAATAACACTGAAGTAGCAGAAGGAAAAAAATATTCATTATGAAAACAGAAAGGTTATCAAGTTTCACTTCACAGATTGAACAAAGTAGAGAGAGCAGAATTATTTTTAAGCCATTGAGGTTTTAATCATTAGTAGAAGCGTCCAGTAGTTTTTCCTTGTTCTTGTACTACTGTTCTGCTCTAGAGGCATGAGAAAATCGTAAAGCTGGAGACCAAACTGGAATATTTTTTGCTACAGTACCACTCCAGATGCACACAGAAAGCATACAATCAGTTGGAGTGAGCTGAGAAGACGGAGATGGTAAAAAGTATCTAGCAAGAAGTTGCCAAGATATCTCCACAGACAAGAGATTCCTGGAAATAAACAAGCCAAAGCTTTACAGATATTGGAGATACCTGTAGACATACAGACCTGGTGTGTCTATAGACAAATAGGTAAAGTTAGAAAGTTAACTTTTAAAGTGCTCCCAGATCATACTGTGAGATTCTTATACTTGTGTAGATGCAGGTATTTAGACAGCGAAAGAGCTAGGTCCTGTGGATTGAAGCAAGCTCATTTTTCCAGGAGAGTACAAAACCGCTCTATGATGGTCGGAACATTTGGTCACTGTTAATCTTAACTTTCCTATCACAGTTGAATGTCAATAGGCTAAATGGTCCTGTTGCTCATTATTAGTCATCTAAAATTGGAGTTTCTTAACACTTTATTTATATGTATGTATCACTGATGGGATGTGAACCATGTTTAGCTAGTGAAACAGCTTCTGCCTGGAAGTTTTGAGATGCTTATGAGGGCTGAAGGTGGGAAAGGAGAGGTGCACTCCTGCACAGGTGGGTTTTTTTGAGGAGTAACCATGTGAAAGAAAGAACTGAAGTGTTTCATGTAAGCAAGATACTGATCAGTAATAATTCCCTGGCCTGCCACCATGTATCACTGATCTGGTGGTAGGACTGCAGGTGGAGTTCTGTAGAAGTACTAGATAGAGGATGTGGGGAGAAGAAATATGCCCCCCAGCTTTTGGGTGTCTGTCGTTATCCTGCAAGAAGTGAAGGCTGGAGATTCCTGCCTTCAGCAATTCAGCTGTCTCCAATTCACAGATTGAAAGAAGTTATGTAATGAATGCAAAATGAGTAATGCAAAAAGAGTGCCCAAAGTGTGCTTGCTTGGGAGTTAAATTTGTGTGTGAATTTTTCTTATGTAAGGGTTAACAGGCAGACTGTGTAGTCAGTGTAAACCAAACATCATTGTTTTTAAAAAAATCAATTACCTGCAATTATAGGCCCTACTCCAACAGTACCTTTGCAGTATGCAGAGCCTTCCCAGGTAGCACAGCTATTTTTATTAGCAACCTCCCCTCCCCCAGCTCTCTGTACAGAGCCAAGTTTAGAGTCAGCAAAATTACATGGAACCAGCACATTTTATCCCCAACAGGCCAACAAACCACAATTAAACTGTATTACCATACATTAGGCTTTAAAGGGGTTCCTTTACTGCAGTATATAAAAGTCTGTAAGGAGGAACAGAGAGAGAAAGAAGACGACAAACATTTTGCATGTAACGGGTTAAAGTCCTCCCTGACGTAAGTCCATTGACTTCAGTTGGCTAGGGATGAATACAGACAATTCAATATTTAACAATCAGCAACTTTTGCTTAGTCGGCAAGAAAAGGAACAATTTAAGGTCCAGAGCCTTCCCTGTGCTCTTTCTGTCTTCCTGAATCTTCACTTGGTTGCTGTAGCTCTCTGCTAACAGGAACGACACTCTGCAGGGTTGGCTGTTGGGTATTTTCTGCTGTGGTGCAAGATTACTCCTCATGGTTTTATGGTGCAGCAGTAGACTTTAATAGTCACCTGAGGCAATTATTCAGATACTGTATTGTGCAGTAAGATTGCTTTGAACAGCTGCAGAAATACTTAGCAGAGACGCACTCCCTAAAGTCCTGGGATGGGAAATAAAAACAAACAAACCACAACAGCAAGGCAAGAGTCTGTCTCTTACTCTGTCTTTTAGCTTGTAAAAAAAGGAATTGTGTAAGTGATTTAAAAGTTAGTTGGCACAGAGACCATTTTTCATTTAGTGGTCCATATCACGTCCAGTAATAACAGGCTAAAAAGTCATATACTGTTCGTTACTCAAACACAGATCCTGTTTGGGCAGAGTTGTGACCCAGTGTATGGTGCTTTGCCAGGCAATTCTTATTAAAAAGATGAAGAGGTGATAAGATACGGATACAATTATTTTCTCCAGTAGTGATGATCTTTGGTGCAATCCCATTCACACAGAACATCACAAAATCATACATTCCTCTAGTAGAAATAGACAATTTTCTTTCTCATAGCTTCAGCCTTGTCATTCTGATGAGTACTATGCCTTAACAAAAATACCATTCCTTTTTTTCCCCCAAGCCATGATAATCAGTGTTTCTCTGTTACACTTTGTTGCAACTAATTAATTTTCCTGCCATTACAATTCTAACTAGTCCTGGTGAAAATGTTTTGGCCAGTATAACACATTGTGGCTTAGCTTGGTGCTCTATGTTGTTTCAAGTCTCACCATACAAAGGGATATTCAGATGCACTGTCTATTTAGCTTGAATAAAGAGTGCTCATAAACACATAAAATTTTATGGTATCTCTTAATAGCTGTCTGGCCATCAAATCCTGCCTCCAGCTCTGGACTCGGGAGGATCTGGCGGTATAGCAGAGGGAGAGAAGGACTCTTGCTGGGTTTGGTCTCTAAGAAGGATCCCTGCTACTGTTTTTCTGCAGATGGGCAGTTGGTGGGAGCTCAGTAGGCTCTGCTAACCCACTCCTCCACTGCATCATAACCACTTTTCTCTTAAGACACAGTTTGAACATTTCCTCAGCATTTTGACCCTGTAGGCAAAGTCAAGCTGGGACAATGTTTTGTACTAAATACAGTGCCTGATATGTTGGGAATTTAGTGGCTGAAAGACTGCTTGTTCACTTTTACTGATGTGTGCTTCAGTGAAGTTGCTCTTGATTTATAGCTGGATAAGCAAAATCAGAATCAGACCCTTGCTGCTCATTTCTGTGGGAGCAGGACTGGGCCTTATGTGCTCTTGTGCTCATTATATACCTCAGTATCAAGTCTCAGAGCTTTGATTCATAGAGTTCTCTTTAATTTGGTACATGCAGGCTTCCAGACTAGATCACATAGCAGCAGGATAACAATCCTCATGAGAGCATTTCAGTTTGAGAAATTCATGAAGAGGGTGACTTTGCTGCTTACTTTCAATGACACTTGTGGAATAGGAAAGAGAAGAAGTGAATGAAATGGAATTGCCAGCCTGTTTCAAAATGTATGCTCTATTATACAGCAGATGACAAATAGCATCCTCAATAACATAGTTCTGGTAGCTGTGCAAGTTTTTGTTGTGTTGTTTTTTCCCTGCTGTAATCTGTCTTTTCACATTTAGGGCAAGTTTTTTCTTACCTCTGTGCACTGCACACGGGAGCTCTGAAATACCCCCTTGTGCCCTTCTGCAGAGAAGGTATCCACAGGCCTTGCCTGGGGTGGAGGTAAGCGGGAGGAACAGAGCCCCTTTCTGCCACGCAGCGGGGAGAGACCTTGAATTCACCCCTTTTCTCCTCCCATCTCCAGGACTCTGACCGAGAGTGTTGAATTCAGAGCAGGAGAGAAGTCGTTGCGTTGTGAGATGTACAGATCTAGGGCAGGTCACTTCCTCATGGAGCAACACCAAGTTCCTTCCTGCTGCTTTTCTGAGCCATGAAAAGACATATGTGCCTCCTTACATGGGAAGGATTGCAAAGCAGTAACCTTGCCTTCCTTCAGCAGAAATGAGCCACTCTCCTATTGGCTAAGGCATATTACTATATATCTGGGTATATTGAAGCTGAGGGAAAAATACATCCTTGACAGGAGCTATAGTGAATCATCGATATATGTATACGTATAAAATGACTGTAGGAGCTCTGCAGCAGGAGAGGACAAGAAAGTGTTCCTAAAAGAAAAATAATCAGCTTTCCACTTTGAGGACAGTAGAGTTTTGCCTGTTTCCATGGAGGATTGGCTTCCCAGACTGGTAGCTGCACACCAAGAGTATTGGAAATAGAGCTCCTGATGCTTTTCACCCTGTCCTAATTTCCACATAGATGCATGTTTGCAAAGGACAATATTGGCCTGTAATGGTATCATGAACTGTGTTTGTACAAGAAAAAGTACTTTTGTGTGAAGCTGAGTAGGGGATTTTGATGGGATTACACGTTGAAAAGAGTTGGAGAAATGTGGTTCACCAAGAACAAACTGAGAACAAACAAAGCTGACATACGTCCTCCTCCAAGTCCATGCCATATTGCCCTGGCAAAAGTGTCCCAGAGTATGCAGATCATGACCTAGACTTTTAGCTCTACTGAAATAAAGAAGCTACAAGAAGCTACAAATTGAGGATCTGTATATTGCGGCGGAGTGTGGAACACAAAAAGAGAAATGAATCAGAGACCCATGTTCTCAATGCTGTTGGGAGGTGTCCTTTATATTTAAGTTGCCTTCCAAAAATCCTGGGTTAGAATGCAGTCAGATAAAGGATGGGATGTATGTTAAGTGAAGGGAAAATTGTAGTAATGTTGCTTCACTACTTCTAGTGAGATCGCATGACTGCTATCACATAGACCATGTTTGAATGGATATATATTTGAGCCCTGCAATCCGATAGAGACCGAGGTACTAATGCATCCTGATTTCAGAATTAGTTCATTTGCTTTGGTGGGTTTTCATTCCATCCTCACTGCTTCTTTTAAAAGGTGATTTATTTGGTGATGTATTTAATTTCAGTGCCTCAAGTTTCTTTGTTTGGGTGCCCACACTGTTAGTGTTTGTGGGATTGTGCTTGAAAATGGTGCTTTTAGTAACAAAAAATAGTCATATGTGTATAGATTCAGTCATTTACTGCCTTGTCCAAGAATTTAATTTGTTTGTTTCATCAGATGATTTACTGACAACAATTGTCAAAAAGTTATTCAATAGCAGTCAGCATGCCTTTTACATATTTTCTTCCTGAAGCTTTATAGCCCATTTGAACTCAGAGAAATCATCTAGGAAACAGATCTCCAACAGAATGTTTTCAAAGCCTTCCTTAACCCTTTTAAGGACGTTATGTGTATATATATATTTATGTTTTGTGCTGTACTGTTCAGACTCAGCAAGTGATCGTGAATAATAATCATCTTGCTTAGCTGTGCATGGTATGGAGTACTGTACACATAGTCACACTGAGGCCAGTTATGCCATAGTTCATGAGATATAAAGTTGAATCAATAATAATGTGGTTCATACTGGCCAAATTCAATTTGTAATGCTTTGTACCGATAGAGTGTTACCTGATTAATCAGGTAACTAAATCCGAGGTGGGGCAAGCAAATGACAATCTTCCTGAAAGGGCAGTTAACACTTAGTATGTTGCTCATCCCCTCCTTATTCCAAGGTCAGAAATAGAAAAACTTGTTATACCCACCTCAACAATGACCTGAATGAACTACAAGAAGAGGTGAGAGAATAACCAGTCAAAGACAACAACTCAGTTCGTGGATTCTCCTGTGAAGCCTGACAAAAATGTTGCTGTGACAGTCACATACTGTCATTTGCTGGGAAGTGAACTAAGCTCCTAAACTTGTTTCAATGGCCAACTGAACAATTAATTGTCAGATGATGACTTTTGGTCACTAGCCATTTTGATGTTATGATAGCAGAAATGAAGATTTGATGTTCCACTTCTACCTTGTGGGTGGGCTTCATAAATGTCTCTGTGTGCAGTAGCTTTTGATCTTTTAGATTGTGATCCAAAGTCTACCAAAGTCAATGAAAAGACCAACAACTTTAGACCTGTCTTTAGTAAATGTTAAATACCTTTTTCCAGGAAACTCTGTATCCAAAGTTAATGAATTCAAGTCCATGAATCATGGTCCTTCCACGAAATACATGGTCCTTCTAGCTCTATGTTTTCTGGACTTCGGTGACCTAGGAAACAACAGATCATGTTGCATCTCAGTAGCTCTGTTGAAACCTGTTGCTGATGAGTACCACACCCAGGTGTTCACGGAGTGGATTTTATCAAAAGCAACTGTTGTAATATTTAATCTATCCTTATTGATGGGCAGCCTTTGGAAGAGGGAGCTTCAGATGTTGTGCTTACTCTAGGATGGAAGCAGATTTGTGTCCTCCCTTGCTCTGAAACTGACTTATTTCTAAGCAAGACTGCAGGATTTGCCCCTTAACTTCACAACATAATTAACTTGTAACGGAGTTAAGTGACTATCTCTGGTTTGAGCGAGTAGTTTTTTCCCATCCTTCTTTCATTTTTCTCAGCTGTTAGCACTGCACTGCATGACACACTTGTGCAGTAGCCTTCCCAGTCTACAGCAGTCAAAGCTAACAGCTGTTCAGCAGCACAAATGAACCCCTTTATCTGCCCTGCATAACCTTGTAACCCAAGGGCATTCTAGACCCATATATTTAAATTATGTATACTTAGTGCATGTTTTTTTTAAATCTGTCATGAAGTTACTTCAGTCATTCTGTATTTTCAGGTGCACAGTTTAAATTTTAGCCTCCAAAAAGCCTCTTGGAAATTGTGCCCACTCTAGTCTTGAAAACAGTTCAGAGACTCTTTCTTACCACTTTCTTACCACGTAGTATTCTCTCTACTCTTCCCGTGACAAGGCAGATAAATTGATATTAACACCACATAAGGGAGGTCAAGGGCACATTACAGTGGCCTGGCTTGCCTGAATGCAGTCTTTCTGTTACTGGCCTCCCACAGAAGGTCCTGTTAAACTCTGTAGACATTCCATTAATTCCATGAGCATCAGTGCAAGTTTTCTTCCTTTACTAAATTTTACTGAATAAGCAAGCCACCCAGAAAATTTCATAACCTTTTATGATATGTTCAGAAACATGTGAAATATAACTATTGCTTAATGGACTGATACTCACTTGAAGTCAAGTCCTTTGACTACCATGATTTCAGAAATAAGAGTAGTTGACTTGTGTCTTCCACTGCAATAGACCTGATCCAGATCCTATCAAAGTCAACAGACTTTTTTGTCGAACTTGTAGGATATGGCTCACACTCCGCTTAAGTGGCTCACAAGGATTTCAATTATTTTTATGCTTTTGAAAAATAAGCTCAGTCACAAATAGTGGTACCTCCTTTATACCTGAATTTTCCTGGTGATAAAGAAGATTGATAGAGTGGATGTTGAATGAGTAGGGCCTATCTGCAGTTTAACTCACAAGTGCAGAGTGATAGCAATGGCATATTTCGTAAGAACTTTACCCTGCAACAGCTAGAGATAACTTATCAGAATAAACAACTATGGGACAAAGTTTCCATCTAGTAAGTCCGTGCCAGCCAGGAATCTCGACATCTCTTATAAGGCAGCAAACTTAATTTTTCACTTCCGCACTTTTGTGCAATAGTTTTAACAAAGAATACTGGCCAGCGCCCTGTGTAAATTCCTTAGAGAATTAAAGTTCATTGTATAACACTGGAAGGAAGAAGAAAATACTATTGTATTGTAATGCCTTTCTGCAGAATAAGTGGTGGTTAAAAAGTACTAGCCAGGGGTTTTCTTACAGTCCTCTAGCAGTTTGATTTATGTATCGGCAATGATGGAGGATTAGGACATGTTGTAATGAAACATGGTTTAATTTCTCCACTTTTGTTGTGGCATCAGTGCTCTAAATGTAGCATGCTTTATTAAAAAATACATGAGTACTGTTATTTGATATTTTAACTGGAGCAGTAGCTACATGTTCCAGTTTAGCTAAGTGTTTTAAATGCATAAAATAAAAGTCAGACTGTCACAATACCTAAAAGTGGATGTATATGCTTAACTGTGCAATTGCATAAATGTCAATAATGTGTATATTGTGCACATATTTAGACATGACCTTAACTCATTGCAAGATTCAGGCTTACATTAAAGCAGTAGTAAATTTTTTTGCCTTTACTACTAGTTTAACAAGCAATAAGAAATGGTGGAGGGAAGATTCAAAGGTTATACTCTATACATGCTGAGGCCTGATTATGTACTGCACAACCTAGTGATGATCGCTGTTACTTTCCTGGAAATACCTGAAAGAAACTACAGAGCAATTTGGGTAGAAGGAGCTCAGGTATTTACGGAATCTCCCTGTGTTGGCCTTATGGGGGCTGAGTGACTTGAACTTCTCCCAGAGTGCTTAACTTCCTTACAACCTGCAGGTGTTAACTTACACAATTCAGCATTGTTGATTCTTGTGATCATGTTGCAAGTTCTGTAACACTTGGTGTTCTTCCTGAAATCCAAATCCTTCAGGCAGGTGAATCCGTGAGAATTTCTCCTGGTAATCCTTTGTGCTAATAGGGGAGGAGGGAGTTAAAAAATGTGGCTGAGTACAGCTCTAAAGGTCAAGCCAACAGAAAACATAACGTTGAGAAACAACACTCTCATTTAAAAAAAGGAAAATCCATTATAAATATTTTCACTTACAGGCGGCTTTTTCTAGATCTGTGATTTTCTTTTTTTTTAATTGGTTTTTTTCCTGAATCAGTTGTTTTGGTTTTAGCTTGGGTCAAAGGTTTGGCAACTGTTTCTCCTCATTTTTATTTTAATTAGACTATCCCTGATTTTTATATTCTCTATTAAAAGAATATTAAAACCCTGCAGATTCTGCAAGGTCTACTTTTCTGGTCAGTACAGAGTGCCCTCATATCACATTGCTTTTAATGGAAATTAATTGTACCGGGCCTATAGACCTTGGAGCAATTTTGTAGATATTAGATTCTTAGACATCTGTGGTGTTTTATTATTGATTAAAAAATGAGAGGAAATCTGATGGCTTAAGACCTTGTGCTGGGATTTATGAATTACCTTTTTTCCTATGTGACCCTTGGCAGGTCATTGAATCTGTCTTTCAGTTTTCCATCCGTGAAGCAGGGAATAATGATGATTTTCTGCTGCTGCTCTTTGTCTATCATGCCTACTTAAATAGTTCACTCTTTGGAATAGGCCTTGTTACTTGCTAGTGCAAAGAAATCTCATTCTGAGTTAGGATCTGGAGCTGCAATACAGATAATTAATATCAGCATTAAACAGTCAAAGGTATTACATCCAAGATGCATTTGGCCTGAGGCCCACACAGTTCTTAAAATGATGGATTTTTAATTGATTATTTGGAATGAGACCTTTTCTCAGACTAGCTAAATTGCTTAAGACCCACGCACGCTAGCTATATTTAGAGGCGAGGAGGTGGCAGAGTAATTCTTAAAGTGCTCTGTTTCTAATAACCCAGGTGAGTGACAGTCTGTGAGTGCTGCCTCTTTTAAAACAAACATGACTCACAGCCCCCAGGCGGCAAGCATGTGCAGGTTAGAAATTGTATTGAACTGTCCACATTCAAGAAACAATGAAATAGAGCCATAATCATAAACATTTAATTTAACAATTTCAGGTTAGTACAAGAGGGTAGGTGTACTCATGGCTTGGTGTCTATAATAGCAAAATGCAAAAAGGCTGTATAAAATCGGGGCAGAGGGGGTTAAGCTGAGTCTGGAGTAAACAAGGCAATATTTTCATCCCATGGCACACCCTGGTGCTTTCAGAAAGTAGACATGTAACTGGAATATCAGGCATTGGTAAGAATTCTGCAGAAACTACGTCTTTACAAGAATAAGATTATCTCCAGTGTCCAAGTCAAAGGCAAAATGTAAATGGCATTCTAGATTCATTGATATTTAATTCTCATTGAAACAGACTCCACACACATATGGCTGTTCCCCAGGTATTTCTTGTCCCAAACAATTACTAGCACCTATGAATGATCTTTCTGTCTCTCAGAGAGCATACATGGTGAAATGAAGCTACGCCCTTACAAACTGCCAGGGAGGCACAAGGGAGGAGTGACCACCACCCTAGCCTTTTCACAGCTCTGACCAAAGCTAAAAATAAGCAGCAAAACAGGGAGAAGCCAGTTTCCCAGTGGGAGAAGAATACTGCTGTCATCTTGAAAGATGCTTTATGTCACTTGTGCTCCTGGGGACAACGGGTCCAAGTGATTCTTATTTTGTGTCCTAAGCTTGTCACTGACCTCGGCACCCAGCTACGTTGCACTGTTTTCTGTGAGATTACCCAAGGCAAGCTCATCTCTGGGAATATAAAACTATTGCCAGGAACTCCCACTGATGCAACAACATTCTTTCATCACAAGCTGCAAAGCTAAAAGCACACTTCAGTCTTAACTGCAATAAGAACCCTTGGCCAGGCTCTGGAATAGCTGCATCTTTTCCCAGCAGATTCTCGTTAAAGAACTTAATGGCTACATGAAAAATGAAACCAGTTCTAACTACTTACCTTCTTAAGGTAGTTTCACTAGAAATTAGATAAGGTCCTTCTTCCCCAAAATCATTGCCTCTTTTTTAATAAATCACATTTTATTCCCAAGAATTTGCATTTGGTGAGCATGAAATGACATTTTTGTGTAGCCAGTTAGTGAAGCACATGCAACAACACTGAAAACAAGTTAGGTCGAAGATGCAATGCAAAGACTTTGATTCAGAGTTTCCTCACCTGCTTGCTTCCTTTAGAGCAAACACAATACTGATTTTTTATTTGCCTCCCAGGTCTCTGTTTCTCATCATTGAACCCCGCGACAGTTGAGAGCTAGGCATAACATCTGCTTAACAGCAAGTGCACACCCAGCTCTGCTACTGCTAATGAAAATTCCTCATGTCAAAAAATCAGGTAAACATAACTCAGTGGTTTTGCACCAGAGTAGGAATCTGTGCACTTCAGACATCTTCATGTGGACTTGAGGGAGCCTGAGAGCCCTGGAAAATAAAAGACCCAGCACCATGTAGCAAGGAGTTGGTAATGGAAGCTGTTCAGTGTCCTCCCAGCTCTCTGCAAATGTGCCTTCAACTCTGACCCACTTTACTGGGTGGTCACATGTAACCCTTTCTCTTTTTAAGATTTGCATGTGTACATAACTGAAAAATACTTATATATAATCTCCTCCATCAATATAAATAGGCTGCCAAGCTCTGAAACTACCAGGGTGTACTAAATATGCGGTTCATCTGGTTCCTGGGGTTTTTATACAAGCTAAGATCAGCTTAATAAAAGTATGGGAAGACTGAGAATGAGTAATATCTGCAATGTGTAGTTCTTTATGTAATACCTCTTTAACTGGCAGTATTTCGTTCAAGCTATTGCCTAAGATTCAGATTCTGTTCTTCTTTCAGAAGTTCCTTTAATTCCACACCAGTACAGTTAACTGTTTATTTACAGCTAACCAAATTGAACTACTCATTGTCAGTTTGGGCTGGTCAGTTTATGGTTGGTAAATGTCTGAAGTGTAAAATATAACATCTTTTCCAAACATTTGTTCCTCGCAATCTTAATAATTCTATGTATGATTTTCATTGTCTGCACAAATATCCAGTCCATTTTTGCATCTGGTTAAGTTCGTGGCTTCCAAGAGAAATTAATTTCAAAGTCCAATTATGTGCTGGGTAAAAAGGTATTTTTTCAGGGTTGAATTTTATTCTTCCTAATGGCATTGAATTGAATTTGTCTTCTGATTCTGTATTATGACACTGTGAGAAAATAAGCTCCCTACATCTTAGCTACTGATACACACTTTCAGGATTATCAGTTTTATAAAGGACAGTCTTATTATCCTTATTTAAATAAGAGACAACAGTTTCAGGGATAGATGCAGTGATTAACAGATGAATGATACATTTTGAGTTAATATTCTCAGAGTTTTTTCTTCCTTAATATTTGCTACTGTCACAACCAACTTCCAAGAAAGGCTTTCATCCACTGCCTGTGACCCCCCCACTTTACCTGATATAGTGAACCCTTCTCTTCCAACCATACTGACTCCAAAGTCCAATAGAAACAGTGGAAGATTCCCATTGATTGCAGAAAGCCTGTAATCAGGTCATGGTGATGTGCAGTGTTAAAGGGACACTTTGTGTTGTTTTTTTTTTTTTCTCCTTCTAACTCAGTCTGGGAAGATTTGGTGCTGTTTCCAGACTGCTTCAGTCTCTCTGCCCAGGATTTAGTTTTATTAATGTGTGTAGAAAAAGTATAATACACAAGGTGATCTTTTCTCCTAAACCCAGGATTGTTTCCGTGTCTGTTTATTCCCTTTAAGTTTCTACTTAATAGGCTGTTACCCTGAGTTGTAGCTTCTGTTTCCTACAAGAACTAACTTGCTTCATTTGTCTGTCCCCACGATACAGGACTTTTCTCCTGAAATCATATCCCATATAAGCCATTAGTCTAACCAGTCTGACTCCTGAGGAAGCTGATAAATCAACAGTAATCTAAACCCCAGCCACCCATCAAGTGCCAGCCTATGTCAAAGGGCATGCGGTTCTGTGTAATGAGCTCTGCCCTGGAAGGACAGAGAAAATACAGCTTGATAGTTGATGAACATTTGAGATTCTTTCTCCTTCTGAGCAGGATTGTGATTTTCCTGCATTTCAGTAAAATACTTAAAAGCTAATTTAGTCAGTGTGTTGGTGGTGGTTAGATGTGCGTGCTTGACCACTAAAAACTGAACTGGCAAGATACACGTTCCTTTCTCCTTAAAGTCACTTAAGAGAAGGGGAAATTATTATCTAGAGTGAGCTGTCAACCCTTATGCCAGCTTTCCTCCTGATATGATTTATAAAACAGCCAAGATAACCTCTGGGGGGGAGCTTTGCAATGGAAATAGCAAGTGATTCTTATTCTAATGAACATAACACTGTCACAAGTTTAAAGTTCAAATCTGAGGTACGAAGGTTTGGGGGGGAAAAAAGAGCCCGGAAAATATGAATGTGACAGCATATGTGTTCCTTGCCTGCACAGTGTATGAAACAGGAGAAATAGGCAAACTTTATTTTTCTAATGAGGTTTAAAATATTTTTCAGTCTTTATCAGGCAGAAGTTCCTCAATACTGGTTGGGGTTTTTTTTTTGTTGCAGGTTTTGGGGTTTTTTTTGCTTCACACTCTCACCAGTTGAGACAAGGCATTTTTCTCAGAGTAAGTTGTGTGCCTTTGGTCCTTCAGCATTGCAAAATGTACTGTCACAATTGGCACTCATTAAATAAGCCTTTGTTGGTAGCTGCAGCCAACAGGCAGAAGGCTGAATGGACTAAAGGAATTTAAACTCCTGGAGGAGGCTTGTCCTGACCAGCATTTAGAAACACCAAATGAGGATTTATTGGAGAACTTATTTCTTCCCATTCTTTTAAAAAAAACAAAACAGGAAAAGAAAAAAATCCCATTACTGGGTATCTGACAGCTTTCATTGATATCTAGCCTACTTCAGAACTGCTTTAAAAATAGAAACAGACCCTTTCCTAGAAACTGTTACATGAAAAAGAAAAAATTAGAAACTGTATAAATCAATGGCAGGTTAACCTGCCCCTGAACTTACCCAGCATATTTCCTATGTTAAGAGCTGTGTGAGTGCAATTTAGATAGTCAGTGAACCATAGTGTCTGTAGGTTTGCTGAGGCTGATAACTCTTCAATGTCTGGTCAGTATCTTTCTGTCTCAAGGCTAGAGTTGCATGAGATCCTTGCTATCAGCTGAAGTCGAAAGAGCCAGCTGAGTAGAAAAGGATAGTGAACTAAAACTTGAATAAAGCTGTAAAAACACTTACAGTAATTCTGCTTATTAACCTCACTTTCTGAAGTTATATTTCACTTTAAAGCCTTGTTTTAGTGGGAAGCTCACATGTTGTACTAGCTTCTGGGTGCACTGCCAGGTTGGATATGGTGTGTTGGTGCCTCATGGGGTTCAAGAATTTTGTGTTGATCTCTTCCTCAATAGCCCAGCCACCCCCATACAGGTACAGAAGGGGACAACATCCGTGTGGCAAGCTCCTGCTCAGTGGAAACATGGAACTTTTCAGTGGGACACCAAAGGAATGTTTATGTCCTGGAAGTGATATTGAATGTATCAGAAACCCCAAAAAATCCCTTCTGCTCATTTAGGATGGTTTGTGTGAGTTACACAGAATGTATTCACAGCTAGCAGGAATATGTTCCACTGCCATGCACTTGCTTGCTGTGGAGTCCTGCCATGCTGAAGTTCCATACCTAGCAGCAATATTAATTTGATCCCACTTATTTTGCCTTCTCACACAAAAACTGTGTACTTGTGTACTTACAAAAAGGTACTGGATAGCCTGGAGACATAAAGAGTTAAAAAAGAGGAAGTGCAGAGCTAAGTCATGTTTTCCAATGTGGCACATGACTGCAGCTCACTTTATTGTATTGTGAAAAATAGAATACAGTCTAAACTACTTTCAAAAAACCAAAAACATGCTTGAGTAGTATTTTCTTAAGCCTTATCTGCTTAAGTAACTAACTAGCGGGACAGATGGTAGATAAAAGAAAGCTGGATTTCCAGGGAACCCAAACATCCCCTTGGAATTTTTGAAAAACAAAAAAAAAACGGAAAATGAACAGATCTCATCATACTCCAGCTGTTCCCAAATGATAGACACTACCACAGCATTAGAAGGTTCGTATTTACTCTGTGAACCTGACTGCGTATGGGACGTACCTGACATTCAGGGAGCAGCAGCCAGGTGACAAGTACTCTGTCATTCTGTGGCACAAAATGCACACTGAATGGGGACAACTTAGCTTAATATTTCTTTCCTCAGTAATGTCTCCTGAGATATGGTCAGTGCAGGTTTGGATTAGGGAATGCAAAAGCTCAGTATCACAGCTTGTTGAAAAAATCAGGAAGACACTGGAAATTCTCTCTTTGTTTTCAGCAAAGTTGGAATTTCCACAGGCGAAATAAAATCAGTAATTCCTGATAAATACAAAGCTTAGTATTAAAAAACTTTGACAGTAATTAAAAATAAGCAGCCTCTCAGTTTTCCATTAGCAGGTGTCTCAGGCCTTGTTGGAACTCTTATTGGCACAGATAGATACTAAATACAGTATTTTGCCACCATCATGGGATGATTTGTCTATGGAATATAATTTTTTACACAGCAGTTATACTTCAAGTGGTAAATAAGGCTTTGTCTGTGCTCCAAAATTGCGCCACTCTAAATATACCGCTGTAGTTAAAGGAACACAACCCACTGGTGGTTGTTACAGCCCTGTAAAATAGCATTCAGTCATGTAGTCATCCCTGTATAGCAAGGGGAGCATATCTGTGGTGATTTTGTACTGCACTGCACACTGAAGTTTTTATTGGTGTTATGGTAACAGCTAAAAGAAAAAACGCAACTAAAATGTTATGCTGGGAAAAGTCTTGAGTGCAGATAAGGCCCAAATCAGAAAGATTGTAAGCAACTTCAGGTACAAGCCACATCTTCTTGTGGTTAAGGGTAACAGTAGCACATTACGGGCTGTATTAAATATAATTAACAACGACAAGAGTGTGGCAAAAATATTTCACTGAGGCAGGAAAATAGGTTTCTGGCAGTAGCATCAGCAGCCTTACCACTGAGCACAGAAGAATTTCTCAGGATCCAGCTCTTGTGCTGAATATATCAGAAATCACAGTATCACCATGTTACGAAGCCACTCCTGAGAACGGAATAGAAGTCTGCCATTGCAAAAAATTGCTAAATATCTTGCAATACTTGGAGTGTAGTATTTGTTTCCTAATTTCAAATAGGCAATGAAAAACAATTCATTCCAAGGGTTTCCGGTAAGGATTACAGCTGGGTAAGGCTTATTTTAATGCCTGATTTTGGAAAAATCAGATTCACTTAAATTAATTGCCTTTTTGAAAGGCAGAGCAATTTAGAGAACATCTAGCTGAAAAAATTCTGTGGGTTTAGGACAGAAGTTATTCTCCCAACAAGACAGACATCAACGTAATGCTCAGTACCAGTGCCAGAAAGGCTTTAAACAGTGTGCCCCACACGTCAAGCACATGATCTGATTGTCACAGTTGGATACTTTGGAAAGGCTTCTGGTTTTTTCCCCTTCCATGTTAAATCTGTAATGGCTTTTATTTCATCCTTATGTAAGTAGAGTCATTATTTAGGATCTTGATTTCCGCTGATCTTATTTAGGATTCTTTATTTCTGTATTTGGCCCTGCTGTTGATTTGCAAGGGAGCCACAACTTCTGTGTGTCATACATTCTCTCCATCATCGTTCGCTGTACACCCATCTCCAATGTGGCAAATAACATTCCCTGCCTATCTGACAGTAACGTGCCAGACTTAATAAGCAACAGACGACGTTTTCAAAAGTGACTAGTTAGAGACATCCAGTGAAATGAGGCTCTTGAAGACTATCAGGCTGAGCCTCTGGATACACATTCACACTTAAAAGTTCACAAGAAGTTGTTGAAAAACAGTTGGTGCTCTGATAAGGTACATTTTAAACACACTACTATGTATCATAGCAAATATATTCATGGCTACTTTCATACACATATTCTGAAAACTAACTCTTTCCCTTATTCAATGCCAAAGACTTGAAGTCCTGCTTACACTTCATTGATATATTCCATTTTCTCTCACAGAGAAGGGCAAACTCTGCCAGACCTACTGAGGGTTATCTGCAAGATCCAGAGGTGAAACACACTATGGAATATGAGAAGAAAGAAGTTGTAAAACTTGACTAAGAGTCAAGCTTAGATCTTGCTCGGGATTTTACAACTTCGTGAAAGCATGCTTGTGTGCCTGCCAAAATTTTTCACTGTTAAAAATATGTATCATAAATTCATCACCAAACTGGAAGAAGCAGCCACTTGTACAGCACACACAAGTTCTATACGGCTGTTTTCGTGATGGATATCTCACTTGCTGACCTGATTTCAACTGGTGTCAACTCAACACATCACTGTAAACTTCTTTGGATGATTAGAAAACATTCCTCTGAAGTATGCGAACAAACATAAGCTGCAAACACTGTGCGCTGGAGATCTGTCTTGCAAATGTAGCATCTCTGCAGTGGGACTATATAACTATGCTATTTTTTCTTCCATCAGCTGCCTGATTATTAACAGTTAATTGCAATCATATTAAACATCTCCCTGCCATTTTTTTCAGCAGGAAGCATGATTCTTTTCTCTTGGAAGGAGCCAGACCAAGCTATGTGCTCAATCAACCATAAGTAAATGTAAGAACCAATCTGAATTCAGTGTTTGTTTTAATGTAGTGTGGTACGGTAATCTGGGAGACATAAACTCATTGCAAGTCTTCCATGGAATGTGAACTTGAAATTATGAAAAGGCACTGGAACCAAAGGTGCCCTCCTCCTTCCTTGAAACAATTGCCAAACATGCTAAATATGTGGCTGTATTTAGTAACTATATATTCCTCTGAAATCCCAGTTTTGTATGCCCTGGAAGGATTGTTGGATCTGTAGCACCTGCATGTTCAGAAGATTCCCTTTGCACAGAGCATGCTCCATTCTGTCCTTGCTCCTAAGTGTGCGCCAAACTGCAGGCAGCAACTACTAATTTTTTGCTGGTTTTAGTGCTTCTGGGCATCAGAAGCTGCTGCAACATGGAGGAGGAAAACTCCGTTTCCCAACTGTCTCAGCTAGCCTGCAGTGTGGAGAAGGTTTAAAAAAATAATAATTCAACTTCATAGAGTTAGTCAGTATTTCAAAATTGTGTTTGTGGCAGATTTGGAAGAATACCCCAACATTTTTAAGTTCTCATTGATGGAAACAACCATGCTGGTGTGTTCCAGCTGTTCCAAAGTCCAGCTGTTGGCCTGGGGATCCCAGCCCTGGCAGATGATTAAAGAGATGTAGGCTCTGGAGCATCTGTCACTCCTGACTTGAAGGGAGTTCAGCCAGCAGGCTGCCTGGGAGTGGTGGACAGCAAAGTAGGCAAGTCTTGCATGCGTCTGGCCTGACAAGCATGAATCTGCTGGATTTTTGCTAATCTAGACCCTTATAGTGTAATTGTTTGATTTTTAAAGAACTGGCCTATTCTAAGAAAAATAAATTCTCACCAGTTTCTGTTTTTTGACATCTTTCTTTACCTCTCCATCCTCCTCAAAGAAAAGGCAGCGAAACTGTAGAAAAGGAGAATGAAGAAAAAGGCAGTGATAACAGAAAGGATGGGAACGGGCTGAAGAGGAATAATCTTCCTCTTTAGGAAGAAGAGCAATCTCAGTTGCTGCTGCTCTCTGCAGAGTAGTAATAGGAGTGTGCAGGTATAGAAAAAGGTAAATAAAAGCCAGGTTAAATTGGAGATAAGTAAAAATATAGGAGGGCAGAGGAAGGGAGAGGATGGGGCAAAATCATAGCAAAGGAAAAAAGGTGGAGACTGGAAGGAAAAGGTGGAAGCTTTTTTTTTCCCCTTAGCTTAGCACTTGGACTTGGCAGTAGTCTGCAGGCCCACCCCTCTACCTCATCCACTCCACACTCTGCAAAATGTAAAGCTGAGTTTTACAGAAATTCTCATTTCACAGCAATTATCCCCAGAGTAAACCCATCTTGTGCTTTGAGGTTATTAACAAATTTTATTTTTTTAATTAAAGACTATTCACAACAGAGAAGGGGGGGAAAAAAAAAAAAAAAAGACTGAACAGATTTGCACAGGCCGTCCGAAGTTTAACACTTACTATTTTTAAAGTACTTGTCTTATAGTCTCACTGTTCTCTCAGGTATGTTTGTGGTGTTTTGTTTGGGAAAGTGGACGGAAGGGAATTCTGTATAGCAGATAGAGAGATATCATGGTAGTAAAAATTAAATATAATCTTTACTAAAACTCTGCAAGGTGATGAGGTATCAGTTCCTTTTATATGCGTGTGGACAGATTTCTCAGGCCACTTCCAGACTCTCCTCTGTTACAACCTGAGGTCTTCCCTCCAACATTGATGCCCACTGTCACCCATGGAGAAAGGCAAGCATTTGGTGATATGGCTGTATCGTTGTTAAACAGTGTCACCTGTGTGGTCCCCTTGTGCATCACTTGGCACTTAGGCTTCTCCTTCACCATTCCAACTTGGCCAGAGGAGCTGGCGGACGAAATCAGGGTGTCCCTTTGCTTTTCTTTTCCTGTCAGATTCTGGTGTGATAAGCAAAATCTGGTTTGCATTCCTCCACCTTCATCTGTTCTGCCGCAAATACAATTACTTGATGTATGTTTCCCCAAGAGATTTCATATCTAAGATCTTCAAAAAGTCTGTCAAGGAGAAAGCGATAGGGAGGAAAGCTGAGAAACTCAAATGTGGTTTTAGGTCAGTGTGTAGTATGAATGTGACAAAACTTTACTGATGTACAAATGCTTATGTATCTAATTGTAAAATGTGAGCACCTAATACCAGATTTATTTCATTATTATTCCCTCTCTGTCTTTCTTTTTGAGTTTAGCCTTTCTTCCTGTGACAGTATCAATTCTTTTTCAATAGTGTCTTGCATCCCATTCTTTTTCATCTCTTTTTCAATACTACCCTTTTCTCTGCTAAATCATCAAAGATATTTTTGTTCTTTTACCTATTGTGGCAGAGTCTGTAAACACAATCTTAGAAAGAGAATTTCTAAGTGTAAGCATTTGTGATGCATTTGCACTAAAAGCTTTGAATTGCTATCTTTGATAAAGCTATTTGGTCTGATTATATTGTTTTGGAATCATACATTCAAGCACACTTCTTTGAAAAAATGAATTTTTCAAAGTGTATTATATTGCATGTCTCAAAATGGAGGAGAATTATTTTTAAATACTGTGTAATCCATGTAAGCAATCATATTTCTATCCTGAAATTCACACACAAGCAGTTAAGATTGAAATTTGAAGTCCAGTTTTTAAAAAACAACTCCTAATCTCTAAGATGTATAAAATATAAACAAAGTTAATAATAATTATTCCAGTTTTCATTCCTCTAAATTGCTTCCATACTTCGAAGACTTCATGGACAGATATTTCAGGCTGTTCTTGTATTGAACATGACAAGCATTCTGCATAAGCACTGAATAGCAGGTGTAACAGCCATCGATGGTTGTAGTGTGTTTTTTAAGCAGGAATTGAAAATATTTCTGAATACAAATTCAGATCTCATAGACTGGAGTTTAGGTGGGAGTAACTATACTTTTCAAAATTCAGTGATGTCTTTAAATCGCAAAAAGTAGCCATGAAAAAGTGTCCATGTCATCAAATAGCAGAGACCCAGAAGTACAGCCAGCTATAAAGTTCCATAATGTATTGATCTCAGCATTTGAGGCATGGGCAGACCTTCCCTTCATAAACCTTTCAGCTGAAGTCATGGCTACCCTGGGTCAGACATCACACCACCCACCAGTTCCATCGGTGGAAAGGATTATGTAATCCTTCTTTAATCTGTTTCAGTCAAGATCAGTCCGGTTAAACAGTAACTGAAGTTGAAAAAGTTAATCCACTATGTTTAAGTTAGTTAATTATTCAGGTTTTTTTCACCTGCCATGTTCAATGGAAAGACACCCAGAGAAATTAAATATAGATACTGCCCACACTTACACATTAACAAAATATATTTCCTTACTCTCACATCATCAGTGTAAACCATTGAACACACTCTGAGTCTCGTAATGTCTATTGATTTTCAAAAGCACGTTCCTGATGGAACTGAGCACCTTCTGCTGAGAGTGTCAGTGGGCCTTTAAAGTCATGCTTCTGCAATAATGATTCCTTAGCCATGTTCTCAAAAATATTTTTTTTATACGAGCATACTGATTTTACTCTCTACTAAGTAGGTATCTGGTGTCCCTCTCCTTTTTCTATGTATTGATGGTTTTAAAACAAGGAACTGAACTGCTTTTAATGAAAAAGCATGCATTGTTTGAAATTATAGTCAAATCACTTAAAACATGTAAGACACTATCTTGTCTCTAGTAATAAATCAGTAGCATACATGCTGCCTTATCAGATTTCAAGACAACTCAGGGTACTTTATTATAAGCTGTACAGTGGTTTAATACTGTGTTTTACTCCCACTATCTAAAGTCAGAGAGAAAATGAGGGAATTCAAGGTTTCCATTCTCTTTTTGACTATGTACGGTGTACTTAACCTCTCCATTGCATCTCTTTAAAGGACTGTAGGAAGAAAGCACTAGATGGATTCAGTGACAATATTTTAGTACAACATTAGTGAAACTCAGCAGTTGGCTGAGGAATTGCGTTGTCTGAAATCTGGAGGTAACGGTGCCAGAAGATTGGTATCTGAGTACATTCCATGCCTTTCTTTAGGCACCAGGCAGCCATAGCTCTTGTGGATTGATGTGAAGACTGGAGATGCTGAGCACTTCTGATAAGGCAGGCCACAGCTGCATTGAGACTCATATCTGGACCAAGGATTCTGCCCTTTGCTAAGGTTTCTATGTGCTACCGGATTCACATTTGGAGGCTGTAAAAATCCTAGAGGTGGATATGGTGAGAGCTAAGCCTCTGTGCGGCACCTTTCTCAAACTCTGGTACAAGGGTACTGGGGAAGGGAACAACAAGGAAGAGAAGATGGAGAGCTTATGGCCCACACCACTGAGTTAAAATTATATGGTGTCCCAAGCACTGGCTGACTTCCATGGAAATTAAAGCAAGCAGTTTATGAAACCTGCTGCTACCCACAGACTGTGCTTTCAGAAGCTGTGCGTGGAATTCCCCAGAATTATTACTAAAATATTGACTGTTTGTCATCTGCATTTGAAAATCAGAGTTCGGAAGAGCTGATTGGAACAAAATGTGTACAGGTATGTCTGCAGACTAGTATGCTTCAAAAAGCCGTATGATGAGGGTGCCCTTTAGTCATTTTTGTGGTCTTACTATGCCATACAGGGAGAAGACGAGCAGAAAGAAGGTTGATTATTATGATGCGTGTACATCTACATGTAAAAATGTGGAAGTAACATGATACAACCCTCCTCAGCAAGCAGGGAAAGTCCTAATGGCCTGCCTATTTCAAGTTATGGATGAGACTCATTCCCGGGGGTTTTAGATCTGGAATTCTTACTCAGGCTCATCTTTCTTCACAAAGGTTTCAAAAGCCCAGAGAAAATCAAGAGTTCAACCTGGATTATATTGTTTTAGTATCCTAAGAGATGTTTGGTTTCTTGTTTCCATAATTAAAACTACAACTGCAGCTACATATTTACCCTTCCTTATGCTGGATTAGATCCTAGCAGTAGCATTTTGTAGTACTTGTAGCTTGCTAATTCAGCATGCTGGGACACCAGTCAAAGGTCATTACAACAGTTAGATGCAGGTGACATAGAGGCCCTACTGTAGTTATGTGCCAAGAGAAAAAAAGAGGCAACATGTGGCTTCTCACTTTGGAAGAAGCATGTGGCTTCCACATTAAATGTCAAATATAAGAGAAAGCTTGAAGAAGTGCCTGCACTTGGGAGATCACAACAGGATCCAAACTTACCGAACCTGTTCAGACTCAAGCTTCAGTTCAGATCCATGTCTAGAAGATATATCCTGAAACCCTTAGCAAAAAAAAAAAACCAACCAAAAAAAAACAACCAACCAATCTTGTTTGAATCATGCTTGGTACAAAACTTCAACCTGCCTGGTTTTAATTTACTACAAGAATAAGAGCTAATTTTGAAACAGTTCTACTGTACATATCCCTACATTAGGAGTGCAACTTCAGTTTCACTCCTTTTAGGCAAATTGCTGACAATAGAGGACATTGTACCCAGTACTCCAGACATCCCCTCAACAGTGCCGAGGAGAGGGGAAGGATCACCTCCCTTGACCTGCTGGCAATGCTGACATCTTTCATAAAGACTGAAAACTCCATTAAAAACCAATTTTAATGAGAAAATATTGGCCATTACAGGAGGGGCATTTTCAATTCTGCCAGTTTCTCCCTCAATCAAGCCACACAAGGAACTGTAGACAAGGTCTATAGTAACTCACACAGTTTTCAGCTTGTGGACATTCAAGCTTCCAGATGAATAAATAAAGTTATGTCACACTCTTTCCTGCACCAGTATACAAGGCAGAGATGTGTGTGAACAGATGAGGGAAATGAAAAATGCTTCAGGATCGTTATCTGAAACTTTCTGTTATCAACTTTTACATGATCGTCTGTTTATGAGATTTTTATATGGACAGATGATCTAGGTTTCATATGATCATTGGCCCATGCCATGAAATCTGTGAAATTCCAAATATTTTGTGGACAAACCCAAAAACTTTGAAATGTTTCTTTTCCCTGTGTTAAAGGATGCTCTGCTAGCTCTAGCATTCAGCTCTCATTTTCTACCATTCTCCTACATCCAATGAGCCACAGTGTGCTTTTCCCAGATAGTCCTTTCTCACTCCTGTCTGTTGAGGATGATCTATTTTGTAGATATAATTAACTATTCATTGACACAAAGCCTTGAATTTGCCTCTCCCCAAATTCCAGAGGAGCAGCCCTAATCTCTAGGTTACAAAGTCAGCTTCCCTACAGCTCATAAAGCTTTACACAATGTGTTACAGCTCCAGCAGGAGAGATTAAGAGGCTATCTGGGCACTGCAGTGGTTGGAAAACTCTTCAGCGAGGTGGGAGATCTGCTGTCAATCCCCTGTTCTGATGAATATTTGCTTCTAAAAAAGATGCTGACATCTTTCCTGGCTTCTCTGGAACCAGTTATGTTGGATCAGGGATGAATTTAGAGCAGAAACTGCAGAAACTCTGTCATCACACAGTACTTATATATGTATTTTAGAATACTAACCACAGTCTACTAAATGGACTTGAATATAAATGAACTGTCACTATGGGAGAATAGTTGAAATCATCTTGGATATACAGATAATATTGTCTCAACTGTGAACCCTGCTTTAGAATCTCATTTCAGTCTCTACCTAAAAATCTATATGTCAAAAGAAAATATCCTGAGTGCCATCTACAAACTATAACATGACACAAAAAAAGCCATCTTTCTGTATGATAGAGCTACTTCTAATTTTCCCATTAGACCAAACGACATCATAAAGAATATCTGCCAACAACATGATATAAAACCATACCATGCATCATGAAAAATAATTGCAATTCAATTACTCCTGAATTATAAAACCGTCAGCTAGGTGCAATAAGACAAAAGCCTTAGAACATATGAAAAACTGCTTTGCATAGATAATTATATATGTTTGAACAAAATCCCCCAAATAAAACATGTGCGGTTTGAAGGAACAGGATAATCATGCCAAAATAATTCTCATTTATAGCAAAGGTTTGAGGATCAGCAATTTTAAAACCATCTCCCTGAAAAAAAAATTATAAAAGTAAATTAGCAAACCTTTCTCACTCATAGAGGGCATACCCAGCAACTGGGCAAGAAACTGGGGGGTTTTGTCCTCTATCATCTGCTTGCTTAGATTCTGCTTTGGCAAAGTATTTACTGTTGCTGCTCAGAATCACAACATGGTTGAGGTTGAAGGGCATCTCTGGCAATTGCCTAGTCCACCCTCCCCCTACTCAAAGCAGAGTCACCTACAGCAGGTTGCTCAGTGCTGTGTCCAGTTGGTTTTGAGTATCTCCAAGAATGGAGACTCCACAACCTCTCTGGGCAATCTTTTCCAGTGTTGACAACCCCAGAAGTTTTTAATTATGTTTAAATTGAGTTCCCTGTGCCTCGGTTTGCACCATTGCCTCCTGTCCTGTAAATGGGCACAAATGAACAGAACCTGGCTCTATTGTCTTTGCACCCTCCTTTTAGGTATTTATATATAAAGGTCCCCCTGAGCCTTCTCCAGGCTGAACAGTCCCAGCTCTCAGCCTCTGCTCTTATGTGAGATGCTTCAGTCCCCTCATCATCTTCATGGCCCTCCACTGGATGTGCTCTAGTATGTCCATGTCTTGTACTTTCTTGTACTTGCACTTGCTTAGGTGCTGTGGAAAAAGCTATGGAAGTTTTGCTTCCTGTCAGTTCTGTGCTTTAGCCACACTCCCTGCTTGAACAGGAGAAAGAGAGAGACAACAAAGTACACTGGGGAAAAGTAGGACTCAGGGAGAAACGGCTACAGAAGTCTTTCATAGAACAAGCAGAGAAAAGACAGCTTTTTGCAGAAGAGGTCCTGTCTGCACTCTCCACCGGGACCTCTTGGGCATTCTTGAGAGAGGGATTTGATTCTCTGTCTTGATATGTTACCTTTTGGCAGAATGAAGAAGAAAATGGCTTTCCCACATAATTTTTAATTATGACTATAAAAGTTAAAACCAAATATACTTCTTAAAATACAGCTTTTCCCCAAAGTCTCACCCTGGTCTTGCATTTTCACAGATGAAAGTTGTCATGGAACAAGACAGATGTTACATCTATCCTGCAGCAAGGCAGAACTGGGCTAAGGTTCCTGGTCACATCTGGCTAAAGTGTGGAAGGTTTTGCAAGAATACTTACCAAATACTTACTGAAGGGAGAATGAATTATTCAAACACAATGTGGTACCATAGTCCCAGTACTTCCCAGAGAATTTCTCATATAATCAGTACTTTTAGTAACTAGTTATTTCATAGATGCTATTTCTCAGCCTTCAGATTGTATTTTTATAACATTTAATAGATCTTTATAAAATATAAAATAATTTTATTTGAATAGATTTGCTAATCTAACAGATTTTACAAATAAGCTTTCTCAACATCCTGATGACTACGTTTCAGTTTCTTAATTGACCTTTTACATGATTCACAAGTCACTTGGGGTTTTTGTGTCTTTATTCTTCTGGTAGGTAGTCAGAGAAATATTAGTCAGCATTTTTACTGATGCTGATGAAATTCTTCAGAAGCATCACATTCAGGTTTCAAATGCTGTGAACTCCAGAAGCACCGTCATATCTTGTCCCGGTTCTGATTCAAGGATATCTGCACAGCAGCCAGGGTACTCTGAGACTGCAGTGACAGGCAGTGCAGAAATTGCTAAAACGGTTGTCTGAGGTAACATTTTAAATAGAAGTTTCATTATTCACCTATGAAATAGGATATAGGACATAGCAAATAAAACATTGTCCGAAGTGACACTTTAAGATAAAATGAAGGGACAAAAAGGAAGAAAAAAAGTTGACAGAAAAAGACAAAGAAAGTTCACACAAGTTCAATCTATTTTTTTTAATATGAACCCTTGCTTTATGTATTCTACAATTATACTCTGTGCTTACAGCTATTTTGAAGTCCTGTGAAGCACATTCACAAGTGGCAGGTCATCTCCAACCTGTACAAGACCACAGCTTCTAGTACTTATTTTTTATACCTCAAAAGACTGGTAATTTGTTGATTTTCCCCCTACTACGGATGTAACTGCAGGGAAGGAAGAAAAGAGAGATGGATATACCTAATACCAGAGTGCCTGACCCTTTCTCTGAGGCCACACATTGTGCTAGACGAAAGCAGGCATGAGCAGCACCTGCAGAAAGCAATGGTTAGCTACCCTTGCTGAAGGGCGTCCTGCAGGGATCACACTTGGGCTGGTAGTTGCTATTGTGTGTTAAATTGAGCATTTCTTATGTGCATAAGAGAAGTAAATTAAAGTGGTGATTTTGAAAAGCATGAAGTCTAGTCTTAGCCTGTGCTTTTACCACATCTGTTTTTTCTGTCACTAACCTTGTAACTCTTCTAATTTGTCACCTGGAGCTTTAGCAAGACAGTTGGTGCTAGAAGTATTGCTCCAAACTTGTCTTTGCATCATTTTCCTGCTTTTTATCTTTCTGTCATCCAGCTTGGAGCTGTGTTTCTTTACTGTGGCTGCCTGCTCAACCTACCACCTTGGACCTGTGCTTACACCATCAGGCAGCAAACCCCAGGCATGTTTACCCCTGCTTGGCAATGCTCTTGCCCAGACCTTTTGCTCTGCCTTTCTTCGGACTTTGAAATTGCTGTCCTCAGGTCAGTGGTCACTGAGCCAACTTCTCAACACATGCAAGTTAGTGGGAATCCTGGTGCTAACTAGAAAGATTTGACCCATGTAATTTTGTATTTACAGTGTCACAGCTGAAAATGTGTTTTGTGCATGTCAATTATGTTTCAGCCCCAGATATTTAGCAGGAACCACAGCTGCTACTATGATGAAGGGCAACACCTCTTACATGTTCGTTGAAAGAGTAAGAGTAAAGCTGAATGAAATTTGCTAAAACATTAGAGAGACTGACCCTTCTAGAACATAAACAGAGGTCTAGAGCCACTACTACCTTTTAGCCAGAGGAATGGTTGCACTGGACAATGAAGTTCTACCTCTTCAATTTCAGTAAACTACCCCCATGATAAAAACACTAACGATTGTCACTTGTCAAAGAAAATTAGAGAAAAATTTGGTTCCAACCTGTCCAATTTAATTTGCTTG
Source organism: Ibycter americanus (assembly GCA_035590275.1). Taxonomy (NCBI): domain Eukaryota; kingdom Metazoa; phylum Chordata; class Aves; order Falconiformes; family Falconidae; genus Ibycter; species Ibycter americanus. The sequence goes on from JAVJGI010000060.1 coordinate 22,011,481, forward strand.
CCTAATGCTAATGCATAGGTTCCAGTATGAATAGAAGTAACCTTCTACCTTGGGTGATAGGCTACCAAATAGCAACTCTTTTATTAATGGCCGAAACTCTAGTGAGCTGACGTTGTCATGTGAGAATATTTTTATAAACCTCTCTCCAAGATCTTACTGTTTTATTTTGAGAGCTAGACTTTAAAGAAGACTTGTTTAAAAAAATATATACAAAGCCCTTACTGTCAGACAGAGGTACTGCCAGAAGGGCTGGATTTTGAAATAGCAGTTATTTGGTGCAGCTAGCTTCAGTTTATATAAAGATCTACGTATGTTATCACAAGTAATAGTTCTTCATCAGGCATTATGCAGTCCTACTACCTTATGTATTAAGAATAAGCCAAGGGAATGCCAGGTGATTCAACTAGAATTCAACTAAAACCATCTTAAGTAATTAGGTGGACCACCTATATTTGTTACAGAAGTGATTAAAAAAAATAAATCAATAAAGATCATATTGTTATACAAAGTTGTATATTTTCTTAGCATTGAGCGTGTTAACTCATGTACTGATTGTGATTTGTGGCTATCATAACCACCATACCTATATTAGTCACATGCAAAGGCAATTCAAAAGTAACAATGAAAATCACCCACCTCCTGCTTTCTATGGCATTTATAAGGCTCAGTTAATTACTCCTTTTCTCTAGCTTGCAACCCAAAATTAGGGTAAATGAAACCACATGAGGACTAAGAGACAGCCATCCCAACTAGTAGTCCTGCTGTTTCTAATGGTTCCCATGGTATGATTCACTTTGAATTGCTACCACCCATGAGAACAGGTAAACTTTGTACTCTTTAAAGAGGAACAATTTGTAGGAAACCAGACTATTTTACATTGGAATGTCTATAGTGGCAGAAGTATATTTATCTTGATGTTATCTATCTGATCCTAGAATACAGCTGTATTTCCTTAAAAAAAAAATTCTTAATGAACAGTTAGATAAGAGTAGCTTCATGCAACAGAAGATACATGTGCCTGTTAGTTAAAATACTGTCGTTTGTCCTGCTTTGATTTGGGATTAGCTTCATTAGGCTTTGGTGGAGAAGCTAAGCAGAATTATAAGTGATTTCTAGTTTGGCTTTCTCTGGTTGGTTTATCCAAATGAAGATCATTTTAGCTATCATAGATCAGAAGACAGAAATAGTTCTTGGCATGCTACAAGTCACAGCTGCTTTCATCCCCAACTGGATGTCTCCGAAAAGTTCCTTTGCTGTCTGAGTTTTGCTTTAGACTCGTGCTAGATTAAAAAATGTATATTTCAGGATTACTTTAGAGAGCAATGTATTGCTATTTAGATTTAAGCTTCAGAGCTTCTAGACTTTGTGTTTGAATCACAGTTCCTTTTTGAGGGGGTTTGTTTGCTTTTTTGCTGGGGATTTTTTTGAGGTAATTTTGGAATCTATCCTTATCTATACTGGTCATATACCATTATGCATCTGTTTTGGGATGTAGGACTTCTCAGATATTAAATATAACTGAAATGGTAAAATTTGAGTAGTTATATGGGCAGATGGAAACAAACAACAGAGCCTGTGCCTCAAAAAATGCCATCAGAGGCACTGACAGCTCTATTTAGAGAAGCAGACCTGATTTACCACTGCCTTGTAAAATGTGTATGCAAAATAAATGTAGAATGCTTCTCATTCTTAGTTAGGAGTATTTTGAACAGGTGTTAGTGATCTTAATGAGCTCCATAAAATGGAGAAACTGATCTAGGAAATCAGCAAACTTCTCTGTGGATAAGGTAGCAAGAGCATTGTAAAGCAGTATAAGTTTGGCTCTTCCTAATTTCCTTTCAAGCTTCTAAATGCTTTTGGTTGATATGAAAGAATATATCCTCTGTGCCCCTGTTTTTTATGATGCATTGTAGCTATGGTGCAATGTCTGGCTAGAGAAACAGTTTTGGTTTAGGTTGCTTTTAGATTGCTTTTTTCCCCTTTGCTAATACATTCAACTTTCCTTTAAAATTTGCTTTTCTAACTTAAATGTAATAGCATTACTGATTTCTATAATTAGCTTTATCTGAATTTCAACCAAAAATAACAAGAAATGTAATAATGATTACATATTGTTACCTTAAAAAAAAAAACCTTCTCTTTATCTTTGCTTGCAGTTTTTCACTTGTTGCCTAATTAAAGTATTATTTTAACCAAATTATTTTCTTGATCTGTTGTTTGAATTCTGCTGAAAATGTTAGCTTTCATGTGTATATAGACCTTTATCTTTAACATACAGATATAATTGCACATACAGTATTGGATTCCCATAATTTAATAGGTAATATAATTCTGGGCGAAAATCCTGTTTACCCCCAAATGGACTAATTAAATAAACTGATTGAGTTCCTGAGTGTTGCTAAATCCAGAAGTTGAAATGTTGATATAGCTCTTTGGGGGTTTTGGGGGTTGGTTGTTGGAGGGTTTTTTATATATATACTCTTTGGACCTGCAGGTAATGTCACAAAAGTGACAGGTGCCCTAAGAAATTGTAGTAGTGAAGTGTGGAATTCAAAGCAAGAGTCTTACCAGTTTTCTGATTACAGTGGAGAAGAGAAGTATACCTGTACCTTAAGCTTCTCTACTCAGTCGTACTCCAAAAAGACAAGCATGCCTGATGCAGACAGAAGAGATATGCAAGAGAAGCAGCTTTTGAACCATACATCTCATGAAGAGCAAAGACTGTTACCTGGGAGAAGCAACCATGCCGGAAACCTGTCTCAGTCTGAGAAGAAACTCCAAGAGGCTATTTGTGTGCTGCTGGTGGAGCTGTGTGAGAGATTCACGTTCTTTGGCATTGTCTGCAACATGATCCTCTTCTGCACTGTCAAACTTGGCTATCGCAACTACCAGGCAGCTATTGTCAACATGTGCTTTGTAGGCACCTCTATGCTGACGCCAGTGCTGGCTGGCTGGCTTGCCGAATGCCTAGTGGGGAGGATCAAACTTGTGTGCATCTGCATGTTTCTGCACTTCCTAGGTAGGTGACACCCTAGTGACTCTTGTGTTTATAGTAATTCTGTTGCAGAAATGCATTATTGAGCATTGTGTTCGAAATCTAACTTTCCCCAGCCCCGTGGCCACCTTCTTTAACAGCTGTTACTGAGTTTCTCCTCTACAAAATGCACTGCAGTATTTTCGCCTATGTACTTTCGTGAGGCAGTGCTTTGAACAAGACTAAGGAACATTTAGTTGCATGTGTATCTTGTGGACAGTTGGTGCATAAACTGAGCTTCTCTAAAGTGGCTTAGCTATTCAGAATGCGGATGCTCAACTCTTAAAACTGGTCCCTTTAACAAGCTTCTAAGGTTGTTTGCGTTTGGTGCAAATGTGAGGCTTTAGTCAGAGAGACAGTTTGAGAGAGAGTTTGGAAACTGTTTCCGAGTTGTTAGTAGTCAAGATATTATTGTATTTAAAGGTATATGACTGTTGTATTTGGAAAGACGTATTTCAAGGACATACCAGTATAAACAAATTTTTTCTTAAGCAGAGAGGCTGTGTCCTAATAGCTCTGTTGAGAGCCTGCTCTCTGTTAGCACATTCTGAATCTTCCCCACATGTTATTCTGAAGATCTTTTATACAAAAGAACTGTTCAAACTAAGTGTGACCATTCTGTAGCAATTAGTGCATCTCACACCTGGTGGTTATTCTGTCAACTTAAACCAAGCTGATAGAAATACTTCTTACTTGGTCCAGTTGTTGAGTATAAGCAAGTCTGATTTCTGCAATGGCCAGCCACATTGATATTTTGACATGCAACAAAGCAAGGAAAAAAATCTGACTAATTCCTGAAATGTTCTTGAGCTGATTGCAAAACCATTGTGCAAGCAGTACGGAAAAATGATTGCTATTATGTTCCACTGTTTCTCCCATGGGCTTCTGGTTTGGAATCTCCTTCTGTCACTTGTCCTTTCAACACATATCTTAAAGTAGAAGACTGGTGACATAAACAGAATTTGGTGTATTTGGGTATTGTTTTAACCAGAACTTTTTTGAGATAGATCATTAAACATTCCTGATATAGTAGGGTTTGATTCACATTTGTAGTCTTAGTCATTGCTAGTCTAGGTGTTGACACACTAATATATTTAGAGTTTAGTTTCTAATTACAACTTGAAGAAGCTGTAGCTGATTAAATCTCAAAGACCCAGTGAGGTGGCAATTGCGATTGCATGGAATTGCTAGAGGTGGCAAATGCAATTCATGGCAGTGCTTCCATAGGTAAAGTTTCTGAAAATCATGTCTTTTCCATGAAGCTGCAGCAGAAAAAAAAGAAAATTTTCCACAAAATTTTTGAGAATTTATCTGTTAAATTATGATTCCCATTACAATTCTGGGGTTTAAAGAAGATGCAAAAAAGGCTACACTCCACCATGGGGTGGTTTCTTTTGCTGGCTGATGGGTGGTTCATCATCTGAAGATATATGTTTTAACTAGTGCCGTCTGGCAAGTGGAGAGCTACCACTCTCTGTATGCGGGCAATGGGGAAGGCCAGTGGATAAGTAATGTTTCCAGTGAGCTTTTCAGTTGATCGAAGAACCTGAAACAAGAACCCTACAAGCATTTCAGAGGATGATTGCTTTCTTGGAGGCCCTTAGTGGTCTTACCTTACTGTATATAAAGCGACAGCTCTCTACAGCATTAAGACTCCCTCTTTGCACTTCTCCATTGTGTGTCTTTGATTTTTCATCTTTTTTTCAACAGAACTGCTTTAAAAATATGTCTTATTCATCAGTCTGATTCCAATCCATTTCAAATGACAATTTTCTTTCCAATTCCAGGCACAGCGCTATTACCTGTTGTGGCATTCCCCTTTGAAGATATTTACATTGACAGACGACACATTCTTCATACACTGACCAAAAGGGAGCAGAAAATAGTATTCTACTTTGCGCTACTCACAGCTAGTCTGGGAATAGGAGGCATAAGAGCTATAGTTTGTCCATTAAGTGCATACAACCTTGAGGACTGTGGACCAAAGGACCTTCTTTCTTTTTTCAACTGGTTGGTAACTTAATGTTGGCTGAATATCTGCTGGGGGTGATAGAGCATTGCCTTGAAATTCACTACTGACTTACAAGGCAGATTCTACAGATTGTGGTTTTCCTGTTTTGTTTTTAACTGCAAAACTTATAGATTTTTGGAAGAGTTTCCAAGAATTTCTGTAAAAACTTTTCCTAAATTTTTCCTTTTGCTAGGGCTAGTAGGTGATCATCTATTTTGGCCTCCTACAGAAATCTTTAGTCAGAATTCAGATGAACTGATTTATCCAAATGCTAAAAGACCTGACAGCCTAGTTGCTCTTAGAACAGCATATTCCATTTGGTTTTCTACGCTTAACATGGCTATCCCTTTAGGATACATTTCTGTCACTCCCTAACTAACAGTGGCAAAATTCAATGATGTATTAGAATTTACATCAGAGTAAATTTTTAGCAATGACAGGCAGCACCAGAGTCTGCTGGTTTGCTGGAACTAGGGATTGCTAGTAGTCTCTAACTGCTAAGCTCAGTGGTAGAGGTCTGCTGTATTGTTTCAGCTCTGTTGCTGTGAAGTTTTGGTGTCAGATAAACCACTTGACATTTGTGTTTTGATTTGAATATTTTAAATTTTTTAAGAGAACTTCAAGGAAAAATTGCTCCTAAACTGATTCCTAAAATTCAGGGGTTTTTCATATTAACTATTTCTCTCTCAGTACGTCAGAGAGGTCACTTTTTATAAGTTTGTCTTTACCACTTCTGTAGCACTATATAGAATGCTATATACATTCACCTGTAATTTCTGGTTAAACTGTGGAGTGAGGATCAAAGAAGTCACAGTGGAAACCTCCAGATGCCTGCTTCAAGGCAGGGTGAAATAAGCTCTAAACTGCCCCCTTTTCTTTCCTTTCCCCATACATGCACAGTTCTTAAAATAAAAACTGAGCACATTTGCATATTAACAATGCAATGCTGAAGAATCAATGAAGATCTTAGTGAATCAGATCTCTTCCCCTTTGGGGATGGCTTTCCTGGCTATTCTTTTTTCCTCCAATTATGTTAATATCAAAGAGTTTTGAATTAAATCCAAACTTCAGTGAATAAGGCAGCTTTACCAAAGGTGGATGAGACTGTTTAGTTCCTTAGAGCAGATTCTGCCTCCTTGACCTGCCCATAGGAGAGAAGAAAAAAAAAAAAAATCCTTCCTTTTTACTCTATTCTGAGTTTTAATCCTTAATTAGCAACATCATTTTGATTAAATAAGACTCTGGGGGATTAAGACTGGAGAGCAATCAGTTGTTCTGAAAGATAGCTCTGGAGAATTTATTGTACTGTGGTCTTAGACATTCAGAATTGTGTTTAATCAAAGTGACATTTCTCAGTGTTGATTACAAAGGAGATAGAATACGAATAAAAAGTTCCTTGAGGGAATCCAGATGGGTCAGTTCTGGGAACTTTGGAAATATCAAGAAAGGCACATGTGCAATTAAAAAAAAAAATTAGTAATTTTTGCAGTGACATCTAAGGAGGGGCTGTTTGAGTGCAACCTCATGATTTAAAAATGGTGTTTTCATTCTTAGCACTCTTAATATCATTAAAACTTCTCAGAATATAATAACTTGGTAGCTGTTTTCTCTTAGTAGGCGCTCATCACCGCACTGAATTTGAAAATAATATAAAATGAGATAGTTGCATACTCTTGGTGAGTATGTGTTCTTAGCCAAGTTCTATTTAAACAATAAGAATTATTGGATTAAAGATTGGGATAAAAGACCCTGTAATTACCTGTTGCCTGATTCAATCCTTGGAGAAGTTTGCTTTGCACATCTAGAGCCTGGTTCTAACCCCTGGTATGAACTATGACTCTGACCTTTTAAATAAACAGAATATACCAATGCCAAATGAAGAAGGGGCTTGGATTCTGCTGGACTGCTTCCCCAAGGACTTCTGCTTTTCTAAGGTTAAGGTTATGGACTGGTACTATTTTTGCAGCAGGAGAAGTTAATTATGTCTATGGGAGCAGAGAATTGAGAGCAAAGGGTACAATCCAGACTAAGGATGAGAGTTAGCAGTGTTGTGTCTTGTCTTACTGATCTGCTGCAAAAAAAAAATGCAGAGAAAATGGTACCAGTAATATTTTCCATCCTTCCATCCTAATTTTTCTTTCCATATACTACAGATCAGTTTCTGCTCTGATCCTGGACAAGCTTTACTTAAACTTGTACAAATGTTTTTCTACTCCTTTTTTCCCCCCCACCTTGTCTTTGCAGAGAACTCCATAGTGATTCTGGAAAAAAATATTACTTCCTCCTACAAAGCTGTAGTATAGAAAAATATATAGCTTGGATGCTGGTCCATACATAGAATATCTGGGCCTGAGTCTAGACAAATCAAAATTTAAATTGTGAGAGCTAGGTATGCTTAAAAAATAAAAGCAAATAATATTTCAAGTAACAGGAAATCTACTGAGTCTTCAAAATTAATCCAGAAAGTGAGGAAAGATCAGTTTTAGAATATTTTCATGTCTTTTATTTGATCTCAGTTTGTTTCATTCAGCAGGTTCATCTCAATTGTTATATTAAGTAAAAACTTTGAATACTGTATAAACATCAACAATACTTTAAGAAGTCATCTGGATGTTTACTTCTTTAAAGTTATCACAATGAATACATTTCTGTAAAATGTTATAAAATTAGTAGGTTTTTAATAGGCATATCACAATAGTATTCAGATTTGTATCTGAACTGCATTCTTGAAATGGACTTCCCAGGCTGGCATTTGGTTCTCATTGCGAGGAGAGCTCAGAGTGCTGAAGCTCCAGGAAGAAGCTGTTCCATGCAAAGTTGGACATGATAGTTGGTTTGATGTATTTAATTCAGCTATGCCCTGCTGGGATCTCTGAGACACTTTAGGTAATGCAAGTCCAAATATTGCAATATTAGATGGCTATGGTATACAAGAGCTAGCAAGATGTGTTTCTGTTTGTGTAGGTTCTGATCTGCTGCTGTCAGTATGACATGAGCAAATCCCAGAACTCTGTGTGCATTGAGGTTATTTTATCTTTCTTGTTAGGTCCATAGGGATTGCTAAAACATGTTGGGGTTTTTTGCTTCTCACTTGTGTGAGAGGACAGGAGCTTTACATTTCAGTCCTACAGTACCTTGCTATACAGTGGTGAAAAACAAAAGCACTCTCCTGTGCTCAAGGGTTTTCTTTGGAGGTTCCTACTTCTGTAGGTGAACGATCTACAGAAGGTGATACTTCTGTAGTGAAACGATCATAGAGTCATGAAGAGTGTCAGGGCTTCAGGTACCTCAGGCGCACTTCTTTAGAAAGTTTAGAAAACAGCCACAGAAACTTCTAACTTAAAAAACTGTCAGTTAAGAATTGTTTCAAGACTTCTACACAAGTTCTAGCTGGACCAGTTGTGTAACTGTATTTTTTTGAAAGCTTTAGTTGAACTGGAGTCGGCATGTGCCTGTACAAAATCCCTCCAACTGTACCGTCATCAGAGTAACATCATTCCAAAGTGCCTAAGGACTGCTCTAAGTCGAGGGGAAAAGTCTATGATTCTGACTACCATCTCCTAAAGATGTAAATCACTTGCAGGAAACAGTAATCGGTTTGGAACTTTGGATGTGTCTTGGTGACTTCAGAGAAACGCATGAAGCAGCAGGGCTCCCTGCTGTGCGTGTCCTCGCTGGTTCCAGGAGGGCTGCTGCTGCTGCACGGCTCTCAGCAGCCCGGACTTTGTCCTGGTGGAGTACATAATCTTTCTTCTTCCATTTGCCCTGGGTCCGGTGAGGCAAGCTGCATAATCATGTTCCCATGCCTACTGCTGCATAGCCCTGTGCTCATCTCTCATCCCTAGCAGTGTGAGAGAGTGTTGTCTCTGTAACTGAACTGACCTGAGCAGCATTAGCAAGGGCTGTACTTCTGACATGATAAAGGTTTTACTTTCTTGGCACTAGCTAGATGTGATGTAACGGGCCATGTCAGAACATGTGGAAGGAGTACAGCAGGCACTTCAGTACTGTGAGTCGCGATATGACAGTGGTTCGTCTTGGCAGTTATGGCAGGCCACCTAGAAATCATTTTAAATGGATGAAATGGGGTTGAGGAAGTCTCCTAGGTGTCAAGAGAGACTCGCAATTCCTCTCTTAAGAATTCCAGCTCAAAACATTTTGCTGTGATTGCTGATACAGGGAGCTGTAATGGCAGGCAGATACTTAGCTCCTGCCCTACCTACTAATTTGCAGTTGAGAAGGGATCAAGCTGGCAAGCTTGGGAGTTGGATTGTTGAGGGATAACTGGTCTGCTACAATGTGTTGAGATTTTTCTTTTATGGTTGAGAAGGTAATTCTAGATTAATTAGGAGAAAAAAGTACTCGAGTCCAAATAGCATACAAGGCAGAAGTGGCACCAGACAAGAAAGCAAGTTTTGCTTCTTCAAGCAATATGTATTAAGCTGTATAATTGTATATCAATGTATATTTTGCCTTTGCTGGAACCTTAGCAAAATGGTTTCATTTAAAGATGAAGGAATCTTCTCTTGCAGTTGCTGGCAAAAGGTAATCTGTGATGTATTGAGATAATATTACTCCATTATTGATCCCTTTTCTTTGTTTAAAATACAGTTGTCATCTTGTGGTGGGTTGTCCCTTTCCAGGTGCCCACCAAAGCCCCTCTATCACTCCCCCTCCTCAGCTGGACAGGGGAGGGAAAATATAATGCTGATGGGCTTGGTCTTGGCCAGCAGCAGGTCCGACTTGGAGCCAGCTGGCCTTGGCTCTGTCAGGCACAGGGGAAGCTTCTAACACCTTCTCACAGAAGCCCCTGTAGCCCCCTGCTACCAAAACCTTGCCATGCAAACCCAATACATATCTTTAAAGCCAACTTGGAACTTGAAAGTTTAGTCAAAGTTAAAATTCTTTACTTAAAATTTCAAAGGCTAAGTCTGCAAGGCACAGACAAATCTGAAATAAAATTTCTTGTCAGTCAGTCAGTCAGACTGACTCTGACTCTTCAAATGAATTATCATACTGATCCTCAACAGCTAGTATTTTTGTAAACTGTGACTCCAACAAAGCAGGCCCTCTCTAAATCTCATCTCTGTATCCTGAGATGCTGAATATTGATTGCTCTGTAGCTGCAAACCCCTGTTTTGTGTGAGAGTTATCTTTTAAAGGGAAACTTTGATTAAAGCTCTACTGGAAGCAAAAAGACGACACAAGTGGCCTGAAGAACAGTGTAAGGGGAGCACCTCAGAATTTAAAAGAACATGGAGGGATTATAACTGAAACATTTGCAAGTATGAACAGTAGAGTAAAAATTGGTCAGTCATGTTGTGAGAAGAGGGCTATGCAATACAGGAACAAGCAGTACATTTTGTTTCGCTTAACTCATGTTTTACCTTAGCTATACAGTTAACTACTCAAAAAAGCCGAATTTTAGAAGAACTCGTGATTTAATGTATTATGTAGGAGTTGGAATCCAAGGGAAAAAATATGATGACAATATACTCCTAACTATGCAGATGTAAACTCATTTGCTAGGATAAGGAAAATAAGTAGTTATCCTTTTGCATCCTGTCAAGGAAATGCATTGTCCTGGATTTTTTTATTTTTGGGGGTTGCCTTTTCTTATCCTTATAATTCCTTAAAGCATATTTATTGCGCTTTTGTCAGGGGTTCCAAACTGCAGTAGGCCTATCACTAGTGGTATGCCATCTGCTTCCAAGAGTGTGATTTTCATTTGAATATCTTCTGCACATAGGAGGGGCTCAGCACTTGCTTGGAAAGCACCTCTACTGCCAAATGCAGTCTCAGAGCAAATTAAGCTGGAGAACATCCTTATCAAGACATTTCCAGAAGCCACCAAAAATTCAAGCTGAGCCTTGCAACTAATGGAAAAGCCATCCTTTCTGATAAATTAAATTCTAATATTTCTTAAACAAGGGATGGTGACATTAAGACATTCCTCTCTTAAGCTTAAAGTATGTAATTTGGTGATGCTGCGTACACAAAACTTATGTTATCAGATATTAAATGTGCAAATGGTAAGTGCTGATGTATTTAATTACTGTGATCCTCAAGAATATTCCAGTACTAGGCTGATAATTTGTTCAGCTCTACTGCTTTAGTACAGTTATTTTAATAATATAGCTGTTGGAGCTGAGACATCCAAGTGAAATTTGATGTTCATTGCTGTGTCAATGTGTGCATGATACTTATGTTGTCCTTGCTTACTATACTTCCCGTGCCTTTAATTGAACATTTTAATCTTCTGTAAAGGCCTTACATTGCTCAACCTCTCCGCTCTTCTCTCTCTTGTCTGTGTGTACTAGGTTTTATTGGCTGGTTAACTTAAATTCAGCAGTTGTCTTTGTCTGCATTTCTTATATCCAGCAGTCTGTGGCCAGGAACCTTGGTTTTCTTATCCCATTTGTGTCCATGCTTATGGCTATGATCACAATTCACATGGTGCGGGGTGAAATGATTTACAAACCGAAAACAGGTAAGAGGCAACTACATCTTAAAGAAAAATATTTAGAGACTATTTTCACAGAAGAGATCAACTTGTGTATGAAAATGAGTTCTTCCACAACACTGTGCTGTTTGGTTAGTTACTTGGGTTTTATGTCCACAAGGCCTGCACAGAAGAGGTGACATCCATCCCTGTAAAGATAGGCCTGGAGTTTCTGGATAGGCTGAAAAAGTGGAAAGCAGTCTCTGGTAAAGTTATGTACATTTTCTGTCACATCAAGGCATGTGTCAAAGCATTTACCTGTGCAGGAAGAGATATAAAGTGCATGTGGCTGGTGGACTTTATTTTGCCACATTTGGTTTAACTTATGCTCAATGTGTTTTGATCAGTTGAAGCAGAGTTTGTGCATATGCGAAGGCATCAAGCACACTTGTGTTTTGACCCTTAAGTGTGCTCAGTTGTTTCGCCTGAACTTGCACCTGGGTGGCCAAGCAGCGTGGTTAGTCAGCTGAACAGCAATATGCACTAGTAGCGAAGTAGTTTTATAATGCCTTTTTCTTGCAGAACATCTGATGCTTATTGTTATTTCAACGTGCTTGCTTATACATCAAGTATTTTTACATATTTGAAAATAACTACAAATACTGAATAGCTCTAAATAGTTCCTATGCAGGCTATAAAGATATTTTCAAAAAGCGCTTACATTTCTGTGGCCTCACCCGTTAGTACCCGAGCTCTACAAAATACTTTGATGCCCACTATCGCTCTCCATTGACCAAGCACAGAAATAGAAGTGGAGCCTAGATGACTTGAATAAGGCTATAAATGCCCAAACCTTCCTGTTCTTTTTCCGATAGAACCCAGAAACTGAACATAAGTTATTTCAGTATTTTTGTTATAAATATAAGCAAAAAAATATAGTAGCAGTGAGGGAACGAATGCATGAATTGAGTGCCTGGGAATATGATAGTGGGGACATCACTAGAGAGGTTTGTTCGAAATGAATAGAATCAAAGAAAGGCATTCCTTCCACAGAGCCCCAAAACCCTCATGATAATATGGAGCTGAGGTCTGCAAAGACTAACATCAATTTAGCTAGCTTCTCATGGAGAGTGGTGGCTCTCTGGCTTGCTGGGGCTCACTACAGGTTTTACAACTCGAGAGGGTAAAAAGATTCTTTAGGATCCATCCCTGAGCTGGACTATTTCGTATGGACTAAAACTAGTTTATCATCTAACTAGTTTAATTCTACTAAGTGGAATAACATAAATTTGTAGATTATGTCTTGGCCATCTACAAAACTAGTAGAATATTTTTTGTATCAAGTGTTTTTCCCTAGAGTGTTGTTTGATTTATCATATATTTTCCAAATCTTTGCAGAATACAAATCTCTACACTAATATCTGCAAAGCTTTTTACCTCCTTAGTCAAAAGAAAAGATAATATACTCTGTACCTTCCAGTGAGATGGTGAAATCAGAAAGTCTTCAGAACGGTAATTCAAATCTATAGGTGACCTTAAATGCTTTTTATATATGCTGCCTTTTTTATCTTAAAGTAACTCTTCAAATATGGATCATGCATTCAATTATGTTTAGCTGTCAAGCATGGACTTCATTTGCATTTCTTCCCAGTGCTATAATTTTGAGAACTGGCAGGTGACCAGAGATGAGGAAAAAAATGTGTATCTACCATCTAGGGTGCAATGTAGGCTTTTTATTGTAATTAAGTAGCATAGATATTCATGATTAGATCAAGGTCAAAGTAGCAGAACATTAGAGCCAAGAGCTGAAGTATAAAGGAGAAGGAAAATCACTTTCTGAAAGTTGCAATTTAATATCTCTACAGATTATTTTTTTAAGAAAATGTTAGAAATACAAGTATTGAGTGTATGATGTTGATCTACACAATTTGAACTCATTAAATATTTATACTTTTAAACATGTCTCTTATTAATTGATTAGATTTGTAATCTGAAGAATTCACCACTATAGTGTTTTGTTTTCTTTTTTCTTTTCTTTTTCTTTTAAAGAAAGGATGAGATACTTATGTTAACTATATCATTGACAAAATCCTCTTGATATAGATTAGGTCCATGTATCATTCAAGTTGCTTTTTGAACTACAACTTCAAACAGTTCTATCTTCGTAGTTTCCTAGATTTTATCATCTGCTGGAATTCCTTGTCAAGAAACACAGCTAAATAATGTATTTGTCTGGTTTTCCTCATACAAAATGATGTTTCCTAGGTAGCTGACTGAAATTACCCTAAAGAGAGACTCAGCTGATCCATTAGGAAAGGCAGGGAAACGTCAGGATTTCTTGTCTATTTTAGGGGGTTTTGGGTCGTTGGTTTTTTTTCTTTCCAGTGAAAGTAAAAGAGGAGAGTCTGACCATCATCTTCCATTCCAAAGGAAAGGAGATGGCCGTGACCATCTTCAAGATTTGGTCAGATAAACCTGGACACAGCGTGTTGTTGCTTTGAGCTGTCTATTGGTCTTGTCATGGGATACTCTGTGTATCTTATGATTTCAACACTGACTGGGTTCAAACCCTTGCAGAGCAGTAACACCAGATTGCTATCGTGTTTTCATTCCTTCTTTGCAAATGTCCAACCTCTTCACACAGGGTGAAGCAAAAGGTTATCACTTCTCTGACCTAAAACGCATAATTACTAGCTCTGCTGATGAGTTGAACGGATACTGACTTTTCTGCTACCTTTTTTTACTTCTGAAAATAAATCTGCTTTGACAAAAGCCCCACGTCCCACTTGTTTTCTGGTTAGTTTCTTAGTCAAGTCACTCTGGAAGTCTGCAGATTTGGTCTTGAAATAATTGAGGTCTTAAACTTAAACATCACTTACAATGAGTGGTAAGAATAGTTGCCTGGTACAGTCATACAGAACAATAAAAACTGTACCAAATCTCTGTGTTTGCAAGCTTTGATATGCTATTTCAGATTTTATTTAATAATGCCAACAATCTACGTGTTAATGCTAAACAGCTAGAGAATTTCAAATGTTATGTTATCTAATAAAATGCCCTTTCTTACTTCTCTAAAGCAAGTGCTTCCGGCAGATGTCAATGGATATTTCTAGATAATAATTTCCATACCAGAGATAGTAGGGAGACATTTTTCCCTCTGCGATCTTGGGTCACCTCAGTTTTTGGAAAGTATTTATTTATAGATTCCAAAGTTATTGTAGTGCTTCAACACTCAGAAAAGAAGTGCTATAACCCCTATTTGCATGCACGGCAACTTACCAAAGGTAAATGAATCTGCATTCCCAAGCCTGAAGCCAACAGTTTTGTCTTTGTTTTACTTCTCTTAACTCTGAGTCTCAGAATGAAGTTAGCAATTCTTAAACCTGGTAACCAGTGAGCAAGTTTTAATAGGCCACATACTAGATTGGAAACTTCTCTGCCACAGCATGCTACTTGGAAGTCCTGAGATACTACTTCTGGCTTTGAAATGCATCCAGAAAAATTCTCTTATCTCATCAGCCCTCTTTTGATCTCCCTTTCCTTTTCACTTCACTACTACCCTTCCCTTGCTGCTGGACTTCAGCAGATATGCGATATTTCAGTACTGCCTTGAATTGAAAACTAACCTCATTCAATCAATAGAAAGCGAAAGCAAAGTAATACTTTACCTGTTCAACCACAACAACAAATGTGGTGTGTTAAATAAATGGTAGCAAAAGGCACTTTTCTCTGTGGATGTTGGGCTGGATTGCTTTTGTAACAATTAGGCTGTGAATGAACTGGCTTCCAAAAAAGAATGTTTTGGAATGAATCCAGACTATTATTGCCTTCCCCCTCCCCAAAAAGACATAAAGGTGAATATACCAGGTTGTATTTCCCCTCCCAACGTGTTTTGTCTTGTTTATTTTGGCAGCAAGTAAAAACATACCAATGTCTCATGTCTCTGATTCTTTGCAGACAGTTCCCTGCTGACGACTTTTGGGGTAATTGCTAGTGCACTAAAAACATGCTGTGTGCGCTATCGCTACTTTAGCGGAGGTGTGACAAACTGGCTAGATCATGCCAAGGAAAACTATGGTGGTCAGTACAGTGAGACTCAGGTGGAAAGCACAAAGTTGCTTGCCAGGCTTTTCCCATTCTTTGCTTTCCAAATTCTGTACAGAACGTGTATTATGCAGGTGGGTACACAGCTTTTAAACAAAAATCTTGAAATATATTATGACATGTGTTTAGTACTATGTCTTAGGCATGTGGTTTTTTAGTTGTTGCTTTACCAGTGGAGTAACCTTGCAAAGCAGTTTTATTTACCTGAGAATATACTTTGCTATATCCTCTCATCAAATAAGTAAAATTAACTTGGTCAAGACTCATTAAGGAGCTTGTGTGACTGCTGGCTACTCATTTCTCTGAACTCTTACTGGCTGAAACATCTAGTGCTACAGTCCTGTGCTCCTTATGCTGCCATGTTGCAGTTATCAGAGACTCAGGCTCGGCATTCTTCTGCAAAAATTTAATTTTCCAGTTTCTTAGATGTTCAGTCACTTTTTGGGAGAGGTAGAAAATCCTTATTTGCTCTTTTGGTTGCATATTTCTCCTACTGTTTTGACAGGATTATTTGGCTGGTGTACCTACACTGGAAATGGGTGGTTTTCCATTTGTGGAAAGAAGCAGCCCTTCCACAGCCTCTCTATCAGGCTATGTGGTTCTTTCTGCTTCTCAGTGCGTGTATGTTATATAAATGTAAATGTGTCAAGAAGCTACTTAAGCTGACATGATTCCTTCAGATTCATTTCTGTCTGGATGATCCTGGCTAAGCAGCAGTTTGAGGTATCTTACCCTTTGGCAACTGGAATAACAAATTTATGAGCTGGCTCAGAAATCCATTTTTACTTATTGGTGTTAAAATGCTGCTTAAGGAAATTCTTGCAAATATATAGCATATACTGCTTTATTGACACTCCCTCTTGCCATCGTCCTACATTCCCATCCATCTGCCTCATCCCTTTTCCTCTTCCTTCCCTGCCCCTTCTCCCCACGCCAAACGCACAAAAAAATCCCAAGCACACAAAAAAAACCCCAAACCAACAAATGCACGCATATGGCCAAGGCTATGCCTTAATGAGCAGATGGAAATGAACCAGATATTATTAATCGCAGTTGTAATAATCAGGTATATAACTAAAAATGATAAAAAGTATTTGTGCTGCTGAAGGAGATTGCTTTTATTCCTTTGGCAGAATTTTCAATAAGTTTAAGGTTCTTTCTTAGACTAGGCAATAGATAAGTACCTTTTTTTGTAAAGATTAATAGTATTTTCTCCATATTATTAAGTTAACAGCTTTCAGTGCCTGTGATTCATGTTGATGATATTTTAATGCCTATTAAGAAATCAATTCTGATTTGCAATAGGCATTGGAAAGAAGAACCAACAAGATTTGGCTCAATTCTGATCTTTCATAGCTTTATTCCCATTTGTTCACCCTTCTACAATTTATATCTTCTTTTGGAGGTGGAATGTAGGTGAAAAATATTTTTATTAAGAGCTAGTATTTAAGTAATTCTGTAGTACTGAACAGACTCCCAGTGAGTAGGGTTGACTATAACCATTGATGAAAAACCATGCATGAGCCCAGTTAGTAACTACATGTTAATTTTCAGACCACTATAAAGCAGTAATAATCTATGTGGATTTATCAGTATCAGTCATGTTGAAGAGCCTTGCAGTATGCTGCAGGAATCCAGAACTCTCTAAAAACAGAAACAAGGTAAAGAAACCTGTTCTACATTGAGTTCTGTGATGACTGTACTCTGTGAATTGCTCAAGTTTCCTCTCATTTTTCTCAACAGTCTGTAAAATGGAGAAATGGAGCACATGAAATTGTTCATGCTGCACGTGAAATTGCAACGCTTAGTTAATCAAGCTTCTTAAAAAAAAAATAAAAAAGGAAACAAAGACCAAAAAAACCACCACACAAAACCAAACTGAAAAATCTGTTGGTAGAAGCCATTGTGACTTTTTTTTTTTTTTTTTTTTTTTTTTAATAAACACAACAGATCTTCTGTGGAGTCTTACACAAGCAGGAGGAATTATTTGTTTTTGAAGTGAGAGACAGTCTTACAAATATACTTAATTTCGTACCCTGATGACTACCATTGGTGGGTTCCTCATCTGGTTGGTTGTTTTCTTCTGTTTCCAATTCCCAAAAGTGAAAGGAAGTCTTCTATACAGCTGCTATGGCTGTCAGTTACGTTAAGCTGGTTCTAAGACTGTGGCCAAATCTTCATTCGCATTTAAAGCCATGTGCTGGCAAGAGTGTCTTAAAAATTACTCCCACCCTGAGCACACAATCAGAAGTTCAAAATAACTGTATCTTGCTATTCTAAAATACTCTTCTGTTAAACACTGTCTATGAGAAGTGACTAAAGTATTAGGCAGAACCTTTTAGTATGTTGGCTGATAGTTGTGCCTAGGGATGATCAGATAAACTCATGCACTGCTGCTTAGATTTGTTAAATTCAAGTGCAAATGAAATAGAAGGAAAATACTTTCTGGCAGAGAACAAGACTGTCACAATCTGAAAGGCTTTCATTGTGAATGGTCGTTCCTTTTGGCCAACAGGTATTTGGTTTACTGTGACTTCTTCAGAAGGAAGAGAGTTGAAGTTTCCAAATATAGTAAAAACCTTATCCATGAAAGGTACCTAGTATACTAATGGAATGGGGTTTTATGCTTCAATACAGATTCCTTCAGGATATTATCTCCAAACCATGAATTCCAACTTGCACTTCAGTGGATTTGTCTTGCCAGTTGCAGCGATGAATGTGATAAGCATCGTGCCACTGCTGATTCTTGTTCCTATTTTGGAATGCATTAACTCATGTCTCTTTAGTTCCAAGGACACTGGACATTCTCCAACAATTTACATTGGTATGTATAAAATGCATGTGCTTATACGATTTTAATACGTATTCTGTTTTTCGAAAGAGGAACTCCAGTAGCTGATGGATGATCTTTTACAATTATTTCTGATTATAAATGTTAAGATGGACTTGTTTGGGGATAATTCTCAGAGGTGAATATGTTTCAAAGTAATTTTTGAAAAGACAGGCCTGGAAAAAACATACTAGATATCAAGAAGAAAATGCATAGCTTTTGTCTAGTACAGAGACTGAGACTCTTCTGGCCAATAAAAAATTCTGAGATACACTCAAAAATAACTAGGAGTCATCCTAAGGAATTGGTGATACAAACGGTACTAACCATTTAGGCCTGAGACTTACTTTGATTAGGTCGCCTCCTATATGTTTATCCAGTGACTTTTGGAAAGTTAATTTACTTTGAAAGTCTTTTTTGGGGATGGGACAGTCCTTTAGTAAGTTGCTCTCTGGTACTGGAGAAATGTTCGCTGCTCAGAATTGTGAGTTTGGGTTTAAATAACTAGGTTAGGAACAGAAGCTTTGTTTTTCTGATATTTTTATGCTATAACTGCGTTGACTTTGGGACTGCAGCTCATAAGAGGGAAAGTATATTATCACTAGTACAATTTATTCCAGATTCTGCAGTTGCACCACAAGTGCAATAAAAGTATCTAGACTAATTCTGTGTCTGTAATAGGTATTTTAAGAACTGGCAAGCAAAAGAGAACATGCAGACAACTGTGTAAAACAAATGGATGCGTATCACTGGACTGCTGTTCCCACTGAGTAGGCTGAACATTTCACAGGTGGAAGGTTATATGAAGTGGTACAGATTTCCTCTCTAGTACTAGAACCTTCATTTGAATATTTAGTATGGGATAATTGTCCAGGTGCTTAGTAGTTTTATTTATTAAAATCCTAAACTGAAACGTACCTTATTGTACTCTCATTTAAATTAAAATGAAGAGGGATCTCCAGAGGGGAAGTATTCTCTCTTTCTCATAGAAGTGGTACAAAGAAGCCTTCTCTGTTGTGAGTCCCAGTGTTTTTAACAGTAAGCGTTGTAAGGTCAGGCTTGCAGACGGGTACTTATTCCAGAGAAATTCATAGCCTGGAAGTAATGGTGGCATCAATATGGGTTGGGCCTCCCTCTGACACTGATGTGTGTGCGTTTTGGGTTGGGTTGGTTTTTTGTTGGTTGGTTGGTTGGTTTTTTAATTACCCCCAAACCTCTTATGTTCTAGGATCTGGAGGGATCCTTTGCCACCTTCTTCTGACATCAGCTACATCTAGCACCACCAGAAAAGCAGCTTCCATTCTGTATTCACTTAAAACTATTCCCTTTCATAGATACTCTCATTAAACTTCTTACATTTTTTATCTTCCAGCCTGCATTACAAATCTCAGACAAAAATATTCATAAACGACTATTTTCTCAGTGTGCTGCTATTAATTCAGTGCCCCATGGCAAGCAGCACAGTGAGTACTGACACACACAGAGGTATTAATCTGACTAAATTAGCCTAATTACGAGTGTTATTAAGTTTTATACAAACCAGATGCATATAACGCAGCAGGTTGCAATTACCCTAGTTTTTAAAATAACATCTGCATTAAAACACAAAAAGCACATTCAGACAATAATTTTCTTTAAAACCATGGAAATTTCAGGTTGGTATTAATGTTCTATCCTGTTATGTTGAACAGCAGTAGAATATATGCAGTGGTTTATTCTTAATAGCTTCATTTATTAAAATAGCCTCCTGTTAGGGGTGGTAAATTACCTGAGGCATAAAAATACCTGTGAGTACAGGCAATGGCTTTAGATATCCAAGTATATGACTGCACCTGCAAATATGGTAGACCTCTAAGTGCCAATATTTTTGCCAACAGTTAATTAGGTTCACAATTATTTTCAGGAGCAAAATTGGAAGTATAAATAAGCTTTTGGTGTTAAGCCAGCCTATAACTATATTTTAATTCAAGTCTTGTGAGAGGAAGAAATATAAATAGTTTTCTGGGAAAATTCAGTATGTTAAGGATAACAGTTTTCAAGGATGAACCATGTAGACAATATCGAACTCGAGATGTCTGATTGCTCTGTAATAAGGATCTATATGAAAACTGTAATCTATGTTACTTTCTCTATAGTTGGTGGTTTATGTGTAAATTAGATATGATCTGAAAACCATTAAAATCTTAACGTAATTGTAGATTGTATCCCAAATATATTGAGTATCTGGACCTATTTATGAAAAACATAAGTATTTGGTAAACAAATTTATATTTATTTTTCCAGTTTCATAGTTTGTGGTTTTTTGGTGGGGGTGAGGGGTTATGTATTTTATGCTGCTTAATTTAGTCAATAGTATAGAAGAATCAGCAGAGAACTGAAGGCGTGTCCATCAGTTATAGGCAAGATGCTTTCGCTGAAGTACTTAAACCATAGAAGTTCTTGCTCTAATGTTCTTAATGCCTGCTTACACGGAAATGTCTTATTGATCTTGGATTTACTTCATCTAAGAGTGACGTGGAGAATAGCTCTCCGTACAGTACACAAATCAAGCCTCCAGTGCAATGTCTGTTTGAGGTGATTTGGGAGTTGATGACCATTTCTCCCTAAAAGATGTTCTGGTTTCAACAGGTGCTCATTCCAGGGAAGCTTTTTGACCTGTTCTACTCAGGATATGAGATCAAGAATCACAAAGGTCCAATACAACCTTAATTTCTAGATAATATAAACAACCTTGTCCTAGAATCAGCCCCAGGTGTTCCTAAAACAGCCTGTTCTATAAAACCAAACCCTCAGATGGTCGTTCCAAACTGCTTGCTTTAAGGAGTACTGAAGTGAGAGGAGGTAGAAGGAAAACCAGGTTTCCAAGGCTCTCAGTTTCTTCCTCTGCCACATAATGTCTTAAAAGAAATATTACAATTGTTGGGCATTCAGAGGTTACTTTTTCTGAAATGGTTTGGCTTTTAGTAAGGAAAATGCTTAAAATATAGCACTTTGTAGTAATATTGAACTGCTTGAGGTTTCTTTAGTACTAACATTTTTCACTAGGAGAACTCTTGCTTTGGTAGATTACAAGAAGCTCCTTGAGGGCTTTATACCTGGCCTTGATAAGGTACATTGGCTAGAAAATGTTGTTGAATTCCCTCCTGTCATCAATTTTCAAGCAATAATTCATTGATGTTCTTATTAAGCACTAGAGAGGCCTTAACAGCAAAATAGCTTCCAAAGCCTCAGGTTAGGCAGGGGGGAGGGTATTTAAAGTTGTGAAAATGCAGGAAAACTGTGCTGGTGGATGGGTGTGAGAGTTTGCTGCTGGGAGAAAAAACAGCGATGCATGCAAAAATGTAACAAAGCTAAGGCCACTTGGCTGTATGAGTTTTCTGCCTCTTCTGTCCTGACACGCAAAGAGACAAACTTTGTATATGTTATAATATGAAACAAAAGCCTTTGATTGTCGACAACAGATCTATTAAGTATAAGAATTTCCAGTTGTTAAGTGAGACAAGGCTTTGTAAGACAAGTGGAAAAACATAGCCCAGGTATTTGAGCCCAAGCTGTCCAAAGGAACCAGATTCTCACACCTGTACTTAAATTATGGCTTAGAAATGCTGGGGAATCACAAACCTAGTCAGTATCAGTGGGAGCTCAAAAAATTCAGGAGTATAAATGTTTCGAGTTCAGGAGACTTACTTGAAAACTTTGCTTTCTTTGTGGTTTTCTTTTCTGAGAGGCTACAATTGTTTCATACTGTCAACATCAAGAAATATGAAATCATACATTTAAATAGTATCCTCTATGCAATGTGTGCTGAAGTGTGCAATATTTAAAATACATCTGAGTTTATTAAGAGCTTTTATCTTGCATTATGAATCTAAACATACAGGAGTTTTCCTGCCCCATGTACTTGTGCAGTACTTGTGCCTTACCACTGAGGCAGGCAGTGGGTTGCATGTGCAGTAACATACTGAAATGTATGGTGGATCCAGTGTGTTATGGAACATGCAGTGATGCTTCTTCAGGACAGCTGAAGAAGGCAGGAGGCAACTGTAGTCTAACAGTTTATGTGTAAGCACTTAGAAAGCTGGAGATTATCTCTTCCAGTAATGCAGCTCATCTCATTCTAAAATGTTAAACAGCGCAGGCAATGTCCAATAAACTTTCAGAAGTAGTGCAAAGGAACTCTGCAGCAGGGGGAAAGGGGAAAAGGTAGGAATGCTTGATCTCCTGAGGTGTGAGATGCACCGCTCACTTTTGGGGTTTTTTTTCCTCTTCATCTACCATGGCCTGCAGCCTTAGAACACTAGTACTTCAATTGCCTGCACTACTTCTTTTTACATAGAAAACAAATGGGTAAAGCGTGTGTGTGTGTGTGTATTGCAGAATCTTATTGCTGCTTCAGTAAGAGAATTTCCCCCTGCTTGGTAGTCTTGTTCCTATCCAATCTCTTGTGATATCTGGAAGGGCTGTCTGCCTTTTCTTTCTCTTCTCCTTTCTTACCTCCCCCAATCTTCAAAAAAATCTTCTTTGTGGCTTTGCTCTTCAGAAAAGTTTTTCCTTTCTCATTTATTCTGCATCTCTAAATTCTTTCTGTGCTGACCTGAAGTTCCCGTGTCATATATTTAGAGTTAGGCTTATGGTGTAGCAAGCACTCTTTATTCTTCTTTAAGTGTCCAGAGAGGATGTACTGGGGGGTAGCAGGGGTAAGCTTCTTTTGCATCTCCTAGGACTTTACTTCATTCTAAATACATGATGATCCTGTAACTACAACCTTGGTGAATGCTCTCTGTGCTCTTTATCCAGTTGTAGGTCAGTTATCTGCTGCACTTTCCGTGATGGTTGCTGGCTTCTCTGAAATACACCGAAAGCATTTCCCTCAGGTGGAGCAGACTCTTTCTGAGGAGGTTCTTCTGGTCTCCTCCATGCCTTGCTTCCACTTAGCTCCTCAGTACATCCTACTTGGAGTGGCTGAGGCCCTGGTAACCCCCTCCTGTAAGTAAAATCTAGTAGGCTAAAGCAAGAGTGTCCTGATTCACAGAGAATTATATCAGCTTCCTAAAAATAATTACTGTCATCTGATATTTTATCCCTGGCTCTCTTCCATGGGCTTAATGAGCAGATCTGTGCTTTACCTGCTTCAGAATAGCATAATTTGTCTTGCTGGCTGTAACTCAGAGAGAGCAATGACATTGTTCCAGATTAACTGGAAGGTAACATAGCCCAGTCAGGTCCCTGGGGTGCAAAATCCACCGTTTGGTGGGGGGATGATTGGAGTGGTGGGACTCTGGGCTCAAATGCGTGACTGGTCTTGAAGCTGAACCTGCTTCAGGCAGGGGCTTGACCGGATCAGCTCCTGAGGTCCTTTCTGACCTGAAGTCTTCTGTGATGATTTCCTTGAGATGGAACATAGAAGCACACGACAGCTGAGCTGTGGTTATAGTCTATGAGAACTTTTTGGACCACAAAGCAAGGTGAAGCAATTTAGCTTAACCCTTTTCATTTGTGGACCCAGTTAATGAAATCACTGTGCGTTTTTCACTGACACAGAGCATATGCAGGCGGCAGGTAATGCCATTCAACTGACAAGCTAACCTGGAGCATATTGTAGGCAGATGCAAGATTTTAGTTTGCTCCAAAAGGGAGTCATGTGAACATGCCTGCACAGAGCATCATGCCTTAACTTGTGGCATGGAACCAGAGATAAGCACTCCTGTTTTGCAGAACACAGGCAGAGCTTAGCTCACACCTGCCATCCATAAATTATGTAGGCACACTCTTGATTGTGAGTCTGAACCGTCTTTCCCTTCCATAATTTACCTTTCCACATCTACGCTGACATTCCTGAGGCTTATTTTCTTCTGAGCACACAGACTGCTTACCAGTGTTTTACCTTGCAAACCTTAAAAAAGAATGTTAGCATTGCAAAAATAATCTAATCAACATTCACTTTAAGAGACACAGGTAAAGTAATTGACTAGTTGATCTCTGCAGGCATTTAATTCTATAGGTTGAGTGTCTATTGTTCCAGTACAACCCCAGAAATCTTCAGATTTTTATTTAAAAGCACGAAATAACTTCAGTATTTCAGCTTCATTCTTACACTCTTAAGACTACTACGAGCTGTGGGTCATGGTCTGTCACTGAAAAGGTAATTTTCCCTAGTTTTAAATACTTAGCACTTTCATAATGCCTCTTCATCTGATAGCTCTCAAGTACTTTACTGAGAGAGGTTTCTAGGCAGGTAATGTTGTTTCTAGGTTACAGGCTAAGTGTAACTGAAAACTGTGACCTTCTCTGTTTAGCTTAACAAAAAAAAAAGGTTAGGAGGTGGCTTGCTTAGTCTTCTAATGCAGAAGCATGAGAAGAATATTGCTGGTAGAATAAGGGTTTTTAGTCTGGCATGCTAGGACACAACAGAAGTCCAATGACTGGAAGATGACATTAGCCTTTAGAAAAGAAATAAAGCTCAGTCTTGTGGGTTTTTTGGGTTTGGGGTGGTGGGGTTTTTTAATCTTTTTAAAGGATTGTGATTGGAATTTCTTAGGAAGAAAAGTTGCCTTCTCCATTTAAGTAAAGATTAAGCGTCTTGCCAAGAGCTGCAGTTAGAGGTGCAATTCAAGAACCCAGGTAAATTGGGGCTAAGTCTGCATTTGAGACTTGCATATAGAAAACTAAATGTAGGTACCTAAACGGTAGGTTGCTGCTGTCGTTGATGGGGATGCAGGCTTCCGTTCGCTTGCTCACACACAAATGTCTGGCACCGCTTGCCATGGAGTACCTAGGCTATGCGTGTGGGGCAAGCAGGCTCTTTACACTATCTGTGTGGCCTCCAGCTGCTGGAGAAGAGCATGGTTTTCCCATAGGTCTTGCACCTTATCGGGCAGCCCCACGCAGGTGGCTAAGGTGCGCGAGAGCGTTTCAGGCAGCATTAGTCACCTGTATTCATCAGGCTACTGAACTGAGCCTCAGGTTTCTGCTTCAGTTTGAACTGAATTTCTGTTCAGGAACCATTCAGTGGATCTCCATGGATGGTAATAATAGCCTAGACACTTAAATAGTTGTTTCCTCTTTCCTGACATTTTACTGCCTCTCTTATGCAGAAGGTCAAATTCAATTATCATTTACTTGACCTGAAAGTACATGATCCTAGTTGAAGACAGAAATGTTCGCAGTTGTAATCAGAGGGAAAAGAGGGGATATCTCCTTTCTGAAGCGCTTGGTTAGACAAGCTAGATTTGGCATATTGAAATCTTTACCTACATCAGTGCCCTGATACTTACAATTGTGTTTATACAATATATTTCATTATCTTGTTGGTAGGAGGTTTATATAATCATTTGCTTCAGGTGGCATGAGCATCTCAGAATAACATCAGCATTTAATGTTTCCCTAGCACTCAGGTAACCTTTAAAAAATAAAATAAAACAATGACAAAATAATTGCTGTCCTCCACAGCGTTAGAATGTAAGATCTCACAGGCCTCTGACAGCTTGAATTTGTATCCCTAGCTTGGTTTAAACTAGGAAATTACTCTTTTAAAGACTAATGATTTAAAAGGAAAGGGAAAAAAAAAAAACCACAAAAAACCCCCACCACAAAACCTCCAAAAATACCACCACAAAAAAACAAAAACAAAACAAAAAAAACCCCAATACAACTCCATCCTGTGGGACAGTATTTAGCAGGCATTTGCCTCCACAGTGCATGAGATTGCCAGTGAAGGGAAGGCAGCCTGCTGGCCACAGCAGCTGTGTTACACTGCCAGTGTCCAAGCCACCTGCTGCAGTGTAACTGCTTTTCCCTACAAAGGGTTAGTAGATTTGCAGTGTTTGCTGAAGTGCTGCAAGAAGATCACCTGTCCATCAACAAGTCTCAAAGCACTTAGGAATGGGAAGCCTTGTAACAAACAGCTCTTTTAAAGGATATATTGGGGATCACTTCACCCACCAATGAAATACAATAGTCTTCAGGGTGAAATGCAGCAGCTGTTTAATAGTTCCCATCAGCGCCGTGGGAGAAGCGAGGAACAGAGTATGCAATGGAAACAGCAGGGGTAATTTAGCTAAGTAGGATGCAATTACCCGGCCTGAATTTGGCCAAACTGCATATTTTACACCACTGCGCTTAGAAGGGAGGAATAGCCAAAAACTTTTTAGGCTCTTAGTGATTCATGTTAGCTAGGACACTGACTGTACAATGTTTTAGACTAGACTGTTGCATCTACAGATGGTGTCCCAGGTTCATCTGTTTTCTTTTGCCCTCAGGCTTTTGGTTCTTATTGTGAATGAGGAAAAAACACCATCCATGGTATTTTTTTTCTTTAATATGCTTTGAAAGCTCTCATTTGGACATCCAAATTAAAAAGGGTGGAAGACGGTGATAACAAAGTTTCATTTGTATTCAGAGCTGTTTCAGGCAACTCAGCATCCAAGTAGGATCCTCTGCCAACAAGTTTCTCAAGCTGGAGGTCATTCAAACTCAACTAATAAAGCAGGTTGGGAGAAACTGGGGCCTGGAGAACAAGTGTGGATGAGGGCTCGAGGTGTGAAATTAGAAAACAAGAGGTTTTGATAATCAACAAAAGCTACCCAAAGAGAACAGCTATCATTAATGGCTTACTGTTACTGTAACCTAGTTTAGTTGAATTACAACTGGTGGGATTATTCATAGTCATCCATGCTACAATGGCATGCTACAGCTCCTCCTCACCACATGGCTGTTGCTTCTTCTGGTTTAGTCTTCTGGCAAGAAAGTGACCAATGTCTTACAAATTAGCCAACAGCTCTGGGGGTTGCTCTCTGGGGAAGAGGAGCATTTCCCAGCCTTAAATTAAAGCAAGGTAACTGTCCAAGTTAAGGTAGAGCTCTAGATTTTGGAAGTATTCACTAGTGGCCACGCTGCATTGGCTCTGGCACAGGAGGTCCGGCTGTCCTGTGGTTAAATATCACATCTGCTCTCTTCACACTTGCTGACTGTGGTGGTGTTTCTCTTGTCTTGCTATGCCTTTAAAAGGTGAAAGCAACTGTCTGGGTGAAAGGTCTCTACATACGTGTGGAATGTCAATAGTTGTATGTGAGGTGGTTTATTACAGAAATTAATTTAAATAGTTTAGATAATCCTTTGTTAATAGGTAAATACTAACATGTCTGCTTGCCCTTCTGTAGCAAGTACATTCTCTGTAAAATATGGAAAGTCCTTATTAAAGACACTTTGCATTTTTTTCTGTCTTATCTATCTTCTACCATCATTTACTTCCTTCTTTAACCTGTAACTGTATCTGCTTCCTTTCTAAGGTTCCTTACTTTCATTCCGGCTTGTGCCAGAAAGAATTAGAGGGATTTCCATGCATTTTTTAACTCTCTTTAATGGAGCTGGCTGCTTTATGGGAGCTTTCTTTGTTCAAACAGCCCATTCAGGCACTCAAGGTAAGAATATGCTCATGACCGGTGTTCCTGAGCAATTTTCTAATATTATTGATTTGGAGAATTAGGCAGAAGAATTAAAGGGGATGCCGAAGTTTTATTGATTTGCTCTCACAATTAAGATGGAATTAAGATAGGAAATAGCCTCCCAGCTGTATTCATCCAATTTTAATGAGACATCTTAGTTTTGATAATTGGAGTAATTGAAGGATGGCATCTTGCAGGAAGCCCTCACCTCCAATCTCTAGACTTCTGTCTTGGAAGACAAGAAAATAAATTATCTAGGAAGCACCTTTTTATGTTCATGAAGAAGTATGTTCATATTAGGCATGCTTGTGTGGAAGCCTCTGGCCATGAGAGCAATATTAGCGCTTTGAGGAATGGAGAACATAACATGCCTGCCTTTCTATTCCACAGTGTTATAGGGGAAAGGAGGTTGGGCTGAGTGTTTCAGAGATCTCTGGGGAATTTGTTCCACTACTTCTCTCTTGCCTTCTTTACACCTCTCCATTTCTGCAGCTACTGGAAAAGCCAGATTCTGGGACAGTATGGTCTCACTGGGGTTTTACCCTTTTGCAGATGAGTTCTGCAATTCCCAGATAACTTCGTGTTTCGAAAGGAGTTATTTCAGATTTGGCCTGTTGAGGAGTGCTTAGTATAAGCCCTGAGCTGGAGATTTTTCTGGGCTGCTGACTTTCAAGATATAGGCCAAGATTTTCTTAGTCTTTTTTTCCTTTGCTGATGAATCTTTGTTGAATACAGGAAAGGCTTGTTTCGTAAGTAAACTTAAAAAGTAAAGTACTTGAGTCCTTGAACCAAAGGACAGGGATCCCTTTGCTCACATGTATGAAATAGTTCCACCTGCTGAAGCAGTACTTCTAAAGATGTTTTCCATTGATAAGTGTCATTGTTACTGCATTACAGAGAACTGTTCTCTTACAGAGCACAACTGCTGGCTCTAATGCACAACACCGCTGCAATTACCATGGCCGCAGAACTTTGTAACTGCTCATAGTTAAGATCTGGGTTCTTCTTTTTCCTACATAAAGAACCAAGTAACTTAAAAACAAGGGAAAGTGGATGTTTTGAAAGTATGTCAAGAAATTTTAATTCCTACTTACAAGATCTGAACAAACGAATGGTTCTTTGACATGCAGTGCTGTTTTCAAGTTAACTATTCCATTAAAATTTTATTACAAGGCATAAAAGCATCACCTAGAGATGGGTAAAAAGCAGGAATGCTTACCCAAATGAATCAGGCAAAGATCTATTAAGTACCGAGGTATCTAGTGTGCAGAGCAGAGCTCCTTGAATGTCCCCCAGTGGAATAGATCTTTTTTCCACTGGGTAGTATGGGTTCAATGAAACTAACGCTTCAAGAAAGACCATATTGCTGACTTCTTTTTTTTTCCTCCTTCCCCTCCCACCAAAAGTATGGAAATTACTAATTTTGATAATGTTGAGATATCTTGTTTTAGTAAAATTGACATATTTTACTGCAATTTGACTTTGCCTATAATTAAATATTTATAAAATAATTAAGTATAATGTCAGTATCAAAACATTTTGCCTACATTGTGCCACTATATATGTAATTTATTCCTTTATATAATATTTTTATACAAAGCAAAAGAGGAAATCAGTTTTTGCATTTGGTTTGCAATTCAGTAGATTTTTGTCTTATTTTATATCAAGGTGATTCATTCTTTTTCTGTAAGCCTGTATGAAAACATTTAATTGACTCAAAAAAGAAAACGTTCCTTTCTTGCCAGAAATACTGTTTTATAAGAGCCTTCAAATTCTTATATTGGCTGGGACCAAAAAGCCTGTACTCTCAAAATTCTCCACGGACCACAGTTACCATGTCTTAAACTTTTTTGCTCAAGATTTTTGAGTAAGTTGAAAAAGTTTTCTGGCTAAAATACTCCTCACTTTTATGAAGTTGGGTGGCCAGCTTCTCTACTTAGCTTTAGGAGGGGAAAAAAAAATAAAATATGTAACTGATGTCTGTCTGTAACTTTGTCAGACCTTCTGTTCCTGTAATGGACTGTGCCATTATCCTGAGCAAACATCACTCTTAAATTTCCAAGGAATTCAGTCTGTAGTCAGATTAAGCTGCTGTATTAGAATGGAATAAGCCCCTAAACAGGGGAAGTCCTTTGCAAAACTTGAAAATCTTTAGCGAAAATATGGTGACAAATGTTTAATGTTTGCTGTGTTGCTCTAATTAGAAGCATTAGAGGTTACTTTCCCTATTAGTATGTAAACAACATGTTATTGGGCTCTAACATTTTATTTCTAGAAATAAGTGGAATCTCACTGAGTATCTCCTTCCCAGTGTTTCCTGCTTGGATGAGATTAATTATTCCAAATTACCACAATTCATGCAACCCACAACTTGTAAATAATGGAAATATTCTTGTATCTTCATTTATGTTGTTATGCTTCAGGCTGAAGACATAGTGTATTCCTCTACTCATCCCAGCTAGACTTTTTGTCCTGCTCACTCATACATCAAAATAGGCTTGGGATCAGACTTCTATAGACTGTAGTGTAGTATAGACTATAACAAAACCAAAGAGGTAAATAGGCTTGGTTTCGTTTTTCTCCTAGTTTGATAGGAAATGTTATATACAAAATTATCTTGTTCCATCTGTATTTTTCCAAACTCTTCCACTGTGTTTCTTATGGTATTCTTTGATGCTTGTGATGAAAAGTGTAAGATCAGCAAAATAATATTTTTTGTTAATTTATAAAGCCTAATGTTTACCTGTGGAAACTTCTAAAGATGATAGCGCTTCAGAGAATAAAATTGTGACCTCTCTTAAGTCAGACTAAGGTCAAATGACACAAACTAATCTCTCATTACTGACATTTGGTATTTTTTTCATGTGTTTTAAAGAGCTTGTAAAAGATTCAGTATCTGGACAATTTATGGAGCTGGGGGTAAAGCAAACCAACTGGAACTTTTCTTTTCCTCCCCTAAAAAGCTGAACTAATTTATTTATATTGGAAGACCAGAATTCTGACTCTTTTGCTGAAAGAAGATTATAGTGTTTATGCATGGTTTTGTAAGATTTAATAAGACTTGGTGTGTGACTCTTGGGCTATGGATGCTTTTGTCTTGTCCCATGATTCTTGTTTCACTAAAACCTGAGCCAAGACTATTTCGGGTTCTCCCATCTCTAAGCAATGAGACCATGTTTGCCATGAAGCAATTCAGGATACAGTGAAGTAGATCCTCCAGTGTGTATTTTGAAGTGCTGAAGCACAGAGGGTGTTGACAAAATTTAAACATTTTTGTATCCTATTTCATGTCACTAGTTTAGAGTTTTATTTGGGTTTTTATTGGCAGAGTTGATCAGATATCAGTCACATTCAAAGCTGCATTAATCATTTTTAACGCATCTATGGAGAATGGTGCGAATATGATAAAATGAGACTTTTCAAAAAATCTGACGAGTGCAAACAGATGACGGGTGACAGTGATATTTTCAGTACAAGCTGGGAAGCTGCTTTCTTTTGGATCTCTTACCTCTCCTAACATTTTAACGGAAGAAGATGCAAGACAAAACCTGTCCTCCTATGCCAATCATTTCAGAATACATTTCTCTAAAAATATTAATGTAAATATGTATGAAAAAAAATAGAGGGGACTGGGGGGGAAGGGAAGGTCAGAGGAAGGAAGCTACTCTGAACACAGTTTTCCTGCTTGTATTTAGAGAACTGAGGGGATCTGGGGGGAGGCGGTTGGTTGAGTGGGGATGGTGGGGTTTTTTCCCCCCAGTTTGGAACCTTGTGTGATTCCAAATACCAAAGATGATAAAGCTAAAGTATATTTCTTTCAGTCCAGATGGTGGTGTCCACTGGTGCCTACTTAGCTAATAAGGATTAGAGGCAGACTGAGACTTTAATTTGGATATGATTAAACACTAAATATATGCCCACTAACGTGAAGAAATGATGGAAGGCAATACAATCCTTTTGTAAGATATGAATTAAATTTTTCTGTAATAATAGTCTAGGTAGGTTGCAGGATAGCTGTAAAAATGCAGGAATCCATACAGAATACACTCACTTCTGGCATGTGACTGTTTTGCTCTGTCTTCTGTGTTTTCCCAATACTAAAATGTGATGGTGTTGTTCAGTAATCCAAGTGTCTTCCTACGCAACTTTGGGCTCTGTTGTGAATCCCTTGAGAGCTCCAAGGGTGCTGTTGTAGTAACAGATACCTTGTATGCACTGGTATATTTCAAAGGCTGGCTTACAGCCCTTTCCACATCATCTTTGATGGATAGCGTTGCCATGAGTTTGTCGCTGTCAGTCATCCACCAGAAGCAGCCCAAGAAAGTGGGTTTTTTTGTCCATGTCCTAATTCTTGCTTCACCCACTTTTCTGTCTGCGTTAGTAGGATCAAGTGTTTTCTCTTGGTATTGTATAATGTTCCTCCTTCTTGTACTACCTGAACATTTTTCGATGCAAAATCAATAGGACTGTAAAATGTCAGGGAAAGTTTACCAGGCACTGTATTTCAACAATATGTGGTATAGCAGGCTTGAAGAACTGACTCTGCCTAGGCTTAATCTTCTAATGTCTTCTAAATTTTCCATGAAATGCATAACTGATTCACCTCTAACCAATAAGAAAAAGCTCTTTAAAATATACACAGCTAAAGGAAACTTCTGATTCTCTGCGGTGATTCATGCTACAAAGTATTTCCATTGTTGGAATAAAAATGGAAATCAGGAGCTTGTTGTAGAAAGTTAATTCCCAGTGAGCAATTATCTATGTGACAAACCAACCTTGTAATTGGCACTTCTGTTGGCAATCTCCATAGAAAAGTAAAGGATTGACAGAACCCAAAGGCGATGTCTTTTGGGGGCAAGTGAATTTTTAGCATATTGCGTGCTGATTCAAGGATGAGGAAGTGCTGGACTCTTCCAACCCAGTAGTGCCCAGGGCATCTTACTCCAGCAAAAACAAACCGGCCCAACGAGTTCCTGATGTTCATGGCTGAGAGTAAAATCCTGAAATTATGAAGCCCAAACCCAGTCTGTGGAGGGTGCTGGAGTCTGCATACAGCTTGTGGAAGGTGTTAGTGGGATGAGGGGTGAAAGTGTCTAAAGGGAGTTTTGCTGCCTGAAACACGTGGTTGATGTTTTAACACCGGTGGCTGTTCTCCCAAGGCTTCCTGCCAGCAGAGGGTTCCCTGTGCAGTAAGTGTAGGTAGTAGAAGTCAATGTAGTCCAGGTTTATCCCCTCTTCCATGGAAAACCAACTTCCATTTAAAAAGGAAAAAGAAGGGAAAAAAATGAAGTAAATATTTTTGGCTGAAAATAGAAAATGCTTACATTAATCTTTGCTGTATCCACCGATGAAAATACATATTGGCAGTAGGATAACAGTCTGGATATCTCTAGCACTGCTGCCACTCTTGTTTCTCTGTAGAGAACGGCACCCCTGACAAACCTTGCTGCCCCTCGCTGAAAGGAAAGGAAAGGAAAGGAAAGGAAAGCCTTGCTCTTTCCTCTTGCTTTGGATAGGGCGTGAACTGAGAGCGAGAGAGAGAGGGAGCTGTGGGAGCTGGAGTCTTACCATGTCCCATCTGATTTTGGCCCTACCTATGATGTTGCTCTTACAATACGGCGTTTTCCAAAGGCTTTGTGGTGTTGTTCTGGCCTCACTGTCTGAACGCTGGTGATTACTAAATGAAGCAGGGAGGAGACAGACCCATGATCCACAGGCCATGGAGGAGGCCAGTGGCGAAGTGGGGGCAGAACCCAGACCTCCTGCTTGCCGGGCTGCCCTCCCATCCTGATAACACCAACTGTTCTCACTCTCAGCGCTTCAATACGGTGCCTTTGCGAGCATTAAGACAGTTTCAAAGGTCCTTTTACTCCGTTCTCTTAGAAGCTGCTAAATTCCTCTTTTTTTTTTTTTTTTTTATTGCTTAGTGCTATTTTTACATACATAGTTCCTGTTCAGGTTCCATTGTAAACACCATTCCATTAGGAAGCTCCTGCTGCTCATATAGTTAGCCTAGCCGATGTAAATAACCGAGCAGACAGTGTGAACTCTGCTTTGACAAGCTGTAGCGCCGAACCCCATGCGTGCTTTCCCTTTCATCAGATACACGCGCTCTCTCCGTGACTTCTATTGGCCACTGGGGGATGTGAAATGAAAAACTACCTGATTGTGAATTATGACAGTAAAAGTTTATAAGCTACTAAAATGAAGTTATAGCACCTAGGAGCTCAGTCAACTGACAATGTTAAATGATACGTTTTAAAACTCGCTCTGAGATAATGCCACAAAAGGAACCGCACGTGCCGAGGTGAGGTGGTGCTGCTCTGTGACAGGCATGGAGCAAACTGCGGAGGAGTTAGGGAAAACTGCTGCACTGACAGTTGTTCTCCATTAATCCCAGGAGAGCTAAAGGTAACTGCTTTGAAAAGAAATGTGTTTACAATTCTAAGATGTGGAGGAAAGAGAAAAATGTAAATATATGGAGGGGGTGGCAGGGTAGTGGGGTGTCCTTTGACTGCTGGCTCTCCTGGGCCATGGAACTGCTCTTTCTCTCAAATTAGAAAATATTGACAAGCTAAGAATGGCATTGGATGGCTAAAGGTGGCATTAGGGGCCAAAAGAATGGTTAAGGCTGTCAGGTCCATACAGCACAGCCGTGGCAAAGAAGGCTGCTTTTCCTCCTCTCCCTTTTGGGTCGTTCCAGTGGTGAATAGCCACCATTCACGTGGGTAGGATTTGATAGCAGGCTCTGAGGGAGCAAAGAAAGGCAACCTTGGACACGCTGGTGTTTTAGTTCAGATCAGGAGTGTGCTTTTGATCTGAATCTCCTGATCATCTCTGATTTGCATCACAGAGTGATCTTGGAGCACCAAAAAAATTTCTTTCCTTTTGCATGGAACTAAACCAAAACAATGCTCGTGCCTGATATGTTCCAGCTATTAGTGGGAAGTGGGCTGATGTGAAACCCCCCCTGAGCTGTGTATAGTGTGGACATCATGTTCTCGGCACTGGCTGTTTCACACTCCATATTTGCTCCTATTGCACTTCACTACTTGCTAATGAAGACAGTCTCTCTTCTTTAAAAGCAATAAATATCCTGTATTCCCAAATAATGTAAAAGGTCGTTACAGCACTGTAGATCTCTCTCTGATATTCTGTATCTACTGTAACTTCTTTTTCACCTTGGTTTTATGTTTTTGTTGTAGTTGCTTATGGTACTTCAGCTACTGATTGTCTTCAAGTGTGGACTGACTGGAGCTGGCGTTCTTTTTAAACATCTTGATTTCCATAGTTATTTACCACTTGAGCTTGTTTGCAGACTTGCTGCAATGGACAACATCAAAAGCAGTACAGTTGCAAACTAAAGCACACAAGAACAGAGGCAAGGAAGACTCTGGGTGTACGTAGGTGGTGCTGTCGTCTGCTGAACAGAGTTTAAGCTGCCAAAATATCCCAGACATTACTGCCAAAAGCCTTGGTAAAAAAAGGTCTGATTCATGCAAATAAATGCCATGAGTAAGACAAGGACACATTACAGACTCATGGCTATAAAGGCAGCTATAAAGAAAGGTAAAGTAAAATGTCAGGTAGTATCCTGGTAGTGGAGCACCATCCAAAGAACTGAAAAAATGCTTTTTATGCATGTGTGCTTTTTTCCTTAAGAAAGGCCTATAAAAAGCATGGGAGATGTGAATAAGGATTTCTGCAGACCACCTTAATTCTAGCTCTTCCTAAAATTTTCACATTTGACACTCATTTAGCTATGTGCACAGGATAGTATAGGGGGAAGGTGGCCCCGTCATTGCAGTAGTAGCTGTGCAGTTAGGTTTTCCAGTACACTTCAGATTTGTTAGGAAAGTTCTTCAGTTTCTCTAGATCTCTATTGCCTGTCTGCAAACCATGAACAAATTACACTGTAGACTCAAAAAACCATAGATTCTGTGAGAATGAAGTCTGTACAAATATCTACAGGGGGCTTCAAAGCACCTGCTGTGATTGTGTCTTACACAAAGTTATGTTTGTGTCTTTCATATGAGCCACATCTCATCCTGCAAGGTAAACTAATTCTGCTTCAAATGTCTGCTTTGCCAGGCAACTGGTTTCCACACATGCTGCATGAAGGTAAATTGGAGAGATTCTTCTTCTTCTTGGCTTCCTTAATGATGGTGAACACCCTGGGGTTCTGGACCATTGCACACAGGTATGTGTGAGAAAATGAAAGCTTGATGTTTCGTTTGCAGATATGTGTAGAAATTCTTGAAAAACCTGTAAAGTAGTCTGTAATAAAGAATTGGTAGTGATAGATCATATGTTATTGTTCAAGGCTCAACCTTTAGTATTTTTTTATCTACCTTGAGGAGAGAGATTTCACAGGAAAAATTATGTGGTAAAGTTACAAAAAACAAAACAAAAAACCCCCACCAACCCCACTGATAATTAGCCATAAATATTTAAGGAGTCTTATTAACATAAAAATGCCTTGAAAAAAGAAGAGCATCCTCTCCTTTACAGAAGGACATAAATATGTTGGCATGGAGTTTAGATGACACCACCAAGTTATCTTGGTCATGGAACTGAGCTCTGCTGCACTTGGCTTTGTACCAATATATAGAAAATGTTGCTTTTGTCTCAATGAGCTTACATCTTTTGTATAGGACCGTAGGTGAAGGGGTTGCAAAGATGTTACGGTTTAACCCCAGCCAGCAACTAAGCACCACATAGCCACTTGCTCACTCCCCCTATGTGGGGATGGGGGAGACAATCAGAAGAGTAAAAGTGAGAAAACTCACAGGTTAGAATAAAGACAGTTTAATAGGTAAATGTGCAAAACCTGCACACACATAAGGCAAAACAAAGAATTCATTTACCACTTCCTATTGGCAGACAGGTGTTCAGGCACCTGCAGGAAAGCAGGGCTCCATCACACACAACGGTTACTTGGGAAGACAAATGCCCTAACTGCAAATGTCCTCCCTGCTTCCTCCTCCTTACCCCAGCTTTATATATATCAAGCATAATTTTCTATGGTATGGAATATCCCTTTGGCTAGTTCGGGTCACTGTCCTGGCTGTGTCCCTTCCCAATTTCTTGTGCCCCTCCAGCCCACTTGCTGGCAGGGCCTGAGAAACTAAAGTCCTTGACTTAGTGTAAACATTACTTAGCGACAACCAAAACCATCAGTGTGCTATCAACATGGTTCTCACACCAAATCCAAAACACAGCACTGCACCAGGTACTAAAAAGAAAATTGACTCTATCCCAGCCAAAACCAGAACACAAGAAAACAGCAGACTGCTACTGTTTAATGCTGTATGCAGTGGTTTCAACAGAATAACCCTGAAATATCTTCTGATACCCTACGGGGCAATGAGATAAAAGCAACTTTCTGCTGGAGACAATGGAACTGCTCAATTAGCCTGTGCACAGGAACCAGTTTTGTCACCTGTAGAGCCTAGATTTAAATGCTTATATCTTGCCTGTAAAATGCAAGGAACACACAACTGCAATCCCCTTTTACATCCAGGGTGGTTTGAAAGTTTGTCTTCCTTCTGTATTCTGGAACATTTAATCACAGTTAACTTTCTGTTGTCAGTGTTACAAGTAATCCTCATAGTTAAGAACAGGGAGGGAAGCAACTTGTGCCACCATGAGTGGAAAGGGTCACGTGCGAGTGGCATTCTCTCTTAGGCAGTGGGCTGCAGTTCTATGGAAATCCTTCAGAAACCTTGATGCAGTAGTGATTTGATAATGACAATAATAGAAAATTTCCAAGGGCAGTGTACTTCTAGAACTCTTGAGAAAAATACTGCTTTTTCTATTACATATAGCACTAACTTTGCAGCACCAAAGATTGCCATAGCATCTTGTCAATTATTTCAGTTGTAACCTGAGACACAAGTGTCCTTTTATTCCAGTGGCTAGATTTTGATTCTCTTCTTTTAAATGTGACCCGAGTCATGATTAGAAATGTTTCTCCTGCACGTGCTTTGTTTTCCTTGCAGAAGATGAGATTTTACTTTTCTGTAAAATGAAATTTTCATTTGTGACACTACTGAAAACGAAAAGGTTTTGATTGTCAAAAAGTGGCCATAGAATTGGGTTGAACTCAACAAATAATTTTGCCATAAATTAGCATACTTTTATGAAGAAATCTGTTGACCTCCAGTCTTCCAAAAAAAATTGTTTCATTTCAAATTGGTATTGCACTTCAAATCTGAGGTACCTCATTTTTCAATAAGATGACCAAAACCTACATGAAATATGTTTTTGAGGTCCAATGTAATTGTTTCATTTTGTGCTGAACAAGAATTCTCCTGGAAAGGAGAAAGAAGTGTGAGGACTGTTCAGATAAACACTGGTTTAGGGATAGTGAGAAGTCCATCTTTAAAACTCTGAATTAGAAAAAATACAATAAAATTTCTCTGAGGAAAAAAAATGTTTAAAAAATAAACTTGTTTAAATGACACAGTACGCCTATGATTAACACCTGCACCTCATTTGGTACTTGTCATCCTGAAGTTCTGAAAGGTTCTAGGAAAGTGCATATCACTATCCTGTTTTTCAGGCTACGTAGAAGTCCAGGACCCAGAAGGCACTGTAACTTGCAAAATATTACCTAACGAGCAATGAGTGAAGCTAATCCCAGAAAGGATGATTATTTTGCTGTTTTCCTTCCCTATCCTCCCTTGCAGATACAACGATCTGAGTCAGGAATACACCAATGAGTTCAGAGGAAGTCTTCCTGAAGAAAGCCTTTTGAAGCATGAAAAAGCCATCAAGCATTGTGATAGTGTCCTGGAAAGTTCTCCCATTTTGTCTCCTATGGAGAAAACTTGATAAAATTTCACCCTTTGACTAAATTTTGATTTAGCTGGTGTTATCAACCAGCTTTCTGATAAATTACCTAGCATACTTAAGTGGAACTGCCAATGTTATTTATGAATCATCTTAGGAATAATAATGTTATTTATAAGTTTACAAAATAGCAGTCATTGTAGGATTTGGCCTTGCAGGATGTTGCACTGTTGTAACGCATGTTGAGGATAAGCAGAGCTCACTGCTTGGCGTGGTTGATGGACAGAGGCTTCTAACCACTGTAGGGAAACAGGCATCCACGTGTATTCATGCTTAGTAATGGTTCAAAATTAATAAACTCATGTATGCATTTATTTAGCAAATTACTTTGTGACTATCACAAATAATTTTGGAGTCTGGTATTGACTGTTTGATACTTAAAAAGGTATACTGGCGTGCTCTTTTTGGCTCTGCTACCCAACCTTCAGCAAGTTGCTGCTTTACCTTCAGCAAAATGGACACAGCTGCACTAACCTTCTTTGCAAATTGCTTTGAGATCTACCAAAAAATATACTAGAAACTGTATAACAGTAATAAGTCCATAAAGTATGTCATGAAACACTGATGCTGAGGCATCTAGTCTTTTATTTGGCAGAGGCACCATGAGATTTGTCATTCCTAAAGGATGATACACAGAAAATTGCTAGTAGGAGAACTGGAGACCAGGATTTATTTATATCAAAATTACCAACTGTAACTCAGGTGAAGGGAATTAGGAAAAGGAGATTGGGAAAGGGTAGCTGCAGGTGGAAATGGGTGCAAAAAAAATCATTAGTAAAATGCATTCCGCTTTAAAGATCTGAACAGTGTTAAACACTCCCCAGACTGGCTGACTTGGGTATTGTGAGTGATGCTAATCTAGCACTTAACATTTCATTTTTTTAAAGTCATATTACTAAAAAGAGTGAGGATTGAAATTGGGTCCTTATGTGATAAGGAAACATATCAAACCCAAAAACGAAAGGAGTACTTTTATATCAAGACATTTGTATTGGAAGTGGTAGTCAAGCCAGAATGCTTGCTAGGTACGAGGAATGCTCTAGCACAGGAGAAGCTACGTCAAAGAAATATAATGCACTGAAGTGACACAGAGGGTAGTCCGTGAGCTACAACTATGGAAGAGTTGGTAAAAGATAGCGTCTCTCCACCATTAACAATATTTAATGCTGTAACTTTGGGTTGAGTGTTCCGAAAGGGTGAGCAAAATGGTAAATACATCTAAGAAGTAGTAAGGAAGGCAGTCAGAAGCTGTTAGTTTGATCTCACTAGTATTTAAGGTTGCAGTTTTTTTAAATAAAAAGAGAATATTTAAACTTATGAGATAAAAGGAAAATTGAATAAAATACAACACAGATGTATCAAAGGTAGATTTGCTAGCCTGCCTTAATGCCCGCGTGTAATGAGAATTCATTTTCTAAACACAACATGGTAAACATGATCTGCCTTGACTTCAGTAAAGCATTTGACATGTGTCCTATGGGAAATAACTTATGAAAATGGAGATCAGGGTCA
The DNA here is from genome assembly GCA_035590275.1 of Ibycter americanus. Taxonomy (NCBI): domain Eukaryota; kingdom Metazoa; phylum Chordata; class Aves; order Falconiformes; family Falconidae; genus Ibycter; species Ibycter americanus. Next base: position 22,051,711 of record JAVJGI010000060.1, read on the forward strand.
GCAGAAGAGCTACAAGGTGGCTGAGGGATCTGTTAAAGCCCAGATGGCAACAGATATTGTAGAAAAGGAAGGTACCCATCTGGAAGCGAGGGGTTTTTGTGGCACTTGTTTAATATCTTCCTTCGTGGTGAAAGAGACGTGTGTGGGATGTGGATGGATGGATGGATGGTGGAGCTGAGTGTACAACTCCCTGTTTGCCCTGTAAGGAGGATGGGGAGAAGGCTGCCTGCTTGCCTTGCCCTGCCAGCAAGAGACAGCTTCTTTCTCCAAAAGTGACTGCTTAAGCTGGGCTGATGGTGGGGCTGTGAGACAGAGAGGCAGCGAAAGGCTGAAGGACCTAGTCTCGAAAGGCGCCAGAGACTGGGAGGCAGACTAATTTCCCCATCTTTGAGTAAATCTGTCCATCCCAGCTGACACTGCAATAAACTCAGCTTTAAGCTACAGAAGCTCCTAGTTTCTTTCATAAAGAAAAAGTGACAAATTCCTAAAGACTTGACTTGACCTTTGTCTTGGCACAGAAGAGCTGCGAAGATGCTGGCTGGAATCTGCTGACAAGGGGTATGTGGTCGCTGTCAATGCATTTGATAGTTGTTCACAAAAGGAGAACTATGTAAGGGTAAAATCTAAAATTTAAGCTAGTGAGTATAATTGGGCTGGAGGTGCTTTAACACCTCATGATAATTATATATATTGTTTTTTAAAACTGAAAAAATAAAAGCAGTTAGGAACCATTTAAATCAAGAACAGGAGAACAAAAAACCTTTCTTTTAAGATAAAGTGTTTCCTCTGGTGCGTGCTCAGGCTGAATGACCTCAAACTTCCTAAGACTCTTTTTTATTCCCCCCCCGCCCCGCTCCCGAAATCAAAATGTGAGAATAGATGACAGCAGAGAATGGAATGCAGCTATCGCAGTTTGTCTGATGAAGATTGTTCTACAAGAAAAAAAGGATTAGTTAACTTCCTGGGCAGGACCTCTCTGTCATGCGATCATGCAAAAAAAGCTTTGAGCAATGGAGGAAGAGTTGGGCAGCCCTCATAAAGAGGCACTCTGAAAGACACAGGTTAGAATCGGCTTTAGGATGAATAGGTGACTACGGAAAACTCTCTGCCTTCTTCACATAGAGAAAGGCTTCTTCTATCAGATTTAGTTAAGAATTTGGCCTTTTGGATGTATGGCAGAAGAAAAGGGGTACTGATCGCCGGATTTTGACTTATTTCAGCTGGTGGTGCAGAGGAAGCTATATGCAGAAGTCTATCAATCATGCTTGCTGTTATGACAGAGCAATTTAGCAGTTATACCCAACCGACAGGGATGCTTCTTGAACTGAAGCATCTGGGTCTCCATACAAAGCTGATGGACTCTGTACTTTCAGAGCACTGCCTAAATTTTGTAAATCTTTACCAGCACACAGCGAAATTAGTATGAAGGACTCTATAGGTTTGGTCTTGACTTTGAAAGAAGCTGCTTTTCATGTCTGGTTTAATATATTAGAAAAAATGAGGGGACAGAAAAATAAGATGTGTTTGCATATGAAATAATGCAATAAGCAGATGGAAAACGTTAGACTAGCCGCCTTTTCTTCAGCATTTCGTTGATCTGTGGCAGTTTTTGTAGGGTGGTAACAAAGCATTCTGATCTGATTGCCTGTGTTTGGGGTCATCTGTTGATGTTGTTTTGCACAAAGTAAATCTAAGATATGCATGCTTTAATCCTCGCCATAAAGGATTATAGTGTTGAAATTTATTGCAGAAAAAATTACCTCCTAAATGAGGTTAGGAGTGACCAGAAACATCCCCATTCAGTTTTGTAGTTTTGAGTACTGTCTAAATTTTCTAAATCTTGTCCCAGCACACAGTGAAATTAACATCAAGGACTCTGTAAATTCAGTCTTGCCTTTGAAAGAAGCTGCTTTTTTGCTGTCTACCAGCTCTAGTTATAACTATTTGAGTAGGTGCTGTGCCCAGCAGAAGTCATTACTAACCTTGAATAGCCATATGTATGTTGATTACTGTTTGTACAGTTTATGTTGTTTTTTTTAAAGGGTTAAACGTGGTTTTTATACTGTATTTGTGTATGCATATACAAAAAATACAAGTTCTGTCCCAGACAGTTCACTGAGCACCTCAGTTAAGTCTAAATGCATGGGACACCATTTTGAGTGAGGAAGGGTGAAGAAACCTCGCTGGAGAGGATTAAGATCTCCATCTGTTAAGTTTGCACTGATGATAAAACACATGCTCCCAGTTGGAACAAGATGCATTAAAAGAGCAATTTCACTTCTACTGCCTAGCAACAATGTCATTGAGCACCTGCAATAGTTTAAACATTAAGCATAATTGGCTTTGCTTGACATAAATCTGTAGTTTTGTAAATAAGAGCAGTTGAGTTTCCATGTAATACCAATTAGCTATAAGGAATGCTTTGTTTGCTGAAGCCTGCAGCTTTCCAGAGGAAAGAGGGAGTTGTTAAGACTCAGCAGTAGTAGTCAGAAGGTAGAGCCCAGATCAGACATTACGTAGGCTTTGAGTGTCCTCGCGCAAGTTACTTAATCCATTTCAGTCGGGTTCCCTAAGCATGAAAGGAAGAATAACGTTCAAAAGTGTTTTGGGTTTTTTTGGTTTTGGGGTTTTTTTTGGGTGGGGTTTTTTGGGTTGGTTTGTTTTATTTTTTTTTGGTAAAGAACCCTGAGTGTGTCTTATTAAAATACTTTGGAGGTAATTTGACAGCATTAAAGTGAGCTGTCTGGGTCTGTGCTGGATTTCTTTTCCCTTCTTTTAGCTGGAGGTACTATTGCATCTTGGAAGTTCTTGCAAATTTTCTAGAATCACTTGCTTTCTGCCAGTGATGGAAGAAGGAGGTGTGTGACACACTTGATATGAAAATCCGCCTTGTTCAGCTTCTGAAGGAGCTCTGAGTTGTAAAGATGAGGTAGGGGAATGCCTTTCTTGCAGCCCTAGAACAGAGCTGCAGATCAGAACTAAAGCTTTTTCAGAGCTTCAGCTTGGTGTTTGTTTGCTGTGACATGTATGAGTTTTGCCTTGGCAAAGGCAAGTACAACTACCTTCCAGAGGATTATTTGAAATCTACTCTTTTTTTTTTAATATGTTTTTTTAATATCAAAAATTCCAAAGTCTCCTCATCATGTCTCTTTTCTGAATATAAAAAAAAACCCCACCCTTTTCTTTTCTATCTACCTGGTCTGTAGAAAGTCTCACCACAGAAATAATATTCTGTTGATGTAGTACTTGAAATTATTCTAATTTCGGTTTCTGTCTGTAACCGTAAATATAGATTTCCTTGATACAGAGGAGGTTGGCATTTGAACCTTAATGTAGTTTACTAGTACTGGTGCTGACTCTTTATAGTTACTCAGTTCTAATACTCAATGATAGTAAGACTGAAAGGAACTGCTCTGACAGCGATTTTTCAGTGTTTTGAAGATATTTCATCTATGCAGAGTAATTGATAATGCACCCTAAGACTACCAAATTGTATATACAGTCTACATATTTTGCTGGAGGATGCATGCTCTCTAAAAGAAAATTAGCAGAAACTTTTTTTAACGTATTCTATAACCAGCATCTTTTCCTACCTTGTTTTTTTCTTTGGTTGGTTTTTGTTTGGGTTTTCTCTTTTTTTGGTGGTGGGGGTTGGTTTGGTTTGGTTTGGGGTTATTTTTTTGGTTCATTGGGGTTTTTTTCAGATTAAATTAAATTGTGTAGTATGTATTTCTGCAGTTTGGCTGGGGAATAGTCCACCACTTTTCCAAACACCAGGATTTTATGTAGAGCCTAAACATGTTCTTTCTGATTACCTAATCCACTTTGAGGAAAAGGTCTGTCTAGAAAACATTGCAGGTATTAACCTTACACTTTGAGGGTTAGGCTTCTTTCCTGTTAGTGTGGGAAACCCCTGTTCAAGTGCTGGCTCGGTCACATCTGGAACAGCTTAGCTTAGAACAGAGGTTTTGAAGCTGAGTCTTGTATACCCAGCAGAGTGCTGGCTGGATGGAGACTGAATGTAGGTGTGCATATTTTCTGGATACTCCTTTTTTTTTTCTTTTTCCTTTCAGATAAGAAGAAATGCTTTGAAATCTAAAACACTTCACAAACAAACCAAAAAACCCAACCATGGAGGGGGGAAGGAACCAACAAAAAAAAAAAAATGCTTACGGCAGTCAGTGTTTGTCTTACCTGCTTTGTAGCTTGGTAAAAAGCATCTTTTGAAACCAGATCCTGAATGCTTTTATTATCATGTCATGTGAACTTCAGAAGCAAGATTGCTGATGAGGTTGGGGATAGTAGTTATAGTGGCACTTAGTAAAAAGGCACAGCAAGTTATCTCAGCTTTGGTTTTCGGATGGTCAGTGAATACAATATGAAGATACTGTCTGTTTAGCTGGCAGAAAGAGGCAATCTTTGATTTCAAGCAAAATCATAAATTCAAAACAGATGTTGAATAGTAAACCAGAGATTGCAAGATGATGCTGCTTGAAAGCAAATCCAGCACTACGTGCAATTCTGAATTTCTTTACCTTGGCTCATAGAGTTTTCCTGTTGTCTTGAAATTGTTCCTTTTTAAAATATTCAGGTGAAAAACCTGAGAGATTTTAATATCATGCTGACAGATGACAACTCCCTTAACAAGCTTTGTCACTGTTTATAAAGAGCTGTCACTTAGTGGAAACACTCTTTAAGCTTAAGCTGTTTGTACGCTAAACTTTAATGGTGAGACTATTGTATGAAACCTTTAGCATCCTGCCTTACGTATTCTGTGGGGAAAAAAACAACCTATGGAACGTATGTGATTTCAAGGGAGAAACTTCATTGCAGAGATCCACGTACAGAAATCATGCAGGTCTTGCAAAACTAAGCAAACAGTTTCAACACCAGAGAGAGCAGCAAACTGTACCAAGGTGTAAGAAGGTGAATATTACCTATTTGAAAATGATATTGCTTCATTATGGAAGAGCTTTCGATTGCTGCTCCTTGCTTGGGGTAGGAAATTAATTTTGAGAATATGTGAGAGTGGATGAAGGTCTTGTCTGTTAGATTGCATAGATGTTAAAAAGACTAAGTAGAGTGGCACTGAGGGCACACCTAAAGTACATATTTTTTGTATTTTAAAAAAATTGACAAGAAAGAGGGTAGGTACCTCTGTAGTTCTGGCTGAAACAGTTGAAGGTTATAACTTAGTAAAACCAGTGCTTCTATTCTCTTCAGTTCCAATGTGAATTACCAGTCAGTTGATTCTTGCCTCTGCAAAGTTTGTTCATCTGATCATGGCTAAAGTGAACTATTCTCTGCTCAGTTATTTAAAATAACTCCTTGTTGTATTAAGGGTTGACTAAATCATGGTGATTTTTTGTTCTTTCCCCCAGTTAGCATTTTCAAGCTATCTTCCTATGCGTTTAGTGATTGTTACACCTGCCTTTCACCATTCCTTAGAAAACAATATTCTCACTTTCTTCAAGCCTTTTTAAGATGCACTGAGTTCCAAATAATCACTTGCACAGATGCTCATAAATGCTTCTTTTTTTTTTTTTTTTTTTTTTTGAGATACTTGTGCAGTTCCAACACAGGCTCAGGCATGTAGATCCTTCAGAAATGCTCAGAGAGAGTGGCCCAATTTAAATTATCTATTGAATGCTGAAACACAAATTGCACATGAAATCCCCAAGCTTCAAGGGTCTCTGGCAGGTCACATCCTACCAGTCACTCAAACATTTAGTCAGTGCTACCCCCATGCACCTATGAAACTGAGGCTGTTTGACACCTCTGAGAATATTTCTCATGTTAGATCTGTTGTAAATGAGCACATGGTCCAGAATAATTAATGGTAACACTTCAGTCCTTTTTTGACAGAGTTGTGTTTCTTATGCAGTTTGCGCTGGTCTGTCTATTTAACTGCAATCAGCCATGCCTGAAAGACAGGAAAGAACAAGACGGACAAGTGTGTCAGTGAGTGAACCTCTTTTCTGTAATTAGAAATGCACAGGGAATAAATTATTCTCTAATTCAAGCTGTCCAGCTCACACTAATAATAACAACCCAAGAAGCAATCTGTTTATAAAAATTAAAACTGAATTTGTGAGACTCCTTAGTGCAAGACGGGATTTGCTGTGTAGCCTTGTTCTAGTTTATTGTGCTTAAAGGGCTCCATCGAGGCATTGTGAGTGTTTCAGGCTGGACTACACAGCAATTTCATGCATGCATTTTCTATCACACAAGATTAGCCAAAACTTAATCAGAGATAACTGTAGCAATTCTGGGGCAAATTCTCCTCTGCTAAGTTAATGGCTGATAAGGAACAAATGCCATGGAATAAAAGTATGAACAAACTTGGCCTAAGCCTTACCCCCACTTCTGCAGACACCTTTTAATACTTCTGCATTTGATTGTCATCCAGCTTGCACAGGCAGAACCTTTGCTGTGGAGGCACTGAGGAGGACCCTAGCAATGGCTTGATAGTTTTTGTTTTGTTTACATAAACATAATTGCTATGAGTCTGGTAATTCTTTGTAAACACTAATGGGGTTCAGTTGTATCTTTAGTGGCTAAAGATTTATTTTAGATTATGCCATGGTGGGCCTTAAAATTTTCCAACAACAATAATACTAAAATTGGAGGAATGGACTGATTCTGAAAGGTCTGTCTTACTATCCAGCCATAAGAATACAGGCTAACCTTCCTGCTCTAGGGCAAAGAGAGTGGATAGTATCTTGAACCTTTGGGCCCCAAAATGTTTGCCTCAAGGGATTTTAACTGTTTCTTGGTTGTGGGTTTTTTTTCTCTTTTTTTCCTAAACTTACATAGGCCTTAATTATGGCTAACTCCTAATTGTAGCACCTGATTAATGCGTAAAAAGCTGAGCACTGGAGAGAGCAGAGCACTCTTACTTGACTTCAGCTTCCAGTCAAGTGGAGATGTAACGTCTTGAGAGCGAAGGAGGTGCCAGAGAACCAGCTTTCTAACAACGAGTCTGAAAATGAGAGTGCACAGTCTCCATTTTAAACCTGGGAAAGTAATCAGGTCTGGGGATTAGATATGTTACTTATCCTCCTTTGGAGCCAAAAGCTATAAAGAAACCACTCAGAATTTGAACAGCTGTCATAAAGCATCCCTGACATTTTGAAGCAATCTCAGATCTTTGGATGAAGAGTCATGATAGTAACTCTTATTTTTGGAAGGCTGAAACGTACACAATGAATTCTCTCTGTCAGACAACATGCTGCAGAAGGGAGTGTTGACTACAAGAAGTCAGCCTAACAGGCAACGATTTTTTATTATTATTGTGAAATCTCAGCAAATCACTTTATCCATTTTATTCTTCATACAAAGCATATGTATTATGGTCAGCTGCTGATCTGAAAGTATAGATGAAATCCAGGGGAGGGAACAAAAGCTATCTAGGTTTTCTGGCACACTTGTGTATATACATCACTTCAAACTGAGGAGAACAAGCTTGAAGAGTCACCGGCCAGTAATTCAGAGTACCTAATTAATTTAATTGCAAACCATGAAATTCTCAAATTAATTTATTATTCAAATGTATTCATGCACTTCCCTTCCCCAGGGCTCTCCCCCTAAAAAACCCTGCCTTTTCACTGCAGCTCTGTTTTGTGAACATCTGAAATCCGAACAAAAGAATATCCACAGTGTGTCAGACCAGTCCGTCTTCTAATGGTGTATGAGGGGAAAAAATACACAACAAAATACAAAACCCTTCTGGTAAACTCATTCAGGCATCCAGGCTGAAGGAGGTATCCTTAATTCTGTGTTTCTGTTCATCCCGATAGCTTATGTAACTATTCAAAATGCTAATAACTAAACATAATACTCATTGCCAGTTTAGCATGTTACAGTGGAATGTGCAATTTAGGTGCTTGTTTTCAGTTTCTATTTCTTTTTAGTATCTCTCTTAGTGCTTGTGCTTTTGCAGGTTTTTTATGCCTTGCTCTTTGAAGTCCAAGGTGAAATCAGCCATGGCCCAGACCCTTCACTGATCATGATTCTACAAGTAGTAGGAAGGGGGGAGAAAGGATGGAGGAGAGAGAATAAACTCACAAATCACCTTCACAGCATGCAAACTCTTCAAATACTATTTTGTATGAGCAACTGCTGCCCTTCCCGTAGCTTTGTTGTTCAACATCTAACATCAGTGAGCTGTGCTAATAAAAGGATGCGGGGACAGAGGAGGGAGCTGGTGCTTTTTGTGGGGCAACCTCTCATTACAGGCGTGGAAGAAGTCATAAGCTATCAGAGCTTGAGCTTTCTAAGTCTGCAAAATAGACACATAGTTGATTTGAAATTTGCTTTTGAATCTATTAGTAGGAAATTCCTTCCATTAAAAAATAGGATGACCCCTTTCCTTTTTATCATAGTAAGCAAGGCACTTGGTCCTTCCTTGATGGCAGAATTGGGTCTGGCTTTTTATCACGTGACAAAATAAATAAAAATGAGTTAGTGCTAACACCTCTGCTTCCTACACCTTCACATGAACTTGAACCTCTTGTATGACCTGACCTCACAAGAAGGATGTGTAGGTGTATTTTGGGATTTGTTTTTGTTTTCCTTTGCCTTCTCCCACTTTCATCCCATCAGTGCCCTCAAAGCTTTGATATGAAGAGTACCCCATGGCGTTACAGATGTTCTCTTGTTATTTCAGCTCTTCTGGATGCTTTTGACTGGCAGCTGCTGGGTAGTCTTATGCTGGCATCCCTGCCCCTGCTCACCTTTCCTCTCACCTGTTATGGCACAAAGGTCTTTGCTATTTGCTCCATTGCACGCCACACTCTAATCCAGGCTTTCTGCACATCTTCTCAGAAGTAACTCTGCTTTCCCGTCTCCCTCTGAGGATCTGTCACCCAGCCTCGCTCAGCGTTGCATTATTAAGCATCGAGTAGACACTAAGCGAACTTGGTGGAAATCGTATTCAAAGAGTGTTTCTCTATCAGCTCGTGTGATCTGCCGTTCCCCTGCTCTCTGAGTTGCTCCCACACATGCAGGCAGGTGTGTGTGTGTGTGTATCTGTGTGCGCTGGGGAGTCGACTGCAGCGGGAATCATCTCCACCTGCGCTCTCGCAGGCTCCCTGCTCTTTGTCAGACCTGCTGGTTTTTGTAACTGCTGCATTTGAGGAACGGTGGGGACATCCAGTGGTCACATGGGTGATAATTAATTACTCCCCATCCCGTCAGTAAGATCAAATTGCCAAGCTTTCTTGTTTTCTCAGCGTTTGACTTGTTTTTCATCGCAGCTCATTATGCTGTAAAGTGCCTGACAGGTTGGGATGACTTCTTTCTCTAGTCTTTTGCTTTTTCTTCCTCCCTATGTGATGTTGCTTCATATCCATCAACAACTGAAATCAGGAAATCGAGTCTCTCTCAGAAGAATATCTGAGGATATCTTTTAATTGCTTTTCAAATGGAGAATTTGGAAGAAAGAGTAAGGAAAATATTAGCTATTATTTTGAGTGTGTAACACTGGAATAAATGGTAAATAAATGTTATTGCTAATGGTGACAGATTATTATTTTTTTTTAAATTGATGACGAATAATCACAACTTCGACTTTTTACACAACTTTTTCAAATTTCCTCCTGCATAATTCATGTGTGTCTTGGTTCCTCTGGAGTCTGTAATGAGACTGAGAGGAGCTGTCTCCTTCCCTTGTCTAAATCTGGTGATGATCAGATTCACTTACTGCTCATCGGGGGAGCAGAGTCTCCCATTTTGCTGGCTGAGTGGGCTTTTCTGGAATAATCCTGAACGGGATAGATTTTAAAATAAATGAATAACAAAAGACCTGTTCTGTCATTGTCCTAATGTAGAATAACAACATCAGTGAATTCCAGACCTTGATATCAGAGGTGGAAGGTGTTTCTTGCCTCTAGTGACTGCTTGTTATATGGTCATGCAGAGGAGTCAACTGTCCTTTGCCCACTTAGTAACTCCAGGAATGGCACTAGCTGTAGCTAATCTTCTAGTTAGTAGCATCAGAACAGCAATATGTCTATCTGCTGTTAGTATATATCATCAGTACAGCCAACTTTGCTCCCTAGTTTTGTTCAGAAATATGAAAAAAGAAAACGAACCCTCCAGGGATCAAGCAAGCACATAAAAGTCTAACTATCTTTTTTTTTCCCTTCAGAAAAAAATAATTTATAATAATTTTATGTAATATTGCTATATTCCTTTTAGTCTATCTGATACTGGAAACATTACCTTTTTTTTTTGTTGTCAAACTACAAATTAATTTAAACAATATGATTGTTCCTCTGCTGTTTTTTATTTCCACATTGAGATAAGATTTGTGGAAGCCATGGGAGAAATTCTAGTAAAGGTCACTGGCCTAATCATAAAATGTCTTTAAAAATTTTATGATCCTTTAATGGAGTGCTATTGGGTAATTCCTCCTGGAAAGGATCTAGCTCTCTAATAAAGCCTTTCAAAGGAACATTGCAACTTTGTTACAGCTGTCAGCAACTCTTTTCCCCAGGTTTGCATGTGGTACCTTGGTGGCAGTGATCAGTAGAAATGCCTTAAACATTTGGAAAAAATATGATGCACAAATGAAGCAAGAGAGAAGTAATGGATTTTAAACATTACCTTGATGAAAGAGTATGACAATTACAACAAGGGAAATGCTTATAAAGGAAAAACATTTACAGAAAATACATTTGTCATCTGAACAAGTTATATTGAATTATTTCCACTTTATTTGTGAAATAACTGTCTGGTTCTGGTGTATCATGATGGTGAAATTTCAACAAATCCTTAATTTTGCCTGGGTGATGGAGATGGTGGGAATGCTATACTGGAAAGCTGTGGTGTTCTCCCATTTTCTGTTGTTCTTTGCTGGCATTTTCCCCATGCACATTCATCTTCAATTTCTGCTTCAAAAATTCGGATAAACATAAGGTAAATAATGGGTGTGACTGAACTTATGTCGGAAGTGAGTATCTGCATACCCTAATTTCTAAAAACAAGTGTTTCTTTATGCCAGCCCTGTGCCTTTTATTGCCTGGTGGAAATCTTCCAAATATTGAACTGATACCAAGCTTCGAAACAAACTAATTTTGAAGGGCCGAATAAATGTTATATACACGGTTTTCACATGTTGCTGACGCTGCAGTATTGACCTTTCTCGTTTCCTTAAAATAAAATGGAATTCTAGGCCCATTTGAGGGGGTGCTCAGGAAAACTCGGGGCTGTACATCCTGTGTAGCAGGTCATTAATCAGCTCGGTAGCAGAGCTGAGGCTGCACGGCAGCTCACCTGGTTCCTCCTCCGCTTTCTTTCTGGAGGGAGCTGCTGCTTCTACTTAATGTCTCCAAACAACCTACAGTAATATGCATTTGAAGTTCTGCCAAAGGAAAGTGTAACAGTGCTTTGACGGTAGCGGATATTGTGAAGATAGGGGGGGTTTTTTGTTTGTTTTTTCATTTCTGGAGATGAGCCTTTCCGTTTTTGCTTGAAGTTTTGCTTGATTAATGTATTCATTAAAGAGGAGTGACGGTAATGATTAAACAAAAACATCTTTAAAATGCAGAGTTCATTTCAACCCATTTGGTTTTGTTGCACACAAATTGGATTGGCATTGCATCCTGCACAGCAGGTACTCCACTTGAAATCAAAGACAGATGCTTTTATAGGATTAGAAAGGATATCTTGAGGGGTGGAGGAAGAGATTGAGGTTGGGGGGTTTTGTTGCTTTTTCTTGTACTTTTTAGTAATAATGGTAAACGAATAGTGATAATACTGCTGTTTTGTCTGCCTTGAGTACTAATAATGTTGTTTGCTTACAATTAAAAAGAAATAAAAGCTCCATTGTAACTTGAATTGTTAACAAATCAACAATACTTAACTGAGATTCTTTCCCTCATAAATAGCTAATGACATCTGAGTCTGAATTTTAATGCTAAATATCTCTGAATGAAAATATTTGACTGCTGAGTCATGCCAGGCAGCCACATTGATTTTTTTAATTTATTTTGTTTTTAATTATCTGGCAGCATACATGTCTTTTAAGCGCTTCCCAAATCACTTAACCTAGTCTCTGCTCAAATAGAAACCTGCTGAGGGAGCTGGAGCTTGCAGGGAATTGTAGCTGGTTATAATAAATACAATTGAAGCATCTCTCTCGAATGGGAGATCTCCAAGACTCATTTGTGTGCAGAACTGCTGCAGGTGCTGGTCTTCCTCAAATGCACTGCAGCCAGTTGACTAAGGAAGCAGAGGGGGGGACAGGTCTGCAGTCTTATGACTCTGGCAGTACCTTCCAGTTGAAGTGCCTATTTGGGGGCATTTGGGTAGTGAGTACCCTGTGAAAATTGAGTTTAGGTGAAATATCATCTTGAGCACCCAGACCCCATTTGTCAGCAAACAACAAGCATGTTTTGAGATTGTTTGGCATGAAAGGTGATCATATCATGTTATATTTGGGACACTAGTATTTCTGCACGTTTTTGTCTTTCTGATAGTGGCTACTGTAGCTTGCACTGTTTGGTCCTTTCCACGTAATCCATTCCTTTCCACATTTATGGCTTTACAAAATATTTCTTATTTAATCTCTTCCTAAAGATATAATTCAAAGAGCTCCTCCTGTTTCTTGACACTGTAAAGCACCAAAACCATTGGGTTTTCCCACTGAAAATGTAAAATCCTTTTTTTTTTTTTTTAATTTAAATACTGTATTATCTTTAGTCAAACCTTAGCCTCACCTGTACAGAAGACAGTTGAAGGGAGGACACTCTTGCTGAGAATATTCACTTTTTTTTTAGTGTTGCTATTAATTTCCTTAGCGTGTCTAAAGATTCAAATTACATTCAGGGTTCACTTCTCTGTGCATTTACCAAATACAACAGATGGAGTGTCTCTAACCCTAGGAACTTGTTGGTGCCTTTTGAAACAACGAAGAAAAGAGTACTGAGAAACAAGAGACAAATATCACGTTCAACATTTTTGTTCAGCTAATGTCTTTTGATAACATCATTTCGTGTGGTTTGAGTTTCATTTCAGCTGTTGGTGAATAATATCAGTTCTAGATCACGAGAATCATGACTGCAGTGGACTCTTGTTCAGGGGTTAATAATACCTGCTTTCATTTTGCTGCCTGGCTTGACTTAAAGCCTTTTATGAGGGTCTGAGTGTGCCCAGTATAGTTTGTATGAATGTGTGGCATGACCTATAGGATTTTTCAACCATAAAGTCCTAAAATGGCCATAAGGGTTTTGTTTATTGTTGTCACTGGATTTTGTTACATTTCCTACATTTTATCTGCAATGTATATGGTTTACAGAAGCCAAAGAGCTACATTTAGATTTTGATGATCATACCATAGTAAGATGTGGCATTTTCTCATACATTACTTTACTGCTGCAGACAAATACTAAAGTCCAGGAATCTACAAATTATAATTATTGCCCCAGACTCTTACCTGACTTTACTTTCAAAACTGATCTCTATTGCAGATTTAACCATATATTTTTCTCCTACTTAAAGCCTTTTCAAGGTTTGTCTAGCTCTAGATTTCTTTATCTGTGTTCAGCGTGAATTCCTGGACCAGTATTGTGAATTCTTGATGGGGTTGTTTTGGTTTGGTTTGGCTCTCAGAGTAAAGGATCTTAACCTATATGGTTCACATAACCTGGACCAAGGGAATAAATCGATAAGCTTCTGTTACCCATTTGTTTTATTGTCCCACTTGAGAAATAAACTTTGCCATGTAACTACATGCAGGGCAATAACTGCCCCTTTCATCATGACTCTCATTCCAATCTTAAATCAACCTACAGATTCCAGGGGAAGATGTTCATTCCTGAAAATGAATAGACAGCTGGAAAGCAAAAATATAGGTCGGAATTTGTAGAGGTATTTTTTCTAATCCTAATATTTTTCCATAAGAGTCAGTTTGCTTTTTTCTGCGCCCATTATTAGTATATACTCTTTAAATGGCTGAGACTTTGAAGAACTTGGTAATGAATGTTTGCTTTCCATTGAACTTTTGGGAGCGAGATGATGCATTCTTTTAAATTCATGAACTTAGAAACAGTTTGCTTACTCAAGAACAGTATCCCCATTGAAGAAAGATGTGGTGTTTATCATTCAGCAATCAACTTAATTGCCTTCCATTATGAAATTGGCTTGGATTTTTGGGTTTGCGCCACAACTGCTTTTAATAGCACAAATGAATTTTTCATAGAATGAGAATGAAAATGAGTTCAAAATTATGAATTCAAAGATACATTTTTCCACTGTGCATTCTTCTTTACTCCTGTTGGAAATCGAGTCGTATGTTGTTATTTCTTGTCAGAAAGACCCATCCAGATGGGAAGTCCCTCTATTTTGTATTAACAGAGGCTGTAGGAAGCCAGAAATAGCAAAGTGGAGACAACCCTGAGATCTTCCAGAATTGAATACAAGAGGCATGTGATCAACCTCGCATGAGCACTTGAGAAGTTTTGCTTCTACCTGGTTTCAGTAGGAGCTCAGGTATCTATATAGTCATATTACTACAAGCCTCGTCCCTGATCTACAAACCCATTTAATGCTTATTTTCTCCATCGTGGGGGGAGTATATAACAGGTCAGGCAGTCCCCTTCCTCCCGTCTTGGAAATGACTGCCACTTCAGACCCACAGCTGAGAAATGACGCATCGGTTGTGTGTGTGGTTGAGGGAATGCATAGACAGATTTGGGGGAGTTTCTTTCTTAAAAGTGTTTTCCTTTTTCCCCTTGTTCTTTCTGCTTCCCTCTTGGGAACCGTGTGGTTCCTCTTAAGTTGGTCTGAGCTCTTACTGACTGTAAAATATCTGAGAGGGCAGCAGAAGCAACAGAAGCAGTGTGGGGGTTTTCCTAAAGGCACTGCTTAGTGAGGGGATGTCACTAAGTATATGAAAAAAAACCCTTTGCTTTAATGAACTTGGAGGGTTTTTGGAATACAAACCATGTAGCTCTTAACGTGTCTGATATTAAAGCAGTAGGATCCCTTTCCTCATGGGTATAAAGATAACTTCTGCTGTTATAGAGGGTTTTACACACTGGAAGAAAATCTGTGTTAGTTTATGTCCATTTAACTGTGACCAGTTGATGTTTGATTGTATCATAGCTATTTCATTTTAAAAAAATAATTGAAAAGTTCCCCTTAAATTTCTGTACTAGAAGACAAATTTTGGTTAACTGTTGTATTTTGAGATGGGATCTGGTATTCATAAACAGCATTTAGCTACATATTTCACATATTGTTTTCTCAGTCTTTCTCTGTTCCTGCGACCTGAATATTAACATAGCACTAAAGTTAATTTTTAAAGAGATTCATGAGACTTTCTAAAAAGAAACATTTTAAGGATGATGTAAAGTTAAAAAAAAACAACACAGCTTTGCAATGCTGCTTCTGCTTTGTGAGCATTGATTTCCTGGTTGGATGTATTGATTTGATTTTATCATATTTGAATTTTTTTTAACTAAGTAATTTACTGTGCAAGTTTTTTTAATATCACTGATTTTCATGCTATGTTATCATAAGACTATTGTGAAATATGTACTTCTCTAGTCATTTAAGAACTATTGCTTAAGAGGAATTAAAAATTTTACTTAGAATTATCTCCCGTGTAAATTACAGTGATGAAAGCAAATGTTGCTATTGAATTTCATGTTGTCTAGAAAGAAGAGAAAAAAATGAAAGCTTTACTGGGACAAAGTTTTAAGGATTTTTGTTGGATATTCTTTTTTGGGAGGGGGAAGCTGTCATGAGAAAGAATTAAATAGATGCAATTGTAATTGTATAGAATTAAAGTTATAGAACTTTGTAGGTTATGCTGAAAATTATCAGAATCTGTCTAAATTCCTCTAAAAACTAGTTCTGAAGCCAAAATACTTTGGGAATCTTATAATGTGGGAAAATCAGACCGCTGTCTGACACACACTAGTAAATGCTGACTTCTTCCAGTGGTAGCTGCCGTGTGTGCTTGTGACTGTCTGGAGATGATGTGGTTGTGTTGTCTGATAATAGCTGTATTTTTTACTTAACTGTCAAATTTTAAAGGATGTATTGATGGTGTGCATGGTTTAAAATGGATGGATGTGGATGTATACCGTATATGTCTGACATGGAAAGTTGGAAATGTATGAGTTAATTGTATATTGTTTTGTAGTAGGGTAAATTTTTAATCACATTGCACACATACCTTTTCGGTGAAGGAAGTAATTGATATTTGGGACACTGAGGGGTATAAATATTTTATTAAATCTCCTAAAAATAAAAGGAGTCATGTGGGTTCTTTCATGAACTTATATGTTTATAAGGTTTAAGATGAAGGAATTTATTCATGAATGTCGAGAAGCAAAGATACCATCAGCAACAACAGCTGCCTAAATCAGTTGAGACAGTAGTGGCTTACATAGTTTTGTTTTAGATCTGCTTTTACTTTTGAGGGAAGGGAGCTTGTAAACACTCACACCTTTGTAAATAAGTAAAAATCTCTGTAGGTGGTGACACACCTCCTTTCTCTTCATTTACTAAACCCCATCACCAATTCCTGCACTCCCATCCCTCTTTGGCACTGACAGTGTGATACACTGTTACCAATATGAGCTGCAAGAAAAGTCTGGAATTTTTGGAAGGAACTTATTTTCTGAGACACTAATTGGTCTTTCCTTGACAGACCAAAAGTGGCTGAAGCCAACTGCATCATACGTGGTGATCTTTTCCTTGAAACAAAACAACATCCACCGAGGCTTTCCGTAGGCTGAAAAACCTTGTTATGCTGAAACCATGAGTGGAGCTTCTAGACATTTACGTGACAGTAGCGTTATGTACTTAATGTGGCTGTCGGTTGTTTTTTAAGGCTTTGTATTCAGGTATTCAAAACCAAGAAAACATCGGAATGACACAGTAGTATTTTGTTTAGTCATGCAGCGGAGAGAGGTGTGTCAAGTTAGATGCAAGTGGTGAGATTAAAAACACTGCTGAACATTTTAGATTCCAAATCCCCCTTATTGGTATCCCAAATGTTCCTATGAAACTTCCTGTGGCATTTGCTGCACACACACACACACACCCTTTTTTCTGTTTTTATGGAAACAGCAATATGAATGGAGTATAGAACATACAGTTTTTGCCTGAGTTCAGACTGACTGTGCAAACTGCACCGTTAAGCATTACTGTCGCTAGCCCTGCTGTAATGTACCAGATTACCTGGGCAAAGAGCCTTGTGTACCCACTGCCAGGCTCTGATTTGGGACAACTGTGATTAGACCAAGAATCTGAAATAGTGTACCAAAAGAAATGTTTACTGCATTTCCCCCTTTCTTTAAAAATTAGCTATGAAGTCCCCATCCACACACGTGCAAGCGGAGCCAGGGGCAGCTCCGGTCTGACCCAGGAGCAGGGGCGAGGGCAGAAGAGGAAAGGCAGGATGGGTGCAGATGTGCTGGGGAAGTGTGAGCAGCATATTGAACACTGTTAGCAGGGGGTTGTCAGTCCTGTCAGAGCCCGTCCTCTGCTCTCAAATCCTGCCTGGTTAAGCGGGTGATAAGTCCAGAGTTGTTTTGAAAAGCTCACCAAGAACAAGTGTAATAGGTTCACTAGATCTGATCAGCGCATTGCGTTGTTCCCTCCCTGTTTATCCAACTTTGACCATGCTATCATCAGTCCCTCATGAAAATATTTAGCTTAAAATCTGTGGTGTAGTGCCCGTTGTTTGGTTTTGTGGTTGTTTCTCTTCCCACCCACCCCCCGCCTTACTGCTTGCTGCCATTTGAGCGCAGCACGTTTTTTAAAAAGCCTGTAAAAATATAGATTGGGTGATCTGTCTCTTTTAGACCATTCAGTGATGAAATTTCTACTGTACTACTTTATTGTGACATTACCTGACTAGATAAAGCCATTTTCTGTCTGAGAAGGGAAAAAATCTGGCAATGTCTACATAAATCGTGTTATTCATTTCATGCTGAGACAGGGGTTCCCAAAGGGAGATCCTCTGGGACATGTCCCTCCTCAGCAGAAAAACAAACAGAGGCACAGCCAATTTCTGAAGGATGGGGCTGATCAGTTTTATAATGTTGCTGTTATTATAATAAACATTTGTGGTCCAACTATTGCAGTTTAACAGATATACCAATAGCTATTAAAAAGTAGTGTATATGAAAGAAATATACCCTCCTCCTGCTCCCTCCTTTCCCAAAAGCACTTGGCATCACCCCTGGACTCCAATTCACGGGAATGACTGGATATTTTAAAAATCACATAATGTGGGATCATTCATGCCAAAATTACTACTTTGACCCATTTGAATACTATTGTCCAATGTTTGTGTGGCAGCTGTCAGATCCATTTGTGAAAGCACCAGTTTTTAATAGCTCACAGTTTTGCAAGCTCTTCACTCAGATCCTAATGTGCTTCATAACAAGAAGGCAAAATTCCTATCCTTGTTTTGCAGATGGAGGACTGCGGTCTTAAAAGATGGATAACTGAATAGGGGAGCTGGACAGGACTTCTGGCAAAAACTATTTTTTGTCAGGAAACACTGATTCATTAAAGCTCTTTTGCAGAGCATATGTTTTGATGAAACTCCTGGCATGAAGGTTTCCTGAAGTATGGAACAGAATTTAAAGACAGAACTTCTATGCTGGTAGAAAAGTGAACATGAACCTTCCTGCATCACTGTGCAGGGTCCTGGGTCACCCAGCTGGGCTGTTCCTCTCCTGCTAGACCCGCTGCACCCCCCACAACAGAGCTGGACAAGGCTGGCACCTCACTGCAGAGCACCCATGTAGGAGACCAACTGGAAAAACAGTCTAACACCAAGGAACAACCCGCTAGACACCAGCGATGCAAAAGCCGCTCTTACAAGTGCTTGCTGCTCGCTCCAGCAGGAACCATCTGCCCAGCCCCAGTACGGCCCTTCGGCGCTGAGGCTGTGGTGCTGCAACGCAGCTGTAGGTGCAGTGTGTTATCCGGGGTTGCCTTTTGCTGTTCTCTGCAGATGCTGCGTTCTGAGAGCTCTCTGTGCTGGAAGGAGTGGGGAAGGGGCCAATTTTCCAGTCTGCTTTGTAAGACCCGTGGTCTGTCCCTCACCTGCAGGCTGTCCAGGGCTTTCTGTGTGCGCTCACTAGGCAAATACCTGGAATAACTTTGGAGACAAATGCAAAGCAGTATAAAACACTGTAAAGCTGTATAGACTAAAGAGCTAGAGCTCGGAACAATTACTTGGTACTTGGCAGAGAAAACATTTTGTTCCGTCCTACTGGTAGTTACTGGGAAGCACCTACTGACAGCATCCTAGAAATCGATAACTGTGTATACACAGTATTTCTGGTGAGGCTGTATGGACATCCTTACTGCTGTTCTGAGCCTCTAGAAAGAGGCTATTACTCTTCTAGTGGAGTCCTTGATCTGCAATGAACAGCCACAACTCTAACAATAATATTCTGCACTTTTTTACTACCTGCTGCACAACTCAAAACTCCTTTACAGAGCCTGCATGAAACGACTGGATGTGCCTGAGCAGTGGGTAGGATAGTCAGTCTTTTTACAAGTCGGCGAACTGGAGATCTGAAGGACTAGGTGATGTGCCCATGGTCACACGGGAGGTCTGTTGCACGCCGGAGACTGAGAACAGAAGTGCCAGCTCCTTCAGCTTGCAGAGCTGCTCACCTGTGCTTAGCATTGCACTTTGGGTCTCCTGACACTCTGTTCCCTGCCTTGCCCACATTACTACATCCCCACCTAGAGGCTCAGTACTCTAGGAAGAAACTAACGTAAAAAAATGTTACCTTTTACATTGTGGCTTGTTTTGGGTTTTTTTAAACACAGGCCTTCTTTCTTTTTTTTTTCCCCCTTTTTTCCTTTTTTTTTGTCTGTGTGTGCCCACTTTGTTTTCCAGCTCTATCCAAAATACCCAGGACTATGTAGTTGGCTGATTAGTGTCTTCTGGGGTCTTTTCTCCTTTGATAAAATGCTGCTGGCTGTTCTGTACCTGCTACTTTATATCCTTCCCCCTCTCATATATAGCTACCTATATCATATGGAAAGGATCAAACAGTTTTGATTTTTCCCAATGATACTGAGAAATGCAATATTTATCACAGGTTACTCACAGAGAAGAAGAAAGGAGAATCTAAGAGTGTTCCCTTCAGCTGCATTTCTGTCAAGGCACGGTCTATGTCCCAGTCCACCTCTGTTTTGCTCAGTGTGTTAGTTCTGCTCACTACGAGGTGTAATGCAGCAAGACTGATAAAGCTGGTTGCCCACTGGCCATGTGAAGGAGGGAAAAACAACCAAAGCTGGTTGTTCGTTATCCCCACTAAAGTGCTAAACAAATCTCCCAGCAGCTAAACTCCCTTCCCTTTTTATTACTTACTGTACCTTGTAAATCAAATATTTATTAACTGAAAACAGCTTTGCTCACTGACTGATCTTGCAAACATGGGACAAATTCACCGCAGCTGGCTAGTAGCCAATTGCTTATTCAGGCTGCTAAAAGAAATCAGCCTGGTGGAAAGACAAACTATGTGATGATTTTTCTTCCCCCCTGCCCCCTCCACCTTACTTCCCAGGAACAAACTGCTAACGTCACTATTTTGTCTGCCATATTCACCTTTGATGCAAATGAACGTGTCTGAATGAGGTCATTGCTACTCCTTTGAAGAGGACTTTATTTTTGTCATGCTTGTGTCAAAAACAGAGCTTTAGTGGTTTGAATTCGCACGAGCAGACACAGATATTGTTTCAATTAGCATATCAGGTCCATCACCTGGTGAAAAGAAAAGATCTTTTAAGCGTCTGCTTCTGTGATTGCAGCCTGATCATCTCATATTGTCTCCTGGCTTCATGTTAATCCATGGGGGTCCTCAACAGTCCAGCTGCAGCAAGCTGAAGCCTTTGGATGGTGACGGATGACAGGATGCAAAGAACAAAACTAAATTCACGCTCGCTTTCTCTTTCTCTGAAAGTGCTGCCGGTAAACTTGAAAGATCTTTGCATTGTTTGAGGCTTTGCATTTGGTTGCTATAATGAAGGTGATTTGCTGGCCATGGTCTAATAAATATCCCTGGGGAGCATGGAATGTCAGCGCAGTTACACTCACTCACTGAAAGGGAAGCAACAGAACAAGCAGGAATGGCAAGACCAGCTCTACAAGGAGTTTTTCATGGTCACTATTTGCACACACACACACACACAACACCAGTCACCTGCTGCAAGCATACACGCTGCAATCAATGCATGCAGCAGCGTGGGTGTTGCCAGTTTTCGGTGGCTCATTTTGCGTCCAAGGAGCCATGCCTCGTGCCCCAGCTTTGCTTGACAGCTCTGCACTAGTGCTTGTGTCAGTTGTGGTTGCATGGATTTCGCTGATTGTTATCAAAAGGACTTTAAATCTTATTAATGCTTTGTGTAATTACCTTTGTTCTCTCTCTAGGACTAATTTAAGATGGTATACAGCAGTACACACCTCACAGCAGCATTTTCACCCAGCCTGAAGCAGCAGCCAGCTCCTGGGGGTGTGTTTTGTTTTCCCCCCGAGGTTAGCATGGGTTGCTCACCCCCCTCCATCAGGTGCTTGCGGCTTGCTAAGTCCAACAGAGCATCCCGGAGGGCCCTGGGGAGCAGCCACCTCAGGCCCTAGCACTTCCGCTGCACTTGGGGCGTTTCGGCGGTGCTCTGAATCTGTATGTCTACGCAGCAAGTCGTGGTCTCGTGAGTACTGGTTTGCTGGACTGCAGCACAGAGCATCCCGGTCGGCGGGTCCAGGCTGTGCGGCGGGGGCGGCAGCAGCCTGCTCCATTGGTCACAGCCGTCTTTGCGTCCTTCAGCTGCGAGTGCATTTAGAGCAGGGGGGTTCACTGCTTGAAGAGGACAGGGTCCTGAATGCATGTTCCTGAAGTCATGGGTGACCAGTCCTTATGAGGCTAGACACTTTTTTTTTTTTCCCCCTCCAAAGACTAAAAACCATAATCACATCTGGGTCTCCTGAGCCTTCCCCTTGTGAATTATTGCTAATGTTTTCCCTTTTTCATTTTTATACCTTTGGATAGTTGAAGATGCATATACTGTCTTTAATCACTTTTCAAAGCTGGAAATATTTCTATATTAAAAAATCTACATTTTATATTTGTGACAAGATGCACGAGCACTACTGAGCAAGCAGCAACTGCCAGAACCCACAAATCTCTGTGTGTGTTTTACATCCATTGAGCAGGGGCAATATATTTTATAGCATGCATTAACAAGATGGTCACCTGAGACTATTCATTTAGATAATGAAATAGCCACCAAGTTACTGTTGCTTTTTTAAATTCTTCTTTTAATGTGTATGAACTATTGTCTTGAAAGATCTGTGAAATACGTAGCAAGAGTGAAGTAGGGAAAGGCAAGAAATCTGTAGAAAGCCACTCACAGTCTGGCAGTAATAGGCAAAACAGAGGGTATTCAATTAAAGGACACTTCAAGATTTAGGTAATATTGTTCTGACCTTTAGTAATTAATGACTTTGTAAAACTATTTGATGTGATACTATCCCTGGCTCCATCACTGGCTTGCCTACCCATGAAAGATAATTTGGCTGATGGAGACACAGATATAGATCACAACAGCTAGTTTCAATTTTCCCATGTGCAAATGGTCTTCACTATTAAGAATACTTTCCTACTTGGTTAATCTAGGAAACGTGGAAATGGAAGAACTTCTTTACTGCTGCAAGCATCCGTGCGGAAGATGCTGTGCGATATGGCAAAGGGTCAAGCTTTATTTTTCTAGCTGAATTGTTTGTGTGTTCCTCACAACTTCCCAGGCCTCGCTTCCAGGTGATTCAAGTCTTTCTGTCTACAGGGTGCTGGCTGGGGGACAGCACACCTGGATCTCAAGAGTACCTTCACCTGAGGGAGCCGTTACAGATACCCCCCCACCCCCCCCACCCCTCTTACGCAGTTACTGGTTAACTGTGGCAGGATGGATACAGCCTGCTGCTAAGTCCCGGCTCCTGCCTTATCCGCTGAAGGGTGTTTGTCCTGCCAGAGGTAACTGACGGATGAGGGTGTGATGGGTGTTGTGTTGTGCATAATGCCAGCACCAAAAGGTCAAAACGCTAAGTTTGTTGTGTGTTTTTCCTGGGTGAGAGCATGTTTATTCTTCTCTGCAATTCTGAGGTTTCAGATCTCTTTCCACTCTGTGCCAAGACATCTGCCAGTGACTGAGGAAATGTTTTGAGGAAAAACTTGGACTCGAAGGTGTTTCTAAAGCAGTCTTGTGTGTACACCCCTTGGACACTTACCTAGAAGTGCGGTTTCAAATATTTCTTTGCCTGCTCCAGAGTCGATACTTCATTCCAGATAAATATAGAAATTGGAATATTCTTACGCAAACTTTTCTGGTTGCCATGAAGCGATGCTTTGTGAATTAAAAAAAAAAAAAGAAACAAAAGAAAATAACCAACTCCCTGTATTGTATATTGTAAATTAATTTCTTGTTTATGGGAACAGGCCTTGTACACTGCTAAGCCAAGTATCATCTCTAGGTTCAATGTCCCTCTCAGAGGAATGCTTATTTACTTGCTGTAAGCTGTTAGTTATTCTGAAATTGCATTTTATTCTTCAAGGTTTGTTTTCTTTGTTTGGTGGTGGGTTGTTTGGGGTTTTTTTTATTTGCCTTAGACTGGTCCTGATTTTACAAATAGTGTTTTCTGACAATAGAAAGCACCAAGTACAGGATCCCTGGGACCCTTTACTTTGTTATTCCTAATGTTTGGAGTAAGAGGATTTAGACTGAAGCAGATACAATCTAATTGTGGTAGTTAGGAAGTGACTGAATGCATGAAAAATGCATTGGCCCTTGAATTTTACAGTTTCAGCCAATCGTTTAGGTATACCACATCATAAGATTACACGATTTATTCTTTCAAACTCTTCTTTTTCTCTGAATATATTTATTAAAAGGCTGAGCTATGTCCAGTTTGCACCTGACGGACCCCAGGGAATTCATCTCGTTTGCTGTCTGTAAGCGTGGCAGTGCAGTTTGCCTGGGGGCCAAGGGGGGTGAGGGGCGAGGGTGTGATGAGAGGGCTCGCACTCCCGTAGCACCCCGCAACTGAGGAGAAACAATTTAGTTGAGTGTCAAAACCAAAGCAGAGAAAGCAAGCCTTTCCCACTAATTGGTTTCTAAGCGTTACTCATTGCTCTTGTCACCAGAGTCGCTCTCACCCCTGGGAGCACAGCGCTCCTGAACGTGGCTTTGGGTCCCTTCGCGCACTGCCAGGGTCTGCGGTGTGTGGCAGCCGCCACAACCCTGGGAGCACCACACACCCCGGGTGCCGCTGCGGCAGGACAGGGGCCATGTCTGCCAGGGGACACGGCCCGGGGGGAGCGGGTGGCCCGGCGGACGCTGAGCCCTGCACCCCTGCAGCGGGGCTTGCTCAGGAGAGCAGGGAGCCGAGCCGGGTCCTCCAGCCTGCTCCTGGCAGACGGCTCTCTACCAAAGCTTGCCGTTCCCGGCACCTTCGCTGCCAGGCGAGCTGGCCACTGCGGCTTGGGCTGCAGCTGCTGGTCAGTGGCAGTGCCACCGCAGCCACAGCCCGCGGGCCTGGCCCCACACCCTGCGCTGGCCCACTGTGTCTCCTGTGGGCAATGCGGCGGGTGAGGGACCCGATTCTGCCAAAAACCAGCCTCGGGACGTGGTGGGAAATGGTTGTTTGGAAATCAAATCGGCCCCCCAACGTGGCCAGCTGTGCCAGCAGGCCAGCGCTGTTCCAGGCACGGCACGGGGCAGGGGCCCGCGGTTTGCCACGCGGCATTCCTGCCGCTCGCCTCCCTGCTGCACCAGCAGCAGGGATAGCTCGGGAAACTTCTTGAGCATCTTTGTCTCTACATTCAGGAGGCAGCCAGGCTGCTGTCCTCCCAGGAGGCGACAGGAGAGGGAGGGGAAGAGTGACAGATTGGCAAAAGGAGCATTATACCTCTGACAGCATATGGATGTATGGGAAACAAGGTTGGCAAAAAGCAGCATTAGGTGTTCCCGCTGCCAGCTAATGGTGTCCAGTCATGTAGGTTAGTCTAACAAAGACAGATAGTAATGGATTAGCTGTACCTGAGCAAATGTTTTATTGGCAAGTAACCATTTACAACCTACTGTGCTCTTCCACCCAGAATTTTCCTACTGAATTCCAGACAACCCGCTGTCCTAGCACCACCTAGCGGCCGACCCGGCAATGCAGGTGTCCTTAACGTGGGAATACAGCCAGTTGCGCGGGGGGGGGAAGAAAACAAAAATCCAAGGGGCTTTTTTTTTTGTTGTCGTTTTTTTTTTTTTTAAGCTACCATAGACTCCTACAGCACCTTCAGAAAAATCTACAGTTGCAACATCTGAAATACTGCTTTTATTTCCAAATCCCGCCATTTTCTTAACAAGATCGTCGCCTCTTGGGTATCTGAAATATCTCTGCATAGGAAAGGGTAGCAAGCAGGGGATGGCACTTTCTTGACAGGGATGTTGAAATCCTCACTTTTGGTAGGAGTATCCTGGCTGAATGAATGAGGAGCACAGAGGTATCAAGAAGAGACTTCATGAAAAATGCAAGTTCTTAAATGTCGGTGGCAAGGCAAGACAGCAGTTAAAAATCTGCTGCTTAAGTGTGCTGGATTACTTCCAAGAGGATGGAGCAATGGAGAGCAGTGTGCCACAAAGAACAGCAAAATGAGACCATGGTGTGCCTGGCAGTATGATCTGGCGTGTAAAACTACAGAAATGATTGCAAAGTGTCCTATTTCTCATTGAAATCAGATGCACAGCAGGAATGTTGGCACTCCTGATTCCAGTCTCTGAGTGGCGTGTATCATCATAGCTTATTGCCAAACACTGAGTTTATTAGCATTATAGAGTCAGGAACGTGTATTTGTATCCCTTCTGTCATATTACATCTATGGGGCTAAGTCTTGCAGTTTTTAAAGCAGAGCAGACTAATTATCATACGTAAGAAATTACTAAAATCTGACAGGCACATACCTCCTGGGAAGGACAGCCCATGAGATAAGAATGAGGGCCAAAATGGCTTTGGGGAAAACTCCAAATTTTTGGTATTTATCTATGGTGTGTTTCCCTTAGCATCTAACATTAGTCCCAGACAGCAGAAATACTTTTGATCAATGCATCTCAAGATACACTGCATGTGCATGGCTGCCAACGTCAAAGTTCCCTGCTTACGCTCTCAGCTCTGGGCAGCCCTAGCTGCTCACGTGATGGTTCACCAAAGCCATGAAGCCCCTCAGTACAGCTCTGGCCAGTGCTATGACGATTGCCCTATCTTCACTAGAGGAGTCTTTGGCAACATGCACCTTCACTTCTAAAGGGAAGCCCTGCTTCCCTGCCAAAACCTACTGATTCACACCAGTTTGCCCAGAGCTCACCATTGCCCAGTCCCTGTCCTGCGGTGAGAGGGGGACGTGTCGCAGGAAGATGCCAGCATGGTTTGCCAAATGCTTGGATGTTTTAAAAGATTGCTGCTTTTAAAATGGAGGGGCAGAATAAATTATTAGAAGAAGCAGAATTAACTTCAGAATTAACTTTTGAAAGAGGAGTGGAAGAGAAAGGGTCACATGAATAACGTGTATGTGCCCCTTCCAAAGAGATGGGCTTGCTGATGTGGGGTTACCTGAACCCCTGGCAGCTGCTGAACACCCCTATGCTAGCTGGGATGAAGACTCTCCATCTGAAGTTTGCCACTTTACCAGTGAGATGATTTAAAATTTCGGGTGGGGACTTTTCCTGGCAGATGTTTTTCTTCACTTACCATTTGTTTTAATTATTCCTGATGTTTTTGCCTATCAAACTGCAGACTCTTCAAAGGAAAAGGAATAAGCAGTTGTCATAACAACAAAGATCTTCATTACCACAGGAACCTTTGACAGCTTTATTTAAAAATTAAAAAAAAAAAATTAAAAGAAAAATCCAACAAATTATTTTTATCAGTCTGATTCATGTTCTTAAACACATTACAGTGTGTTCTCTAGCAGTTACACTGTGGAGGGACTAGGGCATGAATATTTATTATGATGTAAACTTTGGGGGTAAAAAATTTAAAAGTGCATTTGCTGTATTTATGAACTTCCTGTGACAATATCTTGCCTTGCCTTTTAATTATGTTATATGATATGAAATTAAAAGGTGGGATTTTTTTTCTTTTTTTTTCTCACACGAGTGAAACAAAATGATCATAGTATTAAATAAAAATACCAAGTTAGTCCTTCATATGGTCTGGACAATTATGTCTTCCATTTTTCAAGCCAAAAAAAGGACATTAGTGTCCTGAAGATAGAGGAGGAGTGATTGGTTTGCTGAGAGATTCAGGCCCTTTGCAAAGTTTACAGCTGACTCCTGGGATTAACCTTCAGTTCTCTGAAGCTGAAGAAGGAGGAAAAAGATGATCAGCCATTGCTGTATCACCTTACAGAAGAATTGCTTACTGCTTCCCCGCTCCCAATAAGTAACCAATTAACCGGGAGGTGTGACCTGCTGAGGCAGGAGCAGGAGGCGGCTGATCCATGGGTAGAGCGCTGCCTGGGCAAAGGGGAGCGGGAGCCAAAGCTTCCTTGTATTTTTTCACACAAAAGAGGTAAATAGCTCCCACTACCTCCTGTTTAACTTGTGCACTCAAATCTGAAAGACGCTTTTCTTGATTTCACATTCCAATTTTTAGTATGAAATAAAGGCTAAATGCCTTTCATCTGTTTGAGGCATTTATAGTATCCTTAGCAAAAGGATTTTTTTACAGCAAAGTGAAGGATAATACTGGAATTGTTAAACTCGTATCCCTTAAAATAATTTACATTTGTCCTCAGCTTGAACAGAGATGTTTCTTGCTGGGCGTAATCAACAACTTAATTCTCTCCCTAAGCCAAGGAAAGAATGAATATCTGCAGAGACCTATCATTCTGTCTTCCATCCATAAAGAAATATAAAAAGCAGCTGTTGCATTTATCTTAAGAAGATGATAGCTGTAAATTGTCTTGTCTCACAGGCACTTCTTCTGCAGATGTCCATAATGCCTTTGTCATGGCGATGACCATGAAAAGAAGGGAAAATCCCAAATATATAAGGCCAGGCTCCTTTCCCACAAGAACAGATCACTTAACCTCAGGGATGAGAATAGATTACCTGACCTCAGGGATGCGTTGGGACCCTAATACCTGGCAGTTTTTGGGCAGAGATGTTTTTATTTACTTTTTTAAAAGGACTAGCCACATACAGAGGAGCTTGTTTTATTCCTGCGAGGAGGTGATGGGCTGCTTTGTGTATTAGTTTCCTTATAGCCTACTTCATCTACCCACAAGCTGGGTTTGACGGCTTCACTCTGATGGGAAATATGGCTGTGGCTCTCCTGTTACAGGAGATGGTGTAGGGAGTTATTATTTAATTATGACAACTACACACATACAAGACATTGCATTAGGAAACACACATGCACCATCTGCTAGATACCATGATTTAGCTGTAGGCGTACAAGAGCAGAGTCTTACGAGCATTAACTTTATTCTAGGAGACTATAAATGTGGGTCTCCTTGCACAGCACTGC
Organism: Ibycter americanus; assembly: GCA_035590275.1. Taxonomy (NCBI): domain Eukaryota; kingdom Metazoa; phylum Chordata; class Aves; order Falconiformes; family Falconidae; genus Ibycter; species Ibycter americanus. Next base: position 22,080,272 of record JAVJGI010000060.1, read on the forward strand.
CGAGGGAGGCATTCAGGGGAAGAACATTCCTCGATGATATAGTCATTACTGTTTCAGCAAGACGTTAATTTTTACAATAAATAAGCTTAATCTTTTTATGCAGATCGTTTTAGAAAATAAACAGGCCATTTTTATGAGCTACTTAGAACTGGGGCTGGGATGGGATTTGCGGTAAGATCCTGCATACACTACAAATTGTAAGCAATTTTTAATTCCTGGGGAACTACTGCAGATCATTATTTGTTGTTGTTTTTTAAATAACTTATAAACACACCATTTTTGTGTGTTTCAAAGCATTTAGAAAGTAGAAGCATTGCCTGGTGGAACTAAATTGCTGATTACTAAAGAAAGAAGGTGACTAATCCATGCGCTGAGCTTGTAGTTTTAACACACCACCTTTCTCTGATCGCTTCTGGAGAACTTGTATGGAAAACAGGGCACGTGGGAGCTGGCAGGGGAGGGCCTGACCACTGGCCTCAGAAGCATGAACCCCCTTGAGCTTCAGTCTGGTCTCCTCTGCTAGCCACCTTTGTAACTTCAGCAGAGGTTAGCAAACAGCAGGCAATTCAGTTCTAGTATGTTTAACCACCGACCTCACTTGTAGAAAGAAAGTGATAACGCAAATCTGGACTCCTGAGAATATGGCTATCCTGCCTTACCTGGGCTGTGAATAGTAATGTATAATGAATGCATGATTCTGATGTGCACTGTCAATTAACGTTTGCTGGAGAAATAATGTGGCTGCTATCTTGATGATAACAGAGGTGTCCTTTTGATGAAGTATTAAAGAAAGAAACAATATTACTAGCCATAGTTAGTCATTTAATATCTTGCAAGCGAATCTTGAGAGGGTACTGATTTTGCCTTCTGGCCAGCTCTGAGATGAATGCATTTATATGACAGTCTCTGTTTTGACACTGGATTTGATATCATGACCTGGCCAGGAGGTTTCACAGGTTTGGTGAGATTCTGTGAAGGAGCTGAACCGTTCCAGCCCAAAACAGCCTGGCTTTCAGAAGAGAAACGTGGCCTGTGGTGTGGGCTGCTACTGCTGACCTTGTGCGATGCGGGCTCACTTCACTGATCTGCCACGTGTGCCTGCCTGTCAGCCTGGACAAAGCAGTGTAGCATGAGCTGTCGTTCCTCTCTTGTAAACAAGCTGATCCCATATTCTTAGGAAATTTTATCCTCTCTTTAACTGTGAAAATGATGCTTGGGCACTGTGGAAAAGGGGATCACTTAACTAGGTTAGTTTTGGTTGCATGAAGCCACGTGGTTGCGTTGATCCCAGAAGCATCCTCATTTCAACAGCTACAAGTTTATGTAAAATATTTCAATTCCCTGTAGCACAAAAGTTTAGTACAGTTGTAGTCCTCTTCTCACTATCCACTGACCCAAGCAGTTGTGTCTCACAATTACAGGAAGAAAAAAATAATATCAAGTCTGGCTTTATTAGTGGAGCCCAAGGGAATTACTGTGGCTTCTGATGTCCACCTTCCCTCTCCAGCTAAAACTCCCTGCTAATATCCTGCAGAGAATATAAGATCCCACATCACATCAGGCAGCAGCCCTGGATTGCATGTCTAGCTCTAGATACACCACCACCTAACACAAACACAAATGTCAACTGAGGACCAGGTGAACAACCCAAGCCATAAAACCAGGGCTTGAATAGACTGGCAGCAAACTGAAGCTGACCCTAGGGACATACCTGGTACATGCTGAAAAAACAACTCTTCCTCCACACCCTTGGGCAGAGTCACCCTGGGTTCTTTACACTGTGCAATTGTCCAAAACATTTATTTTAAAACATCGGCTTTTAAACAAATCAAATGCTAGGCAAAAGAACAAGCACATGAAAATATCAGTAGTTTTGTTTGGTAAGGTAGGTAGAGGGTTTCTGTGGTTCCTTTTTTTAAAGAGTTTTTTATAATGTAAATATAACCGGGATGATAAAGAGAAAAAATGTTTTCATCATGAAAGCAACTGTAAATCCCAATTAAACAACGCCTAATAAATGTTGGTATTGTTCAGTCTCCATGGAGGTCACCACTAACATCACACTGTGTGTAGGCCCCCAAAGCTCTTGTTTGTTTCTAAAGGGATCAGGTCACACCACTCAGTTCCCCCCAATTTATTTAAATCTGTTACTTTATTTCAAGTGCTAATTATCTCTCACAACAAACAGAGCCTTGTCGGCTGCAATTACTGGCATTACAATAGATTATCAACAGAAAAGTGTGTCTTGAAGCAAGAAGTGTTGCCTTGGTTACCAACCCAAAATGCTCCTGGATTGCATCTGTAACCACAATTTCCTGATTATACCTGAAATATTTCATGAGCAAGGCCCCTCCTTCCCTCCTAAATTAGTGCAGGGCACCATGAGCGAAATTTTGCCCAACAGAACTCCAATTTAAATCAACGGACGGTGCAGGTTGGGAGCTGGTGGTAGATTATCCTAAAGGCAAAAGAAAGGGTTTACATTTTGCATTAATAGAGTGGGATGTATTTTGTTCTTGGAGTTAGCATACACAGGAATAATTCCTCTGTCTTCACAAGTGTTACGCTGACTCGTAAATGAGAATAGGCTCTTGTCCAGTAAACTGAAGCAGGTGTGTTTCATAAGGCCGTTCTCCTTCCTACCAAACACTCTGACGCATGTGAAGAGCTGGCACCGGTTAGGGAGCCTTGGACTGGTTGTAAATGCAGTTTTCAGGATAGTTGTGAGATAGGGTTTTGATTTGACTTGGCAGAAGGAGAAATGTCAGCTGTGAAGGAAGCGTGAGTTCAGGCGAGAAGTTGGGAGGTTGGGTACGTCTCTCATCCTGTGTCACACAGCCAAAAGTTAAATGCTTCTGATTGCCTAAGAAACGCGTGCTTGTCTTTCATTCCACGTACGGATGCTTAAAATAGGAGGGAATCAAAGCCAGCGGAGGTACGGTGCTGAAACTTTGTGACCTTGCCATTGAATGAGGTTTCAGAACCGTTCAGGGAGGTGCATCAGCCTCTGAAAGGGAAGACTGAAAAAGAACTGGGATGTCCAAGTGATACTTCCATTAAGTGTAGTCAAGTATATCCGAAGCTGCGGTCCTACAAAGCGTCATTTATATGGACCCCCAGCTTGTGACTCGTAATCGCTTATGGACGATTTTCTCCTTATAGGCTTTCCAAAAACATCACAGTTAATATTAGTGCACAGAGAGCAGCTCCCTGGTCTTGAAATGGCTGAAGAGCTCGTTGCCTGTCTTTATGCCTAAGCCTGATCAAGATCTTCAAACATGACATTCGTACATTTGCTTCTCCCAGAGAAGTGTGAAAATTTTGGGATTGCTTACCAGATTGGGTGAAATCTGGTGAAAGCCTCTGCTTTCATTTAAGTGCTGTCTTAAACTGGAGCTTTGCTGATCCTGTGCAGTGGCTCAGTGTTAGGACATTTGGCCAGAAAGGAGGAGCCCTGAGTCAGTTACCTTCCCTGCCTGAACCCCTCCATCTCATCTCCCTGTGCGTGTTGCTGGCATGGGGGCTGCATTTTCCAGCCTCCTGGCGGGAGCTGTGCCATGGCACAGGAGAGACTCAGCAATGATTTGGGCCAGAGAGAGGGAGACCGTAACCAGCTGCGTGGCTATGGTGTTTAGTTTATGTGGTGGGTTGACCTTGGCTGGACACCAGGTGCCCACCAAGCCACTCTATCACTCTCCTTCTCAGCAGAACAGGGGGGGAGAAAATTATATGGAAAAAAAACCCCTTGTGGGTCAAGGTAAAGGCAGTTTAATGAAACAATAGAAAAAGTCATGTGCGCAGAAGCAAAGGAAAAGCAAAAGATTTATTCTCTACTTCCCATCAGCAGGCGATGTTCAGCCACTTCCCAGGAAGCGGGGCTTCAGTACACACAGTGGTTGCTCCTGAGGACAAATGTCGTAAATAATGAATGTCCCCCTTCCTTCTCCTTTCGCTTAGCTTTTATATCTTAGCAGATGTCATACGGTATATGTTCCCCCCCAAGATCTTGCCCACCCCCTGCCTACTGGGGGGGAGGGAGGGGAGCAGGTTGGAGAGACAGCCTTGATGCTGTGTGAGCGCTGCCCAGCAGCACCCAAAACACAGGTGTGCGATCACCAGCTCTCTTGCTACCCATGCAAGCACAGCGCTATGAGGGCTGATACGTGACTCAGCCAGACCCAATACAGTTTAAAAGAGGGAGTCCCGAGTTCCAGTCCCAGCTCTTTCTGTACTTTATCTGTGTAAAATCCATGCAATGTGAAATAGATCGCTTTCTAGGAGCACGCTCTGGGACCAAAGGCTCTTGCTCTCAGAGGAAAGCTCGCAATAGTAACCTGAAGAGTTGTAGTCCCTCTCGCTTGTGCACACTCGTTCTCCTCTCCCCCCAGCCCACTTAGTACTGAAGCTCCTTGGCTTTTCAGAGGGCTCAAATGCGGGCTCCCACCTTCACTCACGGCCGTGTTTTGGCACACTGGCGTGCACCCACGCACCCATATAGGCACAGTGTCACTCCCAGGCTCTCGCCTGGCAGTTAGAGGAGGGCATGTGGATCTGAGTCCCGTTATGGTGAGAAAAGAGTCACGCCTGGATGTGCTGGATCTCAGTTAAGCGCTGTAACGCTGCAAAACCCTAAGCTGGCGGTGGCAAGCCAGGCTGAGCCCAATTTGCCTCTGTGAGGCATGAAGCGGAGCTAGCAGAGCTCAGCTGTGCACTGCGCGGAGGGCCGTGCTCCCCCGCATTGCTGCCCTCTCTCACCTAATCTTGATTAGTTGCTCATCTAGGGCACTGCTGGCTTTTTGTGGTTAGTACTTTGGTAGCTGTCACTCTTCTAGTCATCTTATGGGGAGGTCGGGCACATAAGTATCAGGTGGTTGGGGATCTGAGTTACGCAGCCTGTGAGAAGCTGCGTGCAGCTTCTTGATCCTGCAGGAGCCACACAAGCCAGGGCAATTAGTTACATTTTGCTTAAATCCATTTTTGCATATGAATCTTCAGTTCTTAACGCAGGACAGGCACTGCCTTACGTAGCTTATTTATTCTGTGTCTATAAGTAAGATCTCACCTGCTGAACTGAATGTTCAAAAATAACCATCCACATTCGTACTCCGCTTAGTACTGCAGTGCCAACACAGTTCAAAGAGAGTGAACGTCATTCGGCTCCCCTGTGTGTGCCATCCACAGAAGCCATTTGGGATGTTCCAAGCATGCTGGGTTTGGATGACAGGGTTGCACAGCCATTGCTGGTAACTGGGATTGCTGGCAGGGCTCTGGTGGTCACATGAACACCCGGACCTGGGACTGGGAAGGCAAAGCTCAGCTGCTGGTGCAAGCCAGGTGACGAGCTGTCATCATCAAGGGGCTGTTTATTGGCTCTGGCTGATGTTACAGAAATTATTCATGTTATCTGGTGCTTCCTTTGGTAATATCAACAGAAATTGGAGGCAAGTTGTGCAGTTTCACAAGGCCATCCGGGTCTCTCTTCTCAAACTCTACAGGTTTGGGGGGCTCAGAGAAGGGACATGATTTCTCAGGAATTCTAGAGCAGTGGGACTGCTGAGAATAGTAAATCATCACTGATGCAAATATCACATTTCAACAAACCAAAAACTACTCTGAGGAACATGTTTTTATTTCAGCTTTGGAATCACTAGCTAGGAACAAATAACAGGGTTGGGGGGGGGGGTTTCTGCAGATCACTGGGGAGCACACTCCAGAGTCCCCTCTTCATTCATGTTTTTCATCCTCTCAATTTTTACAGCATGAACACTGATCTGTACTCACAGCGTGAGTAACTGGTTTCTGTTTATCCAAAACCAAATGTAAATATTTCCATAAAGATAAAATTTTAATGTAGGAGTTTATGACAAAGGCTGTTATTTTCAGGCTGCCGTTGACAAATCCATGCTGCTGTGGTTTAAATGGAAAATTTTAGAGCTGATTATAAAATGTTGAAATCAGACACAGCTATGAAGACTTGCTAACACCTGAAATGAAGAGAAGGTCCTGTCAGAGATTAAAAAAAAGAGTAAAGGACTGGAAGCCAAATATAAAAGTGCACAGCCAGTGTCCGGCATGGCAGCACCATCAGAAGAGTATCATTATCAGTAGCGTAATAAGGCTCTCCCCCAGTACATGTTTCTTGCGGTTAGCGCAGGTAATGAATGGTACTGTAATACAGCTCCTTCACAGATACGTTTTGGCTGCTTCAAAAATTAATTAATTAATTCTAAATAAACAGAACTTTGAATAAAAATAGACTGCTTTAAGAGGAAGTAACTAGGATGGAGGGGGAGTGCTGGGGAGAAACAGTAGTGCAGAGAGAAGTCTGGGCATCCAGGGAGGGACAGGTTTAAGGTTAGTTCATTATGCTCTTACTAAAATTAGATTCTTTCCATTTTTTCTTGTCTTGGGCTTTTGCATATGTTTTTTTATACCACTCCCTCTGATGCCCTAAATACATGCTTGGAAAGTAATGTAGATTAATTTCTACCAGCCCTTGATATTTTCTGTGCCTGGCAGTGTTCCACACCACAGAGAACGAGGATAGCTGCCCTCTGAGTGTGGTTTACAGGACTGCTCACGGATGAAGCGGGCATAAGCAGGTTACTGTCATTGTTTAGATGTGGCATTTGAGTGGCCTCTAATGCATTTTGTCTGCATGGAGCCAGCCCTGCAATATGTCTAAAAGGCTCCCCTAGTAGAGTGCAACAGGTTTTGACAACCACCAGTGCTCAAAGGAAGAGCAAATGTGTGATTTAGACCATTGCTAGGGACTGTTTTTTGCAAAGAGTTGTCACATTGCAAAATTGTGAAGCTGCGTGTAATAGGATGCTGACCGCAAAATACGTTCCAGTCATGCTCTCCTATTGTATAAGAACGTAACTGTGGCTGTTTACCAGTGCTAGATTGCCAAACCACAGAGGAGCAAAACTACTGAAAACCTTAGCACGTCTAAACCAAAAATTTGTTCTATCTGAGGCTATGTTATTTTATTTTAAAATTTTATTAAGAAATAAATTTATTGTTCACTGTTTGCCTTAGAGGTGAGTGGTTCTGAAACTCTATTCCTTCTTTCCATGTAGCCATGCTTCAGTGAATTTTGAAGTTTTAACAAGAGAAAGTGGTCAGTTTCCTTAAGCAAGTTGAAGAAATTGTTTCTGAGTATTTCGTTAATAGCAGTGGTGTAGTCTTCTTGTAATCACACCTAGCACCTAGAATGACGTGAGGAAATTAGTCTGCAGTTCACCTTGAAAATAAATGGATAAATAAACTCCAAAGAAATGAAAAGAAAACCACAGCTTTAGACTGATTCTAGAATTTTTTATTTAATGCCAACAATGGAGGTTTAAA
>JAVJGI010000060.1:22087647-22158739 GCA_035590275.1 Ibycter americanus
GGGGCGGGGAGGAGACCAGAAAAGCAAAAATAACCCTATTCCAATGGATAGTTTTCCTGTCATAGACTAAAATTAACAACATGGCACTGTGCAAGCACAGAACAAAGGGAGCTGTTTTGCTCCATAGCCTTTGCAATAAGAAAAACGCAATTGAAAATGCAGCCAGGTCCTCTGATTTTCTTATTTTACTACCCTTCTCTGAATGTCCTTTATTCATAATGCTTTCTTCTGCGTACTTTACAACTCCCAAATTTCTCAGCTCCAGGATTTGGGGGCACATGAGGGCTGTCAGATCAGGCTTTTGCTCTGCTTCCAATGGAATATGCTCCCTTCCCAGATGGGGAGCTCCTCCAGAATAGAAATAAGTAATGATAGTGTGACTACTTGAAAGCCACATAGAGGGAGGGAGGAAAGAGATGCTATTCACTTTGGCAGTACAAATAAAGTGAGAGCTTTCTTTCTACAGGCATGTGTGGGAAGGGCAACAACAGAGCAATTACATGGTGGGTGGGAAAGGGGATTTTGTCACTTTGGCAGTGCTGACAGACAGAAATAAACTGCTTCTAGGGGGATAGCAGGGTAAGAACTTGCACATCAAGAGCATAAGCAGAATTAAAATGGGCCCTTAAGGGGATTTATTGAGGGCTGTGGTGGTTTTTTTTTTTTTTTTAAAGTGCCTAAGGCCCATACTATTTCATTGTGTGCAAGCCAAGAATCAGGATTAGGGAGAGAGAGTGAGCAAGTTGCATCCAAACTAGTAAGAAACAGTTCTGACTGCAAGAATATGATTGCAACCCTTATGCAGCTGTGACAGATGTGGAAGAATGGCAAGTTCAGTGTATAGGGCCGGCGAAGGAAGGAGTCATGGTCAAGAAGACAGCATGGAAGAAACTGCCTCCCCTTTTCAAACCAATAATGGAGTCCCTTTCCTCTTTTTTGTGCATAAAACGATGTCACATGTTGGTCACAGTGTCCAGAGAGGTGTGACACTGCCTTAGGGCACACGACACATTGCCAGGATTTGAACTAGTCTGAACTGAGATGCATTGGCACTTGAATTCCCTCCGTCTGTGACCGACTTTTTCAGCAGGTGTGGTGGTGCTACTCTTACTTTTTCTTGGTTTCCCTGGAATTCCATATTACTCATACGAAGGTAGAAAGCAAAGTCTGCTCCAGTTCAACTGGAAGAGGGGAATGAAGCACAGCTGCTCTGTACCCACAACCGCGGGGCGTTGTTGGCCTTCTGCAGGAAATAAGTAATATTACTAACATGGGTTAGAATAATGATTCTGATCACGGGGGTCATTTTACTTCATGTTTTTTCTCTCATAAAGAAAACAACTAGTGATGTCCAGCAATATAGATTGACATGGACAGATGCAATGCAATAATTCTGAATTGGAAATAGCAGATTGCTGCAAAAGAAATGTAAGAAATATGATATATGGAATACATAGGGATAAGTTTGGGCACCACAGGTTCGTTCCACCCATCTCTACCCCTTATGTCCACCTCAGTGGGAGCCCTCTGATACAGTGAATCCACCAACTTCCCTCACCCTTTCCTTTCCAGAAGTGATGGAGGGGATGTCAACCTTCTCTTCCAGTGCTGAGTGCTGTGAAGGGCTGGGTAGTGGCATTTCCCTTCACACATAAAACGTGTACTGCTATTTCACGGACCCTAGGTTTCACCGGAGATGCCAACAACCAAATTTGAGTGTCTCATCATTTAGCGGTGCCAAGGCTGGGCAAGTCATTATACTCACTTGGTGCAATGCTGCTTGTAACAGCAGGCTGTGCTGCCATGCAGTGCGCTACAGCTAAAAGCAAGTAAGCCTGCCTTCAGCAAGACAGCCTAGAGATTTTTTAGATGGCAGATGATTGGTGATGTCACATAAAATTGACAGCTCTTCAGACAAAAGGAAGAAGCTTGACTTAATGAGTGCTATGGGTGGGTGTATAAGCAAAGATTTTTCTAAGAATTATCACTACCTGGGAAAGGCAATTTTCAGCTGAATTGACATTCCAGTAATTAAGGGCCAACGTAGAGAATCTTGGTCATTATAACTATTTAAATTTCCAAATTGCTTAGTTAAGAATTGCTTATGGTTGAACTGCTACTGACAGCTCCATCACTTTCTATTCTCAGCTAGCTTGATTGGCAAATTGATGAGGTCTGTACCGCACAGCCACGGCTCTATCTTGGTGCCAAAAATCACTACCTGGCACAGAACAGTGAGTAGCAACTACGGTCAGATCAAATCATGATGAATCCAAGCTTTATGTTTGCTTCTTGATCGTGAATATGCATGTTCAAGGGGTCACTGGGTGGCAGGTTCTTGAAAACCATGGTGTAGGATGTCATATTTTCGTTATTTAAGTTTACTTTATCAGTGTATTCTTTTTGTTGGACTAGTTGGAATCCATATTGCTGGGCTAATACAGAACTTTTTTTTTTTCTGGCTTTTTTCCTCTGTGTTGACAGTTTCAGGTGGACAATGCTTTTCAAATGGCAAATGCTATTTTGTAGTCATAGGAACTTTCTTCCAGAGAGATGGGTAAAAGAAACATCTGGACCTTTGGAGGAGTTTGCATTATGTCTTGAAGCAACTTTCCTAATTTTGAAAGTGAACTGTTATATGTTCTGTCTGCCAGTTGTTTTAATTCTCTTGTCATACCAAAGTCAAACAGACTGGGAGAGACAAACCATATTTTTATTTTAACAATTTAGAAGACTTTGTGCATTATTCTGCAAGAATGGAGACACTGGATCTCTTTTAGCTTTAGCATGTTGGCCTCCTTTTCTCCCTGCAAAAATGTATTAACTTATCATGTACTTTGTTCTACTGACTTAGAGAGAGAATTTTATTTTTTTTAGTCCCTCTTCCTCTGTACTGTCACTTTTGATTCACAGTTGCTAAGCGTTGCAAAAGCTCACCAGAGGGACACTCTCATAGTGTGATTTGCAAACTTTGAAATAACACCCACCAGCAGAAGCACCATATGCTACGAAGTTGCACAGTAAACTGACAGCAGTATTTCGTTTATAATTTGAATTTCCAAAAATGTCAGCATTTTTCACATCAACAAATGCCTCAGCTTGCAGTGCATGACTCCTCTGAGTGGACATTAAATTATGCTAATTCTGCTTAAATTTCTACAGACTTTATTAATGACAGCCACATTAAAATCAATTCATTTTTATTATGGTAACTTGTGGTATTGAGACAAAATAAATCTGTGAATTCTCTGAATGTGTAGCTAAGTCACATACTATACAAATGTGTGTGTGGTTTACAGCATGTGGACTTTGTGGCTTTCTGTAACATCGATAATTCAGTGCACCCTTTTTGATAATAAAATAAAGTACCAAGGAATAGTTTTTTAATCAATCAAAGGCAAACTTCACATAAAACACAAGCTGTTCCCTTCGTGGTTAATTTTCATCCAGCTGCACTTAAGTACAACAGAGCCAGCAGAGAAAACTACTTGGCAACACTTCCTAATTAGGGGACGTTAATTACAGCTAAATACTATACAATTTCTATGTTATAAGAGTTCATCTAAATCAATGTTATTATGGTACTAAAGGAATTAATAATGATTTCATACTTAGAAGCTGTTGCCAAACTACCCATTAGTTCAGAGTTTAAAATGACTTTACAATGAAATCTCTAAATCTGCATTACATAAAACACTGGAGCGTTCACAGACAATCACACATGGCACTTCTATTGTGTATTAATAACTGCGCCTGATGGCATCCCGTTTTCATGCTGGAGTGTTGATGGGGTGGGTGAGAGAGGGAGGGAAAGGCCCCGTGAGACAAGGCATGCATCCTTACTAACTGCCAAAGTGAGATCTCTCTCTGAGGATGGAGACCAGTCCTTCCGCTGGGAGATCTGACAGGGGTGCCATGGGGCCGGGGCAGCAGACCCACCAACAGAACCACAGATACGGCGTACGTGAGCAGTTCAGATGCTAATGCTGAAATAGTAAACTGGGGGGGTGTAGGGTTGTGTGGTGGGATCACAGCCCCTCAGTTCACTGAGGAACGTGGCTTGCTCCCAGGCCACCGTTTTAGATGTGCCCCACCGCTTAGGATGGCAAACTTGTTATGGAGCTGATGATACATGCTAAAAAGTCCTTCACTGCATCTACTCATGTTCTTGTTTTAAATACAATAATGCAATGCCTAAATCACTTTTTGTTGCATCTTGCATTTCTAGCAGCATCTGCCTTGTTAAAATTACAGCTTCGCATTTCTTAATCAATCCAAATTAAAAAAAATGGAGAAACATTAACCTACTATGCGGATGGAGAATTCCTCTCAGGTTATTTCTTATTAAACAGGGATCCACAGGTGCCTATTACTGTCATAGAAGCCACTGCTCAGCAGCCTTGTCAATAAAATGGGACGAGAGATGAAGACCAGACTAGATGCACAGAGCAAACAGACACCTGGTCTGTACAGTGGCGGGGAGGCTACTGAGGTACAAGTCGGCGGTGCCTCAGCACAGGCTTCGCAGGGAGAGAGTCTGAATGGCTCAAAGCCCTCTCTGTGCCCACTCACCCTGAGACAACTCCAGTCCCCCCAGTTCCCCTTAGCACCATGTGTACGGCTGACAGTACTTGCCCTGTGCTGCAGGAGCTCGTTGGTCTTCTCTCCCACCCAGAGTTGTTGCTACCCTGGAAAACAGCTGTAGCCTTCATTTCCAGTATCTTCCTTAGTGTCCAGCTCCTTTTTATCTCATTCTGCCCCTTTTGTTTAGCATGGTGAATAACATATGGTACGTGCAGACATACCTGCATTGGGGGCGGGGGGGCTGCTTTACAACTTCATTGGTTTTTTTCTGAGAAATGGAAAGAGAAAGATTAGTGTTATTGCAGAGAGAAGACGTTCAATTCATATGTTGTAAAGCAAATCGGGATCAAAGCAGCTTATTGATTTGCTAATGACATGTAATTAACTGGCAATCAGTGAACTATACATCCAGGGTCAATACCAGCAGCACAACGGATAAAATGCAATACAAGATGCTTACAAAATGTAAATAAACACTTGCAAATTCAAGAAAGCCTTCCATAAGTAATCCCAAAAAGCTTTAACACCACACCTTCCCACCACATCCATCCCAGGTGAGGGCGAGGAGGGATCCCACAAGGCCACATATGCCCGCCTGCAGTGCAGGTTCCCCACCTTGTGCCCTGGACCATCAGTCCACGCACAGCATCCCTGGGGAGGAGGCACTGCCTAGCCTTGATGGAGGTGGGGACGTGAGTGGGTCTAGGTGAGTGTGCGCCCACAAAAAGGGTGAAAGAACCTTGTGGGAGTTTAAGGCCCAACAAAGGAAAAGCACTTTTGGCAAATACACGCAGAGTTTTATAAGACAGATCCTCAGATGCTGGCTTTGAAGAGCCAACCTCCAACCAAGTTATAAAAGTTGTTTTGGTGCGCTGATCAGAGGGATCAGTAGACAGATGCAAAATTAACCCTTTCTAAGAAGTCAGCTACGGGAACATGAAGAGGAAATATTTTTATATCGATACAGGTATTCACAATCACCTAAAGAAGACAGGCAACACTGGGAGATCTGAAAGCCTTTAACTGAAACAATCCACCGAGCAAACTATGTTTTTTAAAGTTTTGTTCCATCTGTGACAGAAGGAGTAATGATCAGACAGGTTTGCTCATCCAAATGTATCCAAAGCAGCTGGCCCTGCTGGGTACATGTGCATGGTACGCCATGTGGGACACCCCAGTGCCACCCCAGAAGAACAAGAGGCACAACGCCAGCCACCTGCAGGCATGCCCAAAGTAGAAACCAGGAAGGCAGCAACGCTGCAGGTAGGTTCATGTCCATGGCCCAGGGCACCACTGGCTTGGGGCAGGATTAACTCTTGTGCCCGTATCTTGTACCTACAAGATATCCAGGCTTTCACTCACATCATCATTGCTATTCTTTAGATAGGTAACAGAATACTCTGCCTGCAAACCACAATCTTTTGCCTTTCAGTTTATAGCGAAAGCACTTTTTGTTTAAGAAAACATATCTATATTAGTACTAAAATTGTATTTTGGTGAAACATTTACTAATATTTACACTAGAAGTACACTAACAGATAGTGCTGCATCTTTTTATGCATGGAGCAAAAGGTTGACTTGCAGCAGACTGCTATTTTGGTAAGAATACCTTCTGCTTAGAAACTATTCTTAAGTTTATTTTTCAAGCGTTATTCCAAATCCATGTTATAAAATGTTTATACATGCACTTAGGAGCACGGTTATGGCATAGCTGTAAAAGAAAAAAAAACACCCCACCCCACAACTGGTGTCTTTTTGCATACTTAAAATGTCAGAACAGATTTGCAGTTCTCACACCCTCGGGCTGTGCAAAGCCAACCCTTACAACCGGGGGGTGCTGCTACAGTGCCCCTATGCCCCCCAGGACCCAGCGCACTCCCGTGGTGCTCGCCACCACACCACGCACAGTTACAGGTAGCCCAAGAAATCCGGAGGGAAGCGGAGTGGGTCTGTCACCTTAAGGATGTGAAAGGAGATGTTCCTGTGACAATAAAAGCACTCCTAAGTGCATCTCCAATCATAAATCATTTTCAAAATTGCTCCTGGGTTTTTAATTTCTTTCATTTGGAGGATTTATAGCACGCTGACATGCCAGAATGTTTATTCCATGGGCTGCCCATCACGTGGTGCCCCCTTGGCAAGGTACCAGGCTCTGGTCCGCGTTAATCTAAACCTCTGCAATGATCATCTGCAGTTTCTAATAAATGACTGATAACTCTGTGTGTAACTCTTGCAGTGATTAAAGTTAACATCAGTACAGAGTGCAGGCTGTTTCAGCCATTTTTTGACAGCTATTTGCCATTCTTCCTTTTTAGTATTGCCATCACTGAAACAAAAAGCTTCTTGTTTGAAAATTATTTATGGAGTGTTTCAGAGCTTTGTAAGATTTTCATACACCACTCTGTGAGCTGGTATCCTTTTGGATTAGAGTGTACTCTCAATTTCAGGCCATGGATGAGAACGACTTGATTTCTTTTCATAGTTTGCAGTTCCAGAAATGTCCATGAATATGTATCGCGTCTTTTGACACTACTTTGCGCCAGCTTTTGGGGAAGGCTGTGCAGAATCACAGCAGTTAAAGGCAGAATGGACCCATTAGCCCATCCAGCCCGCCTGCCTCCCTGCACAGGCTTGCACTTTCTGAGCTTAGCTGTCTCGTATTTGGTCAGGTCCCAGCCGAGGGGCTCCGGCTGCTTCCCCGTAGGCTGCCAAACAGCCTTGCCTAACTACTTGCAGAAAGACTTGTTGGTACTCACCCTAAATTTTTAACTTATTTTTGCCTCGTGCACCTGATACAAACCCAGTATTTTGTATCAAACCATTCTCCTCCATTGCTGGCATTTATATTTACCTCCATCAACATGCTATTGTCTGTTTGCATTGGTGACATGCAAGGGCACTAGCCAGGAACCGCAACACATCGCAGCAAGGGCTGTGTGAAAACAAAAGACACAAAAAAATCAATCCCTGCTCAAGGAGTTAATTGCTCAGATGAATTACAGTTACAACATGCATGACAAGACACAAGGAATAAATGCTGAGGTCTGGAGGGTGAAGCGTTTCAAAGTTACAAAACACAAAGTACCAAGGTTGCCCTTGCCACTGTGTCTCAACCTCTGTAAATTCCGTTTTCAGTGACAATGTTGTTCCCTGGTCTGCCTGTCTCTCTTCCAGCCATTTCCAAAATCAAATTCATGGCTAGAAGGTTAGGCCTGTGAACCATTTTCCTTTGATCTCAGTATTCGCCTCCTGATGAGGCACCATGTTTCTGGCACGTTCACTCCCACTCTTCTTGCCTGGATCACCTCACTTGCCGTGCAGCTGCCACTTCTTGCTTCTGGTCTTCTGAGGCATCACACACCACCACCCCCGCCACCCCCAGCTCCCCCTTTCCTACCACTTTCCCTGCTCACACTGGCACACCCCCCTGCCCCGTTTCCTTTCTTTCTCTAACCCGTGACAGTGTCTTTCTCCCTGTCTAGCCGAGCTTTTGCCTGCGGGTGGAATCACACTCCCTGCTGGCACCACAGGCTGGACGGCCATCAGGGAAGGCAGATGCCGAGGACTGGGACCATTCTCCCCCTTGCCACAGGTTCATGCTCTGAAATGTGGGAGTTTCGCAGAGCTCAACTGCCAAAGTTTCCAGGTGTGGGCTGAAAACCCCCAGCCCACTCTGTATTTTTTTTTCAGCTTTATTTTCTGACTCTTTTTTCAGAAGAAAGTTCAGCTGAGGAAGACATCTACCTAGAAAATTTCAGCCCAAGCAATTAGCTCGCCAACGCCACAATTGGAGCGTAATGGAGAATATAACGTTTATGACTCTTGTGTTAGAGTCTCTAATTTCTGCCTAGAATAAGTGCAGTTTCTAAGGAAGGATTTAAAGCTGTACTTGTGCTTTGCTCATGCACTTCACTACTCTTCCCTGGAAACATACCCTATTGACCAATTACGCTGTGTTCAAACACACAAGCAGCAATTAACTTACTCATCTGCCTCACCTGTCACACGTGTATTTAAAATTCTGCCTTAGCGTCTCGGCGTTTCTTAATCTCATCAGCAAAACCCAAAGCACTGATGTATTCTGAGGCGCTGCACTTTTTTTTTCTCGCCGTGTGTTGCATCAGTTTTACACCCCATTGAGTTCAGGAGAGCTATACAGCAGGAAATCAGGCCCAAAGTACATATACAGGTTTAAATCCATTTCTAAAACACTGTAGCACACTGCTCTGCAGCCCTCTAATGGAGAAAATGGCTGACACGTTCAGCAAAATGAAATGGAATTAACACTTAACAAAGAAATTTTCCCTGGAGGAGGCAGCTCTGAAAACACATAGTCAATTAAGAGCGGACAGATATTTTCCTGTAGTTGAAGCGACTTTTATTCATGCATTTATTTGTTTATTCAGAGCAGAAGGTCATGAGTTTTCTTTTTGGTGTGAAGTGGGGAGCGGGGGTGTGTGAATGAAATGACATTAGAGGGAAAAGCTCGGGTGAAACCTCCTGGAGACCACAGTCTCCCCACCTTCCCTGGGGAAGCCGTTGTTCCTGGGGGCATCCCTGCTTCCCTGCCGTGTCTCTGAGAGACAGTCTGTGGGCAGCGGTGGTGTGTGTCCAGGGAGCGGCCATTAAGATCCAGTGACCCTCTGTGGAAACGTTACATGTTGCTAATACCATCCCCTTTGGCTGAAGCCTAACACAATACGTGTAACAAGCAGGATACTCGCCTGTGGTGCTAACACAGCCGTTTCACCCTGACTGGCTGCATGGAGTTGCTTCGGGATACATCTGCTCCTTGCCCTCTGGCAAATCCTAAGCCAGCATAATGCCAGGATGCTCCTGCTCATCACCGGTTCTCATCAGGAGGGCTCTGCATTGGGATCTTACCTGGCATTTTCAGGACAAGCTTAAAAAAAGTTCAGCTTTGCCTTCAGCCTGCTAGGGATACCTTTTAGGAAGCCTTTTACTTGTCTCAGCTGCCTCCTTAGCTTAAGTATCTTAGAGAAATAGCAGTTATGGGAATTTGCTCGAGATAACGGTAGGGAAAAGTAATGATATTTTTCTCAAACACTCTAGGAATGTACCTGATCTGGATCCTACTGAGTTTTTTGAGTATGTTGGACATCCACACTGTCACAGTTGCCAAAGACATCTGTCACTTCTGACTCTTCCGGTAAGCTGAGGCATTACTCACACAGCTGTGCCTTTTTTTTAAAAAAAAAACAACTGTGTCCCGCACTCAGGAATAAAGGAGGAAACGATATAAAGATTATTCTCATTTCCGCAGCTAACCTGACCAAGCTAAATGACCCAACCCAGCTCTCCAAGAAATGCAGTGGTTCCCAGTTCAGCCTCAGCACATCTTCAAGGTGTTTATTTAAATCTCCTTGAGCTTTAAACAGGTGCAGGGCTGGTCACTTTTCAGACCATGAATTTTAAGGAGCCATTCTGAAGCATGGTTAGCAGAAAAGACATGGGATGACACTGTTTTACAGAGTGGCACTGGTATTTTGTGAGTACTTGCCATCTTCAAGGATGGGTGGGGTCCGGCTGCCATGTGGGGAAAAATATGTGTTTGTGTAGATCTCACTCTGCTGTCATCAAACACCGAAACAGCCTGTTTAAAAGTGCTGAAGAAACTAGAATGAAGTCCCTGGTGCCCAGATCTATAGTTAGAGGGGCATTACTGGATGATGTGATCCTACCAGATTGCAGCGTTGGTTTTTTTTTACATTGAAGGACTCGACAACCCTGAAGGGACTAAGGGAGGAAGAATGGAGAGGATGAAACCACCTGGATGAGCAGCACTGCAGGTTTAAAGCTCCAAGTCCCAGGGCTCGGCGCACACAGTGCATCTGTTTAACATTCTTGCTGCTTCTGGGCTTCACCCTGAGAATTGCTCCAGCACCACGCACCGCAGAGCATCCCCGCTGCGCTCACATTAGGCTTCTCTTAGTGTTCAGAAGAAAACAACAAAAGTTCCCCTTTTCCTTTACAGTTCTTTCACTTTCCGCCTAATGAAGGTGGAATATAAAATGTTGAAGGAAAAAGTAGTTTCCCCCCTACAGTAGAATTTCCTTTTCAGTTATTTTTAATCTGACATCTGTTTTAACATGCAGTCACACACTACATTTATTTTAATTTTTTCCCTCCCTTGTGTTTTATTATTTACCTCCTGTTCCAAAGAGATCACAAAAGATTACACTTCTGTGAAGCAATAACAGCAGTGGCAACGATCTCTCTTACTTCTCACAACTTCTCTTTTTACCCCTCTGTTTTTCCTTTATCTACATCTTCCTGTCACTGCCCTCCCAGAGGCCTCGTTAGTCGCTATCAGATTGGGTGATGGCATTCACAGGTTCTTTTTTTTTGAATTGGACAGATTTGTGCTAACTAGAACACAAAGCACTTCTTGTTCAGAGCTGGATAGTCATACTTTGCTCTGGTTCAATTCATGCCTTTAAATAACTTAAGAGTGAGAAATCACGCTCTGGGTCAGCAGGTGCCTGCACTTTGAAGAACGCCCAAGACTCTGCTGAAGGCAGCAGAAAGCAGCCAACGCTGAGATGTGCCAGCCTTCAGCCAGCCTTCTGGCGTGACGCTGGCTGAATGTTTCACTTCCCCTGGAAATGAAGATAACATCCTTAATCAGCTTACGTGTAATTAAATTAGATCATGGAGAATATGCTTTCTCCAGCTTCTCCTCAGAAGCTGGTTTCTCAGGTCTGAGTATTGGGGTGGGGAAAAAAAAGTTCTCGATGGACTAATCACTACAGACAGTTTTAGCACCTTCCACCCCCAGGGCAGGCTCTCAGGCAGTAGGAGCACAGGCTGGATGGTACAGCTGGCAGGCACCATGGTCAGCCTTGGCAGGCCCCTCCATCAGCCCACTTGCTCTCCAGGTTGCGACAGTGGCGGGGACCCCTAACCCACGGGGTCACCAAACCATCCTGGTCACTGGCCTTGGCCCAGACGAAGGAAGTGAACTGGCTGGCTGGTTTGCTTGTTCGCTTGCGTGTTACCACTAATAGGTGAGAACTCATATAAGTCTTTGAATAAAAACAGAGCTTGTGCTATTATTGAAATGGAAACATCAGCTCATAAAGCTTTCCCTTGTTTTTCTGGGCAAACCACCATCCATTTTGGGCCTTGGTTTTATACAAGACTACCGTGGAGAGATGATGCTAATCTCCACCAGCTGAGCCTGCAAAGCTCTTTCCTCTACTCCTCCCATAGAGAAAGCAAGAGTTGAAAAAACAAGTGTAGTCAATTCCAGTATGGCTTCCTCAGTTTGTTAACATTCTTTAAAACATCCTTTGTTTTCATCTCAGCTAAGGAAGCAATTCTAAATTGATGCTTTTACAATTCATTGTTTTCAAACACTCCCTGTGATCTCGGAGATCTGAAACTTTTATGCCTCAAGAAAGCTTTGCTTCCAGAAGACCCAATTTTCTGCAGTTTCCAAGAATTAGCAATCCACAAGATGTCCCCAGTGCTCAGAACAGACACGCTTAAAATCACTAGACTCATCAGGAATGGCTAGAGTGTCTTCTTGGCACTTCTTCATTGCATCGATGTTAAATTTCATTAAAGGATATTGAAACAACGTTGTCACACTTTCTCTTGGTAAGGGGTTACTGTAGGTCCTCACAGAAGGGTAAGGATCTGTCAATTGTCTGGAACAGAGGAAAGGTCTCTACTGCATAGCTGGTTGGAACCTGGTAGTCTCCTTCTCCTGCTTTTAGGGAGTGCAAGGACTGCAAACTTTCTTGATGCTTCTTTCTTTTTAAGTCTTATCACCTCAATTTAGCACAGTTCTGGCTTTCTGGGATTTTTAATAAAAATGGTTACTCAGTAATTTTACCTATGGTATCTTTGCATATTAGGAATACCCTTATCCTTGGTCGCCCTATTAAATAATGACTGACCAGATGGACAATTCTGTCTTTCTCTCCTGGGCAGGTTACATCTAATTAAAAGCAATTCCCTCCTTCTACCCCTACTGCACACTATACATATCATCCAGATGTCAGCACTAGTAATTTCAGCACAAGCTCACCAAGATTTAGATAAAACTTGCTATTGTTGTTTTGTGTTTTTTCCCCCCAGGGGAGGCAGGGAGCCAAAGTTCCAACTGAGCAAAATAAAATTAAAAGTAGATCAGTTTTTTCTGTCTCAGCAGCATGTGCTAGGGTATGTAATGTATGTTCCCTGCTTCACAAAGGAAATGAAAGAATGAACTTATACAACTGATGAAATAAAGATATCAAAGTATTACTTGCCCCAGTTGATATGTACACTTCACATATAATTACTATTTAATATCTTTGTTTCCTACAAACCAGGAAAAAAGCTTACCCTCTCTCCCAATTCCCTCTTCTTGTAAATAAGCTGACGCAGAATCTTCTAGATTTGCAGTTTCTACTTGACTTTCTTCTTGAATTTATTCTCTTCTTTGCAAAGTAATGTGGTCTACAAAATGAAGCTATTTAAAATCCTAAATGACTAAGTGTTATAAAAATAATAAATTAGTATACAAGACTGACTTGCACAAAACATATGTTATACTCTGAAATATATTTAGATGGGAGCACATAATTGCCTGTTCCTTTTCTAATGGCCTGAAGCACAGCGCTAAATCTGAATTTTTCCCAAAGTCTATGCAGTGATGGAGCGCTGCCCCCTCCCTGGTTCCCGACTGGGCTTAGGTCCCCATCGCCTGTCATGAGTTGTCTGCAGGACTGACAACCAGCTGCAGCGGCCTCGAAAAATCACGACTGCCCCATCACCACAGAACTAAATAGCAGCAAACAGCCATCAGCGATGGGAAAGATGGAAGAGAAGGCAGTGGAAGTGTTGGTCAAGGTGAAGGGCAGCAAGCCTAGGAGACCACAGTGCAGGCACTTCCAGTTCCCTGTGGCTGGGGGTGTAGGTCCTGCCACACCAGCCTCCCACCTAAGCTCAAAACACATGTTAGTCCCTCTGCCTCGCATTCTTGGCTCTCGCGGGCTCAGTACCGCAAAAACCCCACCAACCGCTCGGGCCCGGCGCAGCCCCGCCCCCCCCCCCCCACCGCAGGGGTGCAGCAGCCCCACTTCAGCTCAGCCCATGGCCCTCAGCAGCTCCCTGAGCTATGTTGCAGGAGTGATGGTCTCCAGCTATGCCTCCACCTCTGGGATGGACCTCAGACTTGCACTGTTGGTAGCTATCTCCTGAACAGGTCCCTTGGACATGCCTTGTTGCATGTCTCCAGCCCAGTCCCTGCTGCTCCTGATGGGACCCCTAGCCCAGGTTCATGCCCCCACATTGCCGAGGACTGTCAACAGACCAATGCCTGGCTGGTACCAGCAGCTTCTGTAGGAGGAATGAGAGGTCACATTGGGGGTCCACAACCACAGACAATAGGAATACAACGCACTTGAGTCAAAGAGAAGTTAAAGACAACCAGTCAATCTGTAACACTGAGCCTTCTGCTTATTCCTTGAAAAAACCCCACCCCAAAACCAGAATCATCTTCATTTGAATGTGTTTACAGATTGTTACCTTTATATATTTTCTTTCCTCACGCCCCCATAATTACAGGTTTCAATGGAAAAAATATTTAAATTACTTTCCAAACCAGCTTCTCCCAAAACACTGGTTTGCTTGGAGTTGCACAGCATTTCACATCGGCGTGTTTGTAATGTTTATGGAAAAGGGAAGCAGCTACCTTTGACTTTTCAGGAGGTGGAACCTCTCCCTCCGCAAATGGAGCCCATTCCAACTGAAGCAAAGTAACCAGCAGCAGTCCACGTGCACAGCAACAAGAAGGGGGCCATTGACAAAAATATAAACAATTCCTCCTGGCAAGTTAATTAATTGACGTGTAGCTCCCATGGAAACAGTGAGGCTGTTCTCAGAGGTACTCACATTAAATAGTCAAGTGGCAAAGTTGGATCTTCATTAATTTTAAGGAACTACACAGGGTCCTTCACCTAGAAATTCACGCATCTCCAAAAAATAGCTTCTAGCTTCACCTTAAAGTTCCAAAAGACAACCAACAATAAAGTGTACTTTGCAAGTAAGGTAAAATCTTTCTGTTGTGAAAGTATTGAAATGCACTCTAACATTTTTATGGCTATAGCCAAACAGCAGCAAAACCCAGTGCGTGGCTGCTGGGAGGGCACAGCAGAGGGTCACCCTGGCAAGCAGCTGGTGGGAGCTGACTTCGCACAACAGGCTCTGTATTTCTGAAAGCTCAGCAGCAGAATTTTCCTTTAAATATGCAGACACTGGATTCTTCCTTCAAGAAACTGGCAGTGAAATCAAAGGGAGTACCCATGGCAAAAAAGGCCACTTTCCAGGAAAACAGATGTGTGATAATACAGCCACAGCTCAGCCTCATTTTCTGTGGTGAGACCTAAGCCAGAAAAAGGCTGAGCCTTGGATTAACTACTTCCTGGGAAATTAAGGCATATTTTTAGTACTGAGCACTGCATATGAGATTTTGCTTTCTGTATATGTTTTTCCTCTGATATTTTTTTTCGCCTGCTCAGCTTTCCTATCTGTCCAAGGTGTTTAGTAGAGCCCTAGTGATTCAGGTGGTATAACCAGATAAATAACTGAGTTATTATCTTTATGAAGCACAGATCTCTTTGTAATAAATTTAACTTGTGGCTTGATTTACAGCAAAATCCTCCTCCTCTTACTTCCCTGATGAGACCTACTTAAGTCAGTGAGACTAGTCATGATGATAAGATAATTAAGTTTTTAGTACAACTCTGGTTAGTGAGCAGAATGCAGTTCTCAAATAATGAATCTACTAGCTCCGGTCTGATATTCAAAAGGTGTTTATGATTTCAGTATTATTCTTAATGTGCTCTGAGAAAAGTACTTTTTACATTAAAGCTGTACACCCTCTATAGGACACAATCCAAATCACCTTTTAAATTACAGAATTGCTTTCAGAATGGCAAAGTTGAAGTTCAACCAGCACAACAGTGACACCTGCAAACTGACAGTCAAACCCCCCTACATTAAAATGGAAAGATTTGCATGAATGTGTTTTAAAATGACAGGAGACAGGAATGGGAGCTTCTAAGCAAGTTAGACTAAAATTTTAACAGTGAAATGCCTAAAAATAGGCCCCTGAATGCATAGTTAGGCACCTATGTAGAGGCTGCTTGATTTTCAGTTGTTCTGATCACCCAGAGCTCCCATTAACTTCAGGAGCAACTGTGGATATTCAGCTGTTCTAGAAATCAAGCCACCTTTATTCAAGGGTCTAAATATGGATGTCTGTGCCCAAGCTTGGGGGAAAAAAAGACACCTAAAAAAAAGGGGGTTTTTGCTACAGAGACATTTTATAAAAGAAAGTAATAGCCAAATTTCATTTTCTCAGATTACAATGCCTGAAACTGAATCAACATAACAATTAATAGTGCAACACATCTGTGGCAGATTTTGTCTGAGGTGAATGGAAAACTATTCCAAGATCTGTAGCTCTTAATTAGCAATCTGAAACATTCCATAGATATTTCATACTCTGCGACTGCAAAGTGTTACCAGGCCACCTAAATCTTTTTCATAGTATTTCAGTGTTGCCATTAATAAGCTTTTCAGGCTGGTCTGAGGAAGACTTTGCAAGATTAACTTTGCAAATCTGTAAGTATTAACTATTTAACTATTGCAGAATTACCATTTTTTCTGCTTTTGGATCAAGTACAACCAGCAGACTGGAGCATATTTTTAAATACTATAAAATATGAAGAAGGGAGAATTAGGCCTTTAATTCTATCCTATGCACTTGGTTGTCAGAAGACTTCTGAATGCTGTTTGCTTAAAGACCTCTTTTGTAAAAGTAATCCTGAGTTGATTTTGTGTCTAAGCCATTGCCAGGTCATGCTGAAGCGCATAAGAGCCAGTCACATGATAGAAAATCTGCAAGAAAAAAGAAAATTTATGATGGAATTATATATGACTATAAATCTGAAAGTGTCAAGAAAGTAACAAATTAAAGGCATGCCAGATGAAGATGATGGATATCTGTTTGTGTGTGTGTGCATAAAATATGATGTAATATACCTTTATGTACTTGTTTATAGGATCTGAACTAAGAGCTCTTGCTGCTCTGCTTGTGAAAAAAAGAAAAAAGCAAAGATTCTTGCGGCTTTAACTAAGCTTTCAAAAAGAGCCAGGTGGAAGACAATGCTTTACTCTTATTGTAATCTCATTTTGATGATTTCAGTATTATTTTGTGATATTCAAAGTATCCAAAATTGCTTACGCTTTTATATGGCTCATTTCAAACTATCCTTTTAACTGTATTGTCTTTGAAGTGAGGGAGTGTTCTCTCCATTTTCTATGTTTGTTTGGGATTTTTAGATACTAATTTGTTTTATTGAATATAATGATTGGGACATTTTATGTTACATGTTTTCAGATGGCACAGCATAGCCGAGCTTTGGTCATGACTGGGGCATTTGTGCGATCCCTGTCAGATAAAATGATGCCACCCTTAAGAAATTGGAAAAAACTGTGTGACACAATCACTGGCTGTGTTGTAAGACTCAGCAGTGATGGCAGTGGCAACAAGAAAGCTCATGCTGCTTTGTCATAACCAGGGACATGATTTTAGGTCAAGAGTGAGGCAGAGGTAGTCTGGCAGTGAAGCAAGTCAATATTATTCTCATTGCAGGGGCGAGCCAGGGGTTTTCAACAGTCATGAATATTCACCTGACATCTCTCAGCTGTTCTGTATTTCTTCAGACATGTCCCTTTTTCAGTTGCTAGGGAAGGTGGAAAAAGGGAACAGACTAACACTTTTTTTTCTCCCCCAAATCCACTACATCTCATGTTCTCCCACCAGCAGCAACAGCACAAGGACTCTCAGACTATTTTCTTGGTTAAAGCTAGTATCACCTCATCTCCTGGGTTTAATGAACACAGGAGCGAAGTCCAGCAGCCCTAACGGTTTAGTAGTTCCTATGACACTTCACTGTTCTCAACTACGCTATATCCTTCAGGGCTGATACTCTGTGCCAGTGAGGTAGGTCATGGGTAGAGAGGTCAGAACCCTTCCTCCCACCAGGAACTACACATAGCCACTGCACCTCATACACTAATTTGTCTGCCAGCAAACACAGTGACCAGCCTGCACAATAATAAAATCAATTAGAAAAATGAGGCTTTGTAGGATGCAATTGCTTTCCTTCCCCAGGAAATAATCAATATGTAAAACCTACTCTATATCAAGCAGTACCATATGCAGCATGAGATGTGACTTTCTCCAAAGCATGGAAATATATTGTGAACAGTTGTGGCACAGTGACACAAAGGGTCTGTGAGACATTTTGAGGGTCAGCTGAACTGGCAGCAGCTAGGAGTGCACTGCCATGTATTTGCAAAAGACTCCATATATGTGCAAACTGAGCCTCTTTGCTCACTGCATTGCAAACCTGGCCCAGGCACTTGCCAGCTGGTGGAATATGAGAGTCCCAAATGTCTGTAAATGACAGGCCAAATTTAAAGAAATACTGGGCTGGAAGTGAACCTATCATTAATAATGAATTAGATGTGTGTTCTATTATCTTTTAAACAGCACCAAAAAGCATATTCTGCAAAAGCGGTAAGCCAGCACATTTAGAAAGACTACATTTTCTCCCCACCAAGCTGGAAACCATTAACAACTAACCTGTTTCTCAATGTCTTCCAGCAAACTACTGGCACCCAGGCGAAAGAGCTCTGGTGTTAGCCATTCCACTCCCAGTTCCTCCTTCACCAGCATAAGCCACGTAATAGCTTCTTTTGCTGTCCGAATGCCCCCAGCGGGTTTAAATCCAACCTTTATATAGAAAAAAAAGAAGTGCAATACACATTTTCATTCATCAGTAACCCTAGAAGAGCAATCAGCGTTTGTACACCTGCAGCCTCTAAGTGCCTGTGGTGTACGTAACAACTCTACTCGGTATGTATCTGACTGCAAACAGTATAAACGCTGGACTAGTGCTGAGAGCTATCAAGCCTCAGCCATCACTGTGAAAGATAACATTTTCATCACGAGGGACAGTAACTGAGGGAGTAATACTTTTTTTGACCCCAGTGTACTTTCTCGGGAGCTGGGTTTGAGGTCTAATGGGAGTACTTTGCCTGTAGTGCATATTAGGCTGAGGGATTCAGGCAGAACCTGGGATACCTGCGTATCACCTACTGCCCACATCGCAAGCTAATTCCAAATATATAACAACAAATATACGTGCAATAACATAACACTAAACATGCTGAAATAAAGCACATGAGCCAGCTGACTCATGTGGAGAGCAGTGAGAGATGGTTGTACATTATAAAAAGCCTGTGCACTACAGTTATACATGACTGGGCTGTACATTCACACCTATCAGAGGTTTAATTTTCACTAAATTTTCCAAAAGGGAATTAAATTAGGTCTGTCTTTACCAAAACTTGAAAGTTTTGTGCTTCACAGGAACTGCAAAACTTGTCTCCCAATACATTCTGGACATGCTTTCAGACACTTGACGTGAGATACGCGTCATACACGGTCAGGTGAGCTGCCACGTATGTAGAGGCACACATGCCAAGAAAAACCTGTCTTTGAGGTAAAGCATGTCTTGAATCCCATGATCAGCCTGCAGTGCAAAGCCAGCACTGAGGTGACTTGGCATGTACTCCTCATGCCAGTCTTTTAGTTAGACGCCATTTAAACACATCTCATTCTGAGACAGAGCTTGTGACATGCAGCTATCAAACCCCTTATCAAAAATTTTGTCACCTGCAGTAGCCAAAATGTTGGCCTGCAGCAGATTACTGACCTCTTCAAAAACAAGAATTAGGAATAAATGTTTCTGTGCTAAAAAAAAAAAAAAAACCAACTAAAAAACTAAAAAAAATCTAAATGATCTGTACTGTAGCGCACAGTGATTCTTTCTACATTTCCCTCTGCCATAAACCTTTAGCTTGGGTACCCCCTTCCCATCAGCCTCCTTCTGCAAGAATTATTGTTCTGATATCCGTATACATGTTCCTGAAACCTCACTGTATGGAGGATTTCTTTGTGCCTTATGGATATAACAGTGGAACCAAAAGCATCTGTTTTTAAATGCGTTTGGTCATTTTTTTTTATAGTGATCTCAGGACAAACAAACACAGAATAAATCCTTCTCTCCCACTGAAGCATTGTGATAACAGCATATTTCCAATAAGATTATAAAGAACAATAACAGGAAAAGCTTGATAAATCCAAAACACGAAGACTGTGGTTTTGTGGATGGATGGATGCATGAGTGTATGCATACATCTGTTAACACGATTTTCAAAAGGAATTTAAAACACAGCAACTGGAAAAGCATCTTCTAGACAATAAATTAAAATAGTGGGAATGTGTTTTCCCTCAGAAAGAGAAATTCTAATGAAATTCAAATTTAGATTTCTTCCTAGAAATATTACAGCTCTTTGAGATAATCTGTGGCAAAAACAAGTAAAATAGAGTTAATAAGAGAATTAAAAACATCATGCAGAATTCCTTCTCCTTTAAGCAAATTCTGAAAGCTCTTTTCTTTGCAAAAAAGCTGACAAAGACAAGCCTGTCCTCTCCTCCATTTACCCGCTTTCCAAATGGCACATCTGACTGCCATAAAAACGCAAAAAGGAAGGGGGGTTGGAATTTAATTCAAGAGCAGTACAAAGTCCAGCTACCACTTTCCTGCTGTTTCACAGCATTTCATTATTTTGCTTAATAAGTTCATCTCCTCAAGAATTTTCTCTTCACCTTATATTATTAAAAGTAATAAGTTTTTCTGGATTGGGGGTTTTCCCAACAGAAAAACCAATTTATGTATGTCTTTCAATAATGACAGGAAAAGATTATTTCCCATTATATTGCACACTTTTCATATCACCACCACAGCTTATCATTCAATAAATGTTACTCTGCAACTTGTTCCTTTCCTCGAAGAAGTTTAATTTCTGTATTAACCTGTTTTTCCCAGCCAACGCCTTGCCAGAAAGCATCCCTACAGCAGCAAAATTAGTTTGTTAAAGAAACCATTTAGAAATCTCTTGTCACTGATAATATTGTCTTCAGTTAATAAAATCACATAAAGTCAGTTTACATCTAATTCACTGACACACACATGCACACAGACATAACCACTCATTCTTAATAACACATTTTATACCATGAATGCATCCTTTTAAAGAAAAAGGTGAATTCAACATTTATATCCAATTGTACAAAGCTGTGTTAATGCAGCAGAGCCCAACCTCTGGCACACAGCTCCCGTGAGCAGTGCAGGTGCTGGTGTGAGTTGCCTGGTCCCAGGGATATATGGCTCAGGCTGGCAGCAGTGAGGATGCTCTGGCAGAAGCAAGACTATCGGAGCTGCTTGAGTTGCTGTGTGGCAGAGAGAGATGCAGGCTGGGGAAGGGAGGAGTGAGGACAGCCCAGGGATCCACGCTGGCCTCATCTTAATGACTACAGAGAGCAGATGGACACATGTCTAACCTGCTGTCATGTGCTCCTCAAATTCCAACAGCCCCTGAAGCCATCTGAGCCCATATCCCACTTCTCATCCCATGTCCTAACATCATACCTTGAAAGGCCACCTGCAGAACGGACAGAAAGGTAAGCTGGAGAGGACAGAAGGGTAACCCAGAAATGGGGAGAGGGTCTTAGCTAGGGATACGGTTTCCTTCCCTGAGGCTGCAGGTGAGGACAAAGCCCTTTGCTGAACACCAGCACCAGATCTAACTGGCAGCCCCTACTTGCCTGTGGATAAAGGAAGTGAGAGGTGGCTTAAACATTCCTGTATAACCTCCTCCTTTCTCATTGCTTCAGTGCAAGGATGGATGCACAGATAGTTCATCACTGGCTCTGCCCTATGCTCCCTGCTGCTCCTTGCTTTCACTGACCTCACTTGGCAGTGGTCTGACACATAAATGTTGTGTACCAGAACATAATGTTCTTCCAGCCCCTGTCCCTCCCTCCCTCCCTCCCTCCCAGACACAGGATCCAACTGGATATGCCTTCTTGTCACCTTGGAAAGCCCCTCTGGCAAGAGAGGAAAGGGCAGAATTTACCCCTTGAGTTGCCAGAACAAAATTTAAAAAAACAGTTGTGTACACTGGACAGACTCTCGATGGCTATAAATTTATATAGCTCCGCAGAGGTTTGTGGGAGTATGCCAATCACAGTCAGCTCCAGATTTGCCCTGTTATTAATGGAGTGACCATTTAAATACCTTAAATGGTGAAACAAAACTCAAATCCAAATGCAGCAAGGGATGCATAAAAATTGCATGAACTTTTAAAGAATGAAGTGACAGTTATTCAAGGAAGGAAAGCCAAAAGTGCTTTTTTTTTTTTTTTTTTTTTAAATTATACAAATATTAGCAAATCCAATGAGGCATACAAGACAGAAGTCCATTACCTATTGCTCATAGAGCCACCAAAGCTAACGTATGTGGATTTATATGTACTGCACTTTGAAACTATTACACTCTTATTTCTTTCTGAGTGAGTCTGTTTGGTTAATTTTTATAAAGGTAGTGAGAATTACCTTGTTGCCAGTTTGCCAGTAGAATTCTCTAATGGCTCGCATCATGACTACTCCGACCGGAAAGGTCGCGTTTTCCACCTCCTTTCCTGTAGACGTCTTTATAAAATCAGAACCTGAAAGGAAGTAAAAAGCTTTATGGTAGTTTTAGAAAAAGAAGCACTCTGCACATACATAGTTCACACCCTCCAAAGATGTCCTCATTCTTCACAACAATTATGAAGCATTCCTCTACACACACGTCCCTGTGGTGTCGGTGCTAACCTTGCTCTGGTTGAGGCTAGAGCAGGATGATACCCATCTGGTTTCAGAGCAAGTCAGACATCCCAGCACCTAAAGGAACATCCCAGCTCTTAATTCTTTGCTCTAGCTATCAGACCAACAATCTCTTCAGGTCAGTCCAATATATGTTCCTGTATGGGCACTCAGTAAGTATGTATATATACATTAATAGGAATGTGTCTGACTAACCACAATAATGGAAACTATTTCCTCCAAACAAATTTTGCACATAAATCAAAATTTTGTTATTTGCACATGGATCTTTCTGAATAGAAACAATTTTCATTTTTTTTTAATTTAACTTTACATCTATTTAGTCTCACATTTGACAGTCTACTATTGTATCTCCCGCAGCTTGTGAAGTGAAAGGAAAGAAATCCCACATGTATTTACAAAACCAGCTGTGGCATACTGTAAACAGGGGAAAATCCCCCTTCTTATGCATTTTGCTATTGTAACATTGCAAATTACTATACTTAAAAGCCATGGTCCAATATAATGCAGTAACAAGGTCAAAACATCTGTGTTATTTAAAGAAGGAGAGTTAGCCTTGGCTTTTTTTTTCCTGGTTTCTCACTTCTGAACAATATTCTCCACTGCCTGTTCTGAATACTTGTGTAGTGTTCTTGTGCATTCTTGCTGTTCTAGGTTAGCTTAAAATGAATCCTGTAGCACAATGTAACCAAAAGCTAAGAAACTAACCAAAAAATTTGCTTTGCAGTGTATGATCCTGCATTGACACAATACAATGACAAAACTTCTTTAATTGCATTAGGGCGTACTTCATCCCAGGGAACCTACTTCTTAGAAAAGGTGTACTGTGGGATCATTAATTATCAAAAGTAATCGGGAGAAGAAGAGGAATAATTCAAACATCGTGTAGTAGTGCATCATCCACTTAAGTCAATTGGAACTGCATCTGCTTCCACTTCAAATTTGGCTTAGGGTCCGTTTTCTCTCTTATTTGAATGATGATGCCTCTACAACATCCCCTAGAGTAAGCAAGGAAAGTTTCACTACTGGCTCAAACTAAAGAGTTGCCTAGATTACATTTTGACAGTGTGCTGTGGCACACTCCAGAGACCCGTCTTCCTGATGACACAGTCGATTGGCATACAGAGAGGTCTCAGCCTGATGGGAAGTTAAGACAAAGCCAGGCATGTTTCTGTGCCTTGTGATTTAAACATAATCGAATGGTATCGCTAATGTCGTGTCTTGTAAAACCATGGTTTTCTCTGTAGGCTTCTTGTCTAGGCACTGACTCAGCCCACTGGTGATTAAATTGCACCCTCCCATGACAATTCCCATTCTAAAAAGAAACAGTTATTTGTGAAAAAAAGTTCTAACTCCAGAGAAAGTGCAATGTGCAAAAAAGGCAATTAATAGTTGATTGAGCTTTGCAAAGAATGGAGCACATAGGAGAGAGAATTGAGTTACATATTTCAGAGCTGCTCCCTTCCAGAGAGACACTACAGACATCTGATAGTCACATTAAAACAAGTAGTGGAAGTGAAACTTCAACATCACCAGACTGTATTTTTAATTTCCCTTTCGAAATGTAGCACTTAAAGTCCTTCAGTGCAATACTTTTCATTTTTTCTAGTATAAGGTAAGTCAAAGCTTTTATAAGTCTTATAATTACAAGTCTCTATGGTACAGTTTCATTAAAAACTTTCATTAAACAACAGCTGCCCTTGTATATGGTCTTCTAATCAATTTGGTCAAACAGAATGACTTCTAATCAGCTGTTGATAAAAATAGAAGATGAAATTTTAATTCTAATAGATTAACCACAAACTCAAGATAGTCTTCAAAATCCATCTAGCTCTATTCTCCAGTGGATTTAACGACTATTCAGCAACTCATTACTAAATAGAACAAGATGAACATTTTCCAGTTCATTAAAGAAATGTACTATGTATTTTTGCATTGTCCTCATGATTCGTTACAGGGAGTCTTAATTACAAGATAATGGATAATGGTTATTAAATGCAGACTCCAGTAATGAAGCTCTATTCATTTGCGAGCCTCAGAGACTGCAAAGAGGGGAAAATAAAATTACTAGCTTCAAAAGATTAACGGATCAAATTATTATTCAATTTTGAAAATCTCATTCAGACTTCATAGAAACAAGAAGAGATTAAAAACTAGTATTAGTACAAAAGTAGTGCATTTATATATTTATTTTTATATAATATCTTAAGGCTATTACCAGAATAATCAGCTTTAGATGTGATTATTAGACAAACATACAGCCAATTTAGTAGCATCCTCTAACAATGAAAACAATAAATTTTTATTTCCTGAACAAATTCTATTTATGACACAAGAGCTTGCCAGCAGGATTGCATGCAGCCTCTCGCAGAAGACAGAAGGCGCGTGTTAGCAGAGAGCACCACAATGGAAGGTGCTATTAACGTTTAGATTTCAGGAATGAAAAGGGGGATTTAAAAATTGACTGCTGCCATAAAAAGCACCTCATTAAATAGAATTTATGCCAACCATGTAATAATAAGGGAGTTTCACCAAGTCTATTTCTTATTCAAATTTTCAAAAACAAGACTAAGGAATGAACTTCAGCAGGAGTTTCATCTGGAAACTTAGGTGATGATTTACAAACTAAGTTTTATCACCCATCTTATCATCTTTTTATGAACGTATACACCCCAGAAATCAAGGTGTAAGGTTAAAATACATGCTGGGTGGCTTTCCCCTTCCATAGAGTAGGTTACATGATTCAATGAAACATTAAATCAAAGACTTTAAAAAAATAGTCTTCAGGGTAGATTTGTAGGCCCAGTGAGCCTGGAAAAGGCCATACTTGCTACTCTTTTCCAACGTGTAACCACAACAGTACAATGCCTTTCAAGGCAGCGACTCACATAAGACTCATTGAATCAGTCCAGAGTGGCGACTTCAAAGCCTTTTTGAAACACAGCAGCATCATGCGCCCACTTCAGGTGGGCTGGCTGCCAACCTAGTAACCCACCTGTGTGTGGTACACGACAGCATCACAGCCTGATATGCACAAACCCCACCAGCTTGCTTTAACCAGAGATGGAAATCTGAATAAACCTCAAGAAACGTGAACGGTGCCACAGCCTCTGTTTTGAGAAGTGCTCTCTGGTTGAGAGCAACTGAGCTCTCAGTGCCATTGGGAGCCAGACCACTTGGGCTGCAGTCACACATCTTGTGAAATCAGGTAGAGTATTTCAAGATATTAAACATCCTCTTCCCTTGTGCTCTCACCCCCTACACACGAACAACCCTCAGCCAACACAATCCACCAACAACCACTCAGAATAACCCAGCTGAACATGCGCACAATAAAAAGAAAATCAGTGCCTTCATAGCGCATTGCCTGAGTCCATACCTAAAGGTCAAGACGAAGTCCATTACATCATCTCTGGTTTTGATACTCGCACAGCCTTACTTGTGGTAGCACCTGAGCACAGGTGTAGAGCTTGAGGTGTAAAGAAGATGAGTGACTTGCCCGAGGCCTCTCAGCAAGCATTTGGCAGGGCAGGAATTGAATGTCCTGGTCTCCTGAAGGCCAGAAGAGCCTGGCCCACTACTCTGCTATCCCCAATATCATCTCAAAATACTACAAAGCTTCCCAGTCCATGTAACATTGAAGCAGAACATGAGAACTGAAGAATCTTATTTAGATGACAGTACCCAGGAAACACACTCTGGTCCCATAATTAAGCAATAAGGAATAATAAGCAGTAGAGCAATCGTGGAGTAATCACAACCTTTTGGTTGTGAAGTGCTTCAAATGCCCTTGGGGAATGATTATCTCCCAATAACTACAGACTGTGTTGTTGCCTCACTCTTAATAAAGAACAAAGATGCGTCTGGCAGTTTTAAACAATAGTTTAGAGTGACACGCTTGCAGAGGGACAATTATGCCATGCTACTTTGTAAGTGCTTGCAATGAGCACAAATATTATCTCGGTTGCTGCAACTCAGATATAGCAATATGTGGTGACGTAGGGTGAACACGTACCCTTTCCAAGACTTCTAGGACTGGTGGCAGAGGCATGTTGCTGAGGGGACCTGAAAAAGCCCCTGCTGCTTGTGCTGACAAGGTAGCAATGACAGGATAGTACATTATCAAATGTGGATAAAATCCCACTAGCAAATCATCTTTCTATTTTATGAGTACCTGAAATAAGGGTCTAAGGATTTACACACAATTAGCCTGACTCGGGGCGACCAGGTTATCTACCCTCTGAAAATGAGGCAGGGCAAGATACAAAAGGCTAATGTAGTAGCCAATTCTTGTCAGTAATTGTCCACTTACATGTCCTTATCCTACTCCAACAGCAAGATAAAATACTTTCCCTGCTAGCTTAACTTTGCCACTGAGAAAAGAATACAAAGCTGTGACAACTCACTTTAGCAGTAGCTCACCATGTAACTTTAACTCCACCACATATGGCTACACTGCCAGACCACTTGGTTAGATGCCTACGCATGTTTTCGCATGCCTGTGTCCAAGCTACCATTTTGAAAAATGTTAGCTTATAACTTGGTCTTTTGTGAACTGCCTATTTTTTGCCGTTCTTTTTGGAAAAGTGCCTGCATGGAGGGGGAAAAAATTTTTTTAAAATCACATGATAGGGCTCCATGGTTAATGTCTGTTTACAAATAAGATACCCTTTCTAATGACCCATCCTATCATCTCAGCTTAGTTTTCAACACTCAGAATGGATGCTTCCTCTCTTGCACACCACCTCCAGTAATAGGTGTTCTGCAGGCCAAATGATGCCCTTAGGAACACTTACACATGCACACGAAGGGACAAATTATTAAGGCCATACTTATGCAAAATCCCCTGTAGATGATACCTGAAAGAATTCAGCATTGCTGAATTATGCATAGCTTGCTAATGCACTATTATAGTGTCTGCCACAGGTCTCCACAGAATACTACTACTTAATTAGTATTAGTTTCTTGTGTGTTCATTTAAAATGTGTTTCTTTAGAAGATTCAACAGAAAGATCCATACCACCTTCTGTTGATTGGCTATATAGCATGGGCTCTTGCTATTTTAAGAGCATCCTTTCCAATCCAATCCCTGTTTGGTATGGTGAAAGAGAAGATAAATAATTGACATGTGCTCCAGGCTCAAAGGCCACAGCTGGAATCCCTGTGAACAGTGGTTCTTGGCTTTAGGCTTCAAACCACACTAAAGCACAGGAGGAAACATGCTCCAGTCCCCTCCCATGTTGCCAGGCAGAAGCAGTGCTGGGAGATGCCAGGGTGCAG
Organism: Ibycter americanus; assembly: GCA_035590275.1. NCBI lineage: Eukaryota > Metazoa > Chordata > Aves > Falconiformes > Falconidae > Ibycter > Ibycter americanus. The sequence continues at coordinate 22,115,333 of JAVJGI010000060.1, forward strand.
GAGTAGTTCAGGCAACTACATGCTGCGGGAACAGCCATTTCTCATCCTCTCCAAAGAAGCAGCAGCAGGTTATCCTTCCAAGAGTGACTAGTGGGACCACAAGGAAGCTTAAGGAATTCCTGGATTGTTATCTGCTTGTTAATTTTCATGTTTCTTTACCGAGATCTCTTTTTTCTTCTTTAAAACTGTGTACCATGTATTACATTCAAAGGCTTTAAAGTGTATAACCTATATTAACTTTATTTAATTCTGCAGATGGCATTACTGGAACTGATTACGCAGTTTGCCTAATGACACATGACAAACCAAAGGTACAAAGAAGAAATAAATCAATGCATCCCAACAGCCAATCCTAAACCTTACTATTAAATCACTGAGGAAAAAATATACATTTCTTCTCAGTTTATCCACTTGCAATGCTGTCTTCCTTTACAGGCTACTCTGTGGGCTATTTTTTGCCACATCTCTTCTGATTTTGAGTAAGGTACAAAATACAAGAGACAGTGCAAACCTCCTCCCTACTCTAGCATAAGCTCAGCCTGAGAGCACACCGCAGTGCACGCCCAGGGGAGGAGGCAGTGCTGCTGGCACAGCTCTGGCTCCAAATGCCCTAATCTGTGGCCTCCTCCAGCACAATACGCATGACAAAACAGAAGCAGGCAGCTGTGGCGCATCGTATTCAGTGGAGAGAAGCGTGAACAGGGTCAAAGGAGTAGCAGAAGTGGTACAAGAAGATAGAAGAGTATCTGTTACCATTGGCTTTAAGATATGGCTGTTCCATCAGCTACCAAAATACCTGAAGAATAAGGGGAAGGGAGCAGAAGAACCACAAACAACCGAAAAAAGCATGGATAGTGTGCTAGTGGTGAAAGTAGCCACAGTATCTGCATAAAATCTAGTGGAAGTGCTCCGCAGCACGCATGGAGGCACAGAGCAGCAGACCTCCTCCCTCTCTCTGCCACCACTACCACCATCTCCACAACTACACAGCAACTACCTACAAGAGAGGCAGTCACATCTTTCAGCACCTTGGTCCGACTCTTTGCTGCAAAATTAGTGATGGCTGAGTTTTGCAGATTGCCCTAATGTCCAAAAGTCACCATTTGGTTAAAAAAAGCTAAAGGTTATAAAACACAGGTATATGGACATGGTCAGGGGCTAAGAGGGGGATGGTGACTTTCCCTGCTTTGGTAGAGTGTTAGCGTCCCACATACAGCAGCTAAAGGCATGCTGCATGTTTGAAAAGGAACCATAACATTTATTCTCATTCCTTTACCAGTAACACGCAGGTTGCTGCTGAAAAAAGGTTGTTGTTCCTTTATGGAGCAACATAAAGACGGGCCTCTTGTTTCAGGTTAGACGCAGGCACTCAGGTTCTCAGCATTGAGCCATGTGCTCCTGCTAGGCTGGGTGAAAAAGCAAAATGCTGTGGGAGAAACTAGATTTGATTTGAAAATCTGACTCATTAAGCTTCTGTTACAAACACTGAATTGCATTGCATCATTTACTTGTTCACACTTAAACTAATCTAAACAATGATAAACTATCCTAAACTGTGATATAATTAAAACAGCACTGATCTAGGTCAGGCTTTTTCCCTCTTGGCATTCTTGGGTTTGGATCAATACATCTCAGTCTCTCAAAATGTTGTCCAGTACATGACATTATTACAGACTGAGGCTAAAACCCTGATATATCTACCAGTAATAGCACTGCAATTTGGAAGAAAATAATAAATATGCATGGCTGCTTAGAATCACAGCACTACATGGCATATTGCATACCACGTTTTAGCAATCACATTTAGCTTTGTGCTTTTTAATGTTGATAGCAACTTTGAAACAAATATGTTAACATTAAAACTCAGGTATGCTTACGTATTCTCTATTAGCTTGTAACAAAATTACTCAAATTGAAGAAATAGCTGTTTAAAATCCATTTGGAAATACTCCACACTGAACAAAGCAAGTAGAAAATCAGTCTACTTTATCAAGAAGGTGCCATGAATTTTAAAGATTTTTAAAAAACCCTATACATAATACAGCCAAAATCATGACACTTCAATGTCATTTTGAGTGTTTTTCAACACCTCATGATAAAAGCAGTTTAAGATTCTGTTCTGACTCTAGCCCAGAGAAAGGCAGGATTGATTTTTGAGATTTAAAAGTCATGTCTTAATGCCACCATCAAAATCTGTCCAGCACCTAGCCTCTTTGTCATGCAGAGGACAAATAACCAGCATCAGCCCCTGTTCCACACTGTTCCCTACACGTAAAAGGGCAGCTGGCACAGTTGGAAGCTTCAGCACCGGGTGGATTTCCAGTACCAAAGGCATTTCTCAAGAGCATTTCGCAGCCAATGTCAAGCTTTTGGCTTTGCCTGAAACGAATATATAAGGTGCCTTATCTCACTGGATTCATCTGTGATGGATGTGCTTGTTTCCTCCTGGCTTTTACCAGTCAGGTAGGATAGGTTACTTAGGAGCTTGCATAGAGGGCTGAATATTCCACTCCCATGCAATTACTAGGAAAATGTTAGGCACTTTTAGTTTAATTTTTATGATACTTGAAAGCCTTCAGTACAACCAACTTACAAACACATAGACTCTATCATGGACTTCCTGGGTGCAGGTGGTGGGCATTCTCTTGATGCAATAAATACCCAAAGGGTAACACCCTGGAAGGCCTTACCTACATATAAGGTAGCATAGTAAAACGGCGAGCTATGCTTGTTTTTAAAAGGTATCGACCTTAGTCACAGCTCCTGCTTCCCAGAAGTTTTTGCCCCTCAGAGTGTTTCCTTCTTCTTTCTTCACCTTGATAATTTGACATCTGGCAAAACAGCAAAAGCCCACCTGTGTAGGCTGCAATGTGGGTGAGAAGTTCCAGGACCAACAGATGTTTTCACCACTGTCAGTAGGGTTGTTTTACAAGGTTTCTAGCTCTTCAAGTAGCCCGAATACCAAAAAGCCTACCAGTGCCCTTCGAGAAAAAAACAACCAAAGCCCCTGACTGTGGAGCCACACTCCAAGCAGGAGGCACCTCTCTGCTGGGGATCAGGGAAAGACACTCTTTTGGTTTTTTAAGAAATCTTTTTTTCCCCCCTCTGTATTAGTAATGATGCTTACATGGCAAAACTAACAATCTTATTTCAAAGGGATGCTTTATGAAGGCATGTTGCTGATAAATTCAGTCAGACTTTTCTGGCATAACAATCTATTGAGCAGTACTTTAAAAAATGAAGGAAATCAAAAAGACCCTTAAGCGTAGTCAGAAATAGACAGTGACTCATAATAAGGTATTTAATATGCTGGGGCATTGTTTCTCCACCTCCATTTGTCAACAGCCTGTGTGCTGATCTGGTCATGGACTGCAGCCATGGTGAGATCTCAAACCAAAAGTACCAACAATCTGATTAAACAACTGCCTGGGTTTTGGTTAAAAATAATTGAAACCGATATAGAAATGCACATTTCATTAGTTCACTGATGAGATGAAGATGGTATTTCGATCTTCAAATCTACATTTTATATATAGGCTTACATTTTTAAAAACCTACACTAAATATATGTTATAATGTTGTACTTTGGCATTCCAATCTTTTTACTGAAATACTGCGAATGAAAGAAATTGAGTATCAAACTCTCTTTGTGTTAGATGTATATATATCCTCATAGGTATTTAGTGGCAAGTTATTAAATGTCACTATTCATTGAGACAGTACATTTTATGTCTTTCTTACAGAAAAAAAAAATCTATCTAAAGTTTGTAGCTTTGCATAGCAATATTTCAGAGCTTCACTTTGGTATCAATGGCTTGTTCATCCACACTTACACATTCAGAAATAGCAGTGGTCAAGCAAAACACTACCTGTGTTTTACCGAGTTGTCACTTGCCAAACTGCCGCCGTAGTGATGGGGTCACCATCACATCAGGAAGCACAACCACCTGGTCTATACCTTTCCTTCTGTAATCCTAAGCTTCTGACATAAATAGCAAAAACCTGCAGTACTGTCTCTCCATTTCAGCTTGGTCCTAAGCATGCTCTGTTCAGGTCATACAGAGCATAATGGTAAGCAAAGCCACACAAGGCTGCACCCCAAAGAAACAGATATTTGATGTGAACAGACAGACCCTAACTCGATAAAAGTAAAGCCTTGCAAGATCCGCTATTTTAACTATTACTTCTAACAATATCTAAATTGATATTAATATTTCTGTAGTGGCTGCAGTTATTCAGTGTCAGGAGTGGGATCATGAGACATACTACCATGTTCTGTGTTTCGTACCTAATCTCAAAAAAACTATGAAAGTTTTAACACGATCTGTGGGGCTTTTGTTTTGAATAGCAGACATTTTTAATTAAGTAAATCTTGATAATGCCAGGAGACTAAAAATGAGGAAGCTTAAAACCCTGTCACCTGGTTCTTTTCTCCTACATCCCAATAGCGACATGTACATTTCAATAATGCAGCTGTTTTTTACAGATACTGAATCATAGCTGAACTTATAAGGAATGATGTGTTCAGCATTTCTGTACATCAAATCACATACAAAGCTATCTAATAAGTATTTACATTGGAAAACACTGGCCTGAAGTGAAGTATAGCAGTGTTGCATAACCCTTATCTATCAACTAAGCACAGTATTCACTTTGCTAGACATCTGTACAGTGCTTTGAGGCCCCCAGACATTAACCCAAAGCAAAAATGCATTGCCTGCATTTAATTACTTATCTTTTCAAACTTTCTGTGATCAAAATGACTGAGTTAAACAGAATGGTTACTAGTAACAGGAGACCACTGTTAACCTGCAAACTAAGATGGGTGTATGTGCATAGAGTTAAGAATAAAAAGATGCTGCTGTATGCTGTTTGCTTCTCCAATGTGAATTTATAAAGGAGAGTGAAGGTGCAACATCAATTGAATTAGCAAGAATTAAAAGAATTAAAATCCCAGGAACCAATGAAGTCAGAGAAATGGAAAATGGATTCAGCCCTAAAAAGATAAAATTATTTAACAACTTATTAAAACAGTTCATCATTGTAATTAAAATCCAAATGCCTAGAAAAAAGTGGCACAAGAAAGGTAATTATTTATGAGGAGACTTTAAAAAGCCATTTATTGTCAATTTGGGAGAGAATCAGCCTGAAAGAGTTGGTAGTAAAAAGAAATTGTTTGTTTATTCATAAAACTTATTTTGGTCTAGCATACCACTAAGAATCCCTAACATCTGCTCAATGGCAGCTGTAAGTAACATTAGGAACACTCCGCCAATTTATATCTTTCTTTTTTATTAAAAAATAAACAGGTCTTTTTAAATTATTCACTAGTAAATTAACATAAAAATCAGTGCTGTAGCAACTCACATTTTGTGGAAAGGCGTCTGCAAGCTTTGTATGATCATGATGATCTAAATCTTTCCACATTTCACTGACTACTCTTTATGTGATGTCCCACCTAATTTAGCAAATTAAAATGTAGAAAACCTACAAGCCATACCAGAGTCATGGCCAGGAATAATAGAGAACATATCACTGATACCTCAAATGCCGTATTAGTTGCCTCCTTCCAACTTGAACAGATTCTCTTCTTCCTTTTGCTTTCTACCATTTAAAAATTCCACTCAGTCTCAGATCCTATCCTGCTTCTGCTTTTCACAAAGCAGATATTAGACAATAACCTCCACTGGCAGAACCCTTCTCCTGAGTAACAAAATGCAGCAATGTTCCTAATTAATAATTATTTTTTGTCATCTGCAGCATTTTCATACATAGATTGCAAAGAGCTCTGCATGTTCCTGTGTTTCACTCCAAAATTGTATTCTTAAGAGAGTAAAAAAGGCACAGGAACCCTTCAAACATAAAGGCTTCTCTTTACCCCTCACTAACACACTTTTAGTTAATCTCTTTCACATTTCAGAAGAAAAAAATATTACTTTCCTCCTAGGTTTCTCTCCTGCTTTCAGTTCTTACTTCCTAATATAAGCAAGTCCCTGCAAATGAACTCACCAAGAAGTTGTTCAAAAGCACAGAGTAGCTCTTTATTTTACTAGGATTTTTTTTGTTTACTTCTAAGCAACAAACCAGCATTTCTGCAGTACACTCTGGAGACAGCTAGTTTAAAGCTAAGTGAGCTGTAATTCTAACCCAGGCAGCAGAAAATGCTGGAAATGGCATCATTACGATTGCACAGGGTCCATCCAGCTGAAGTTCCCAGGGGAGCCTGCCTTGAAGCTGCAACCGTGCTGCAACTGGCAACCAAGCAAACTGCTATGAAGCTACATTTGCTTATATCCAGAGTAGCTGCACACACAGTACCTGATTACAATATAAATGTAACCAGTTAGCTATCAACGGCATGTATATGGTATCTTGTTACCAGAGCACCACCTGAAAATGCTACCCTTCCTTTTATTGGGGACTAGAAGTCATGAGACACATGGCATCCCCTCCACCACACCCCACCAAGCTGCTTTCTCATCCTGGGGCTTGGGTTCATTTCACATCTCCATTTATGCGGAAGGCTTTGTGTTTCCTTTGAGCTCTCTACATGTCCATTTTCCAGAACCAATGGGAAGGAGGCTTTTGAAGATACATGATTCATAATTTTGTATTGCATAATTTAAGTTTAATGTGCTGCACAGAATACGGAACATCATAATCTGTTTCTTTTTTGGTCAACTAGGGATGAATTAACAAATCTTCTTGATAAACTACAAGACTTCACCTCTGTGATGTTTGGGATAGGCTGGGAAATTGGACATTGGATTGGCAGTATAACTGCAAAAGTGATGGACAGAAGACTTTTTGCTTGACAAAAAGTCTTGGCGTCATCAAGGAGGAATCTTTTCTACATCTTAGATTTAGGGAGAACTCAACTTGAGAAATCAGCTGCAGTTGTACACTGCAGGGAAATCACTTTATAGCGCAAATGCTAGAGGGGAAGAAACATCAAAGGTGCAAATGACAATCAGATGTCAGATCCCTGTTGACTTGCCATGAAGACTACGGACTTTGCTGTCATCTGTGCCTTTGAAAAAGCTCTCTTAAAAGCAGGACTATTACAGACAGCTCTGGGAAAGCTGTTGTCTCTGGTAACTATAAAGTAAGACAATTTCTGGTATGCTTATCTGAGATGCTGAAATTAAAAACTACCATTTCAGAAAGGGAATTTAAAAAAAACCATAAATCAGGAACACTTCCCAGAGGATGAAATTCCAAAGTATAGTTCCAAAGAAGGGAATATCTTCTGTTCTTTTCAACATCTTCCCACCACGGTTTGCACTCTGGCAACACAAAGCAAAAGAGCACAGAAAGCCTGGGAGACAGGCTTCATGTAAGCCAGGTACCTACCAAGGAAGTTCAAATTACTTGTGCAACTCACCAAAAATTCTGCAGGCAACCACAGAGGCAAGCTGGAAAAAGCCATGGAGCTCTCTTTCCGAACATCACTGAAATGAGCACATGCCTGAAGAATATCGCTGTATCACAGAATCACAGAATGGTCAGGGTTGGAAGGGCCCTTTCGAGATCATGTAGTCCAACCCCCTGCTAAAGCAGGTTCTCCTAAAGCAGACTGCACAAAATTGTGTCCAGTCAGCTTTTGAGTGTCTCCAGAAAAGGAGACTCCACTACCTCTCTGGGCAGCCTGTTCCAGTGCTCTGTCACCCTCAAAGAAAAGATGTTTTTCCTCATATTCAGGTGGACCTGCCTGTGTTGCAGTTTGTGCCCATCTCCCCTTGTCCTGTCGCTGGGCACCACTGAAAAGATTCTGGTCCCACCCTCTTGACACCCGCCCTTAAGATATTTGTATGCATTGATAAGATCCTCTCTCAGTTTTCTCTTCTCCTGGCTACACAGGCCCAGCTCTCTCAGCCTTTCCTCATAAGGGAGATGCTCAAGTCCCCTCATCATCTTGGTAGCCCTCCGATGGACCTCCTCCAGTTCCTTGTCTCCCTTGAACTGGGCAGCCCACAACTAGACACAGCAAATAGGACCATATCCTATGGTCATATTCTAATAGAAATATTTTCCTTTGAGAAAAGACTGACAAAGTCTATTAAGAAGATCTTTTAAATTGCAGTTAAGAACTTACACTCATAGGGAAGGGAAAATGTTAAACACAAGCATAAATGTTCACATTTGAATAAGCAGTCTTGTTTACCTCAGTGTGGAATGTGTACGTAGCACCATGCAATCTGGCAGTCAGCTTGGGTTTCAGCCTGTTTATCTGCACTTAATGATGTAACACTTTGAAATACAGCGTCAGCACGATTAGTACATGATCTGTTAAAAGTTAGTGCATGTTTTTATATTGATCTCAGTGTGTCTTAACACCCAGTTTATCAGTAAGGAAATTATCCATAACGTCCTTATGGCAAACTTCTTGTTTCATATGACTCATTTTTGTCCCACTTTAATGTCTCAATAGGTATTTCACTTATGTTTGTGGCCATCTTTTGTTATGCTTCTTTGTTTTCCACTGTATTCCTGTTCCTCATGAGTAAATAGGTTTATTCAAATAAGTGTCCATAGTGTTTTGAAATAACCTATTGATGTTCAAGATCACATAGTCCTAGTGTATTTTTCTGTTCAACATCTTTCCCTTTAGAAGTCTATTTTCACATTTCTGCTGTCATGAGCGTATACCTTCAAATTAGATAGGCATGATCAGTAGGCCTTGCCACCTTTAAAAGCAAGAAAAAAATTTCAGGACCTACAACCCTAAAATCATGCTTAGTTTATTCCCACATCTTTATTAAGTTTTTGTTAAGGGATTTGATTTTCTAGCTAGTGTTCCTACTTGCAATCTCTTAAAAGATACTTTAATATTTCATAAGCCAATTTTGTATAATTGATAGATACAGTAAATTAAATATTTATTTCTATTTTTCACTGGTTTAGTAGAATTTAACACCTGCTGCTGATAGAATAAAAAAACAACCTGATCTACCAAAGAAATAAATAGTACCCTGTACATCTATTGATTTTACATAATATTTCCATGTTTTAAAATTGCATTCTCTCAAACCATTACCTTCAATACCAGAGCTTCACAGATGCAAAGTTTTTTGCTAGGAAGCCGTGTTATTTTGATGGCATGTTTGACTAGAACTATTCACTGTGCAACGATTTCTGAGTCTGAGGTGATATGAAACTTCAGAAGTTTTAACTCAAATTCTAACAAATTATTTAACATAGAAACAAGGTTTCATTCATGGGGAAAATTAACGCAACAGGAGTGCTTTCTCACCTCTCTGCATCAGTTGTTATAAATTGAAAGTATACCATTTAGATATTCCTTAATTAACATGCTTTGCAAAGATCTTGAATATCAGCAAAAGAAAAATGCTATTCAGGCATTTAGAATAGTTTGTTAATAGAAGGTTGACCCCTCTCAACAGCATGTCATACTGTCAGTACATGCCTACTAACGGTAACCTACTATTTCACAACCAGTTTTCAAGGTTGAAGCACACATAGCCACTTTGTTACAGCTCAAGAAGCAGAAACCTGCAGATCAGGGTTCAAACCCTTCTCTGAGATCCAGTGACAAGTCCTAGGATTTCTAAGGAGTTACCACGCTCCTGCTCCTCTGTGATTTCATGTAGGGGCATACTGCTCATTCCATTTTGCTCAGTGCAGGGAGCAAACACCAAAGCACAGCAAAACAGGCATACAGGAGGCACAGCAAAACTCTTTACATTCAAAAGAACATTTTGAGCAGAGTGCTATGAAAACATCTGAAGGGAGGTGACCTCCCTGATGCTATGGGCAGTGCTGGTCAATCATGCAGTGTGCTGTACCATCACCGCAGAGTACCACTGCAAGCGGTGCCAGCTCCCACCTCCGCTGTTGCCCCTAGGGTCAGTTGTACTGGTATACCAGAGTCAGCAACTCCTACCAGAAAACTTCCAGACTTTTTCTTGATCTGTTTCCCAATTTCAGTCATGACCAAGGGTATCCCATCTTCATGCACGGGCATGGAAAATTTCTGCCTTCAAATGAGAGGAATATATTTCTGCTTATACCTTAATTTACTAGACCTCACAGAAGTCCTATAAAAAGTGCAATGTTAATTTTACACATGGAAAAACAGAGAAGCAACAGAGTTGTCAAAGGTGATGATAAGTTAGGAGTCATTCTGCTACCTCAATCCTACCCATCTACTGGCTTCCTGACTTAACTTGCTATTCTTCTGGTGAGAAGTACTTGGAAATAGCACTGTTTCTATTCATAAACAGGGATGGTGGCGGGAGAAAGTCAAGTGGTGTTGTGGATAACACAAAATCAAACAAACAGGTACAGATCTGACAAATGTCATCTTTCTTACACTGGTATTTCTTCCGTGACTTCAGCAGAGGGTGTATATTGCTATTTTCTGATTACAGTGGAATACCATTAATGGAAGAGACTTTTCACAAAATTAGCAAACTGAGTTGCCAGGCACCCTGGTACGGCAAATATGAACGGCCCCAGATAACTATCTCCCCTCAGATATGGCTGTATAGGCTAGCGCACAGTTCAGTAAGCACATAAATAAATGCATAAGAAAACGTGGCATCGCATGCACGTCTGGGTTTCTAGCTTAACAATCTGCAAACAAATGAGTCTTTACTGTACACACTCTAACTCTGTTCTCCCCTTACAGACTATCTTTTTTTCCCCCCAACATCTCTCTTTCCCTTATGTATTACTTCTGTCCTCTACTTACCCATACAGGGTTCTGTTGCTCTTCTGACTCAACTGGAAAGACTTTTCATTAGACCCTGTCCTAGTGTTTCTCAACCACTTTCTGTTCCTTCACTTCTGATTCCCTATACACACATTATTGAGTTCCAGACAGAATTTTAAGTCTCATTTTGCATTCCTTCAAGGTCTGCTTTACTCAAGTCCAACTTTTTTTTGTACTACTACTCTTTGTATGGACTCTCATCAATAATCTAAACCCAAGGATATTGTGATTGCATTGTTAGAACTTTTCAACTCCAAGCTTATCTATCACGCCTACATTATTTCTAGTGATTAGCTGCAGCATCACTGTTAAGCTTGTAGGTAATTACATCATTTAACGGAGAAGCCTTGTACTGCCTTACCAAACATGCAGCTATCTGCCTTTTTATACTACCGGATTTTATTTCCCCCCACCCTGTTTCAGAATAAATTAAGTCACTTGTTCCTGTAAAGATCTCTTTCAGACTGATTGTATTTAAAGACCATCCATCTTTTGATCTAACTCCTAATTCAGAAACTGCTTTAGTCAATAACATCATTCAAAATTTTGAGACAGATTGTGTCACTTTGACCTGCTCTGTATCGGTTTTCCACAGCACACCTTGTGCTTGTTCCTTGCACTAAATTTTCAGTGATGCTAACCAGAGCTCTGAACATGCAGAAGAACCACAGACTATGCAGAATGCAGGGCATCTGCTGCAGCAGACAGGAAAGTTATCAACTACTAATATAATTCTATAGCGTTAATTACTGTCCTGATGAGCCTCTTACAACAGCCAACTGCAACCACTTCTACATATTCAAGACAGTAACCAAGGCTATGTTCCTAAAACAACATACAACACTGCATCTGCATGATGCAAAGTGCTGAAGTAGTACAAACTCTGCAAGTTCAAATTTATCTAAAAATTCTGAAGGAACAGGCAGATCTTTGGACAAATGAGGTATTGTCTGCATGCATGCAGACAGAAGTCAGCTGACATAAACATCATTTTATGCAGTCTCGGTAAACTAACAGAAATTCAGAAATGTGCTCATGCCCGTGCTAGATCTAATCCGTACTGCCAGATCTCAGCCAAAGAAAATTGGGATTATTCTCTACTGTTTTACAGCACAGGTGGGAGAACTCTCTCTGCACTGTGCTTTGTTCTCTGAAGACAGTCAGATGCAAGAATATGCTGCATTACAACATCCACCTTCCCCAACCAGTGAGTGCAGCTTGGCCAAGCTGGAGGAGCAAGCAATCCCCATCACACCTTGGACGCACTCTGACTCCTGCTTGGTTGGAGGGAGAAACAGCCACCTGACTGTGACCAAGAAAGCCTTAGTCACCATTCAGGTGGTAAATCCTCCTCCCACACATCCAGAAGAGTAAGGGCTTAACAGCTTGTCCCCAGCCCTATACTGGACCTCCAGACCAGAGCTTAACATCATCTGTCACCCTGGAAAGCACTCAGAGACAGTTCACATTTGTAAAAATGAGCTGACAATTTTGACCTGGTCTGCTTTCAGAAGATGACAGCCATGCATTGCCCCTGATTTCTGACGAATCTTTTACAGGGTAAAGTGCACCCTTTACAGATACACTGTAAACTCAATACAGATGGTTGTATTTCAGATGTGTAAAATGAGACACAAATTGAAATCTTGTTTTATGTGTGTTACCAAGCCTCCTCCCTTAGTTTGCCTTTCATTTAGAAATGCTCTGGGCTCTAACAACTGACTGACTTAGTGTCAAATTACAGCTGAAGTTGTAGACACATAATTAAATCAATACATAATACAACTCATATGTTATTGAGGAGACCCTCAACTTTTGGTCTGAGCATGGGATTTAAAGCCAGGAACTCACAACTGATCGCAACTTGACTTCTGATTCGTCTGTTATCTTTGTCTCATATTTCACAGGGTGATTGTAAGATTTACTCTGCTAATGTCAGTATGTGCTCTGAAGATGTGAAGTGCTATCTAAGTGCCAAGTAGTATTACTTATTCAGCAGTCTTGTTTCCTACATTAGTCACATTTTCGCAAAGCATACCTAGCTTTTCAGTCAAATTTTGCTAGTTTGGTTTCCTTTCGTCTCTTTCATTTTTCATGAAACATCAGCTTGATAGAAGTTCTGGATCATGGCAGTCCACATCCAGCAGTAGGAAAGTCCTCCCTTGCACTTAGCTGCTAGCATGTTTACAGCCACACCACCTAACCCTGCTCAAAACAAACCTTTGCAAGACAATGCTCAAAACAACAATAGCTATTGGTACCTTAGATTTTGTCTTCCCATTATTCATACTAAAAATGGATCTGCTCCAAAATTAACTGCAGTATAAAACCCCTTATTTAGAGCTGAAGTAAAAGCTTTGTGTAGCCAGGCATTATTTTGCAATGTTCCAAACCACATTTCTTGGACCCTCTCTTCTTATAATCATTAAACTGTTATATCTTTTCTTAATTCAGGACAAGCATTTTGTACACAGTAGGACATTCTGGTCTTGAGGATTTCTGAGGAAACCTCTTCACGCACTACTGCTATGTCCTGAATTTTCTTTGGGGGAACATTGTGGCACTGCTTTCTGCTTTTAGAGACAAAGAGTGGATACTACAGTTCTCAGCCAGTCTCTGGATCCAGCACAGGGCCAGCCTGTTTGTGCCTTTAAGTTTTGGTAAGGTTTGCTGTGAAAACAGTAAGTGTGTATTTACTGGAACCACTCCTGTAAAGCAGGATGAAGCCTGGAAGGATTGATAGTGGGCTCTCCTGTGAACTGCAAAACACAGCTTTTCTTCAGCATTTGGCTATATTCTTTCTGTTCACTTTGAAATTATCGGTATCAAAGCATCTTAAAAAATTTCTGCTCATGCATTTAATGTGTTTTAATTTTCTTCTTCTAGACTATCAGTATCAGAGACCTTTTTACCTCAGCCATCTTCTGCTACTTTTTGCAGGGCTTTTTTTGCCCTAGAGACTTCAGAAGTTAGTTTGTTTTAGCACCAACTCATTCCCTTTCTAAATTTAATTTTTACATTTGTCAGTATCTCAACTTACAATTCATTTGACTGACTGCTTCATGACCTATGAAAAAATTGTTTTAAAGCCATACATTTAGTAGAGCTGCAGAAGAACATACATCACTCCTTTCTGATCTTTCCACAGGTATTTGTTTAGATACATATAATGAAAACAAATATCTTTCACACATCATTGCTGTGTTTCCCTTAGCTACCCAAAGAGTGACGTAAAAGCAGCTGTACTATCAAAAGCAGCTTTTGACAGTTAAAATGACACAGATGAAGTTTTCACTTTTAAAGTACATTCACTTAATCACTTTCTCTGCCTCTGCCCCAGTCTGCATATCTTAATTAATATGAATTGTTACACAGAACAATAAAGATTCTGTAATTAGGTGATATGGTTAAAGTGTGATTTTCCAAAATAAAAACCTTACATGTGACTGAAATATGCAGCTAAATCATCCACACCTTTACTGAAGTATTCCTTTCCCCCTGCAAGTTCATCATCTTTCCCTTCCTTGTCTAGCCTTCCTTGGCAGTTTCTGATGTTTCTGTCAAAAAAAAAAAAAGTTAAGAAATGGCCTAACTCTCATAAGAGAACTGTGTACAAGACCTGCTTTTTTTAAAGACACCATGATGAAGAAACATAGAATAGTTATCACTGATATGGGGGAGTCAGGCACTCCCAGCTGTGTTCCTTAGGACTGTTTATTCCAAGAAGCTACAAAGACACAGATCTGAGTGTCTCCTGCAGAAATGGATGTGACTCGCACAAGTACACACAAGATAGTGGAAATCACTAATGTTGGCTCTACTCATTGTCCGGAAGTGTTGAAGATGCAGTAAGTTTCCCTTGAGAAGCTCATGTACTCAAACCACAGTCAAGACTTCAAGAAACTCAAAGAAATGGTAGTGGACATTATAAACCAATAACCAAAAATTCCCTGGTTCAATGCTGAGATCTTCTCTCAGTCAGCTTTCTGAAAACAATGAGCTCCTTTAGTAGTGACACAGAGCCACTGATGTGCAATCCCACCTGCCATTACGTCCTCCGTAGTACTGCAAAGATCATTCTTGCCAGGTGAGTCACTGTCCTTATAGGGCTGTCAGCCTCTTTCACTCAGAAATAGGTTCTTTTCTTAAATATTCCACAAGAATTTATTACATGTCAGTCAAGTCTGGAAAGGTATGGTTGAAAGAATTTAAGAGAACCAGGTGCCTGCTCCCTTTCTGATGTCTTTCTCCTTACGTACTGTGCTAGAGAAGCAAGAAAAAGTAGTCATAGTGCTTCATGATACGATTTCACGCACAGGAGGAGCCAAGAGCTTCAGACTCAAATTGTTCTCATAACTCACTGTGAAGGAACACTTTTTCCCAAGTTCTTGCAGGTGCAAACGTTAACATCTTGTACACAAGCACATTGTGCAAAGCACCATTTCTGCAGCTGGCCTCCACCTCCAGTGTACTGCTGGGGTCCGCCCGCCTCGCTGGGCTCAGCCTCACCTGCTGGTGTGCAGTGAATGGCTCCTGCCGAGCCCTGCAAGGGCTGTGGTTCAGAGTACAGCTGTTTGCCTACACAGGTGGCCTGTGCAATCTGCTTTGAATATAGCAGTGCACAGGCACACCACCCCAACCCAAGCACGGCCCTTAGCATTCTTTTAAAACTCCAGCCAATGCGGAGATGCACATTTTTTGACCTTTTATGATCCCTTTTCAAGTCTGGCCTCGAGTCCAGTGGCTGAACCCTCACCTGCTAGCTGAATCAGACAAAATGTAACATGCTGTGGTTCCCAGCATACACCAGTAATTCCTCAAGCCAGTATAAGGAATACTGTACACAAATTTTGGGAAGTTATTTGAGAGAGGAGACATCTGGGTTGTATTCCCTGTTCAGTTAATTGCTTTGTGCAAAGCAGAGCAACTTTATCAGGAGGGACCCAGTCCTTAACAGCAAATTGACTGTAAACTTGACCTCTGTGTGGGAGAAGAACCCCAGCCAAAGAAACCAAGTCCCAAACATCCCAGGCAAGCTTTTTAACCACGGAGCTACTGATAAATCAGCATTGTGTTACTCTCTCAGCCTTCTGACGCATGGGAAATACATTTTATATGCACGTTGCAACACATCTAGTGGCTTTGTGCTTCAGGACCTAGGTGAATGTGTGCATGCTCAGCCAGAGCAACAAAAACATCTGTAAGTTCAGGATTTCGTGCTACCTACATGATAGGCTTACACTATGTATAGTGAAGTGAAAACAGTTTAAGGACTGCACACCATGTCCTCAGTTGCACTGATACAATTGCACGCAAGGCAAGGCTGTAAACCAGATTACCGAGGCTGCGACCATTGGAAAAAAGCACTGCCGGCCCATCACAAAAAATACACAACAAACTAGTTAACCCTTTTCTGGAGTAATTTTTACCTATATTACTTTGAATGCAGCATGACAAGCACTTCTAACAGCACAGCTGAAGGAGCAACAAATTTTGGCGTAAAGGACAGGAGCAATGGACCAGAGGTAGCAAAAACTTCTAAAGCAAGTTTTGCAGCTGAAACCGCTACACAGTGTAACTAATTTCCCCATATAAAACTAATTACTAGGGCCAAGTTTATCAAAGCTGATGTTTTTATCTTCAGATAAAAGTTGCCAGGGCCTGCCATATCAACAAGATCGTGTGGGTTTTCTCTTTCTTCCTTTTAAATCATAGTTCCGGTTGAAAAAGAATATATGGATACTAAAGCTAGAATTTAAAACTACCGTGCCAAATTAGACCTTCTCCCCAAAATGCTACAAATACACAAATCAAACAAAATTCAACCGGAATTTGAGGTTCTCAGCAGTTCTGACAAGTTGGTCTGAAAATCTGGCTCTCAATACATGCACACAGGGCACTAAAGAATTCTTAGTTTTACACCTACCCACAAAGAAAAAGAGACTGAAATAAGGAAATTACTGCATATATTCAGATGGATAAGTATCTTGTAAAATGAATAACTATGCAAGGCAAATCATTAACAATAGAGCCATCTGCTGTATTTCAAAAAAACTACACCAGCAAAAAAATCTGAAAATGTTAAAACGCTTTACAACCTGAATTTTTCAATATTCCATGTTACAGAAAGTGATCATAATGATTAGTACATCAGTTTAAATGACAGGAAATGTGTATTTCTTACACCTCTTCTAATTAAAAGCAATATTTACTGGCATAATACTGATCCTCTGTATCTAATGATACTAATTGACATTGTAGCTGAGCATGTAAAAAGCCTGAAATCCTTCCCATTCCATTTGAAGCAGATAAGCATAGTGTTGTGTAAGGAGACAATGAGGTCAGCAGCAAGTTGAATATTTATTTAAATACTGACAAGACGCTTGGATGATTTTTTCTTGCTGCAAAATAAGAAGAAATTCCAAGTCTGAAGAGCTTACTGTAGGAAAAAAAAAAAAAACAAAACCACACAATTGACACAAAAGCGAGGGAAAGTTTAGAAGACAGACTAACCCAAGTGGTTCTTAGTATACCTTTATACTTCTCTTAATCAATATACTTGAAGACCTCTCTTTCAAGCACAGTGCAAGAAGCAGGTATCTAGAGCAGAGTTCAAAGTCCATAGCCTTATCAGCCAATTCCTGGTTTTGCATCTAAAAAATGGCATTAAAACACAGCTCTAAAATCCTGGTTAAACTAGGGAAAGTTGTACCAGTGCAGGCCCAAAGCTGCAGAGAGAATATACCGCTGTAATGTGGGCTCAGATGGGTGCTTTTCTACATTCAGTCTGCAATGGCTATAGCTATGCAAAAAAAGGAATATCTACAAACTATACATAGCCCCTAAAACTCTATCCTGCTCATGGGCATGTGCTTCTTAGCTGAAAGATTCAGCATAAAAGACAGACTCCTAAATATCAGATCAGATGTAACCGAGTCTTCAAAGACAGGGAAGACTGAACACTTTTTGAAGTACCAATTAATTGCCAGTAGCAAGTGCCACCGTTTTTGAGCATGCCAGTTAAACCCAGCTATAACCTAGCCCATCCTAGCACCTGCTGGAGAGCACAGTGCTCTTCCCCTCACTGCATTTCCAGTACAGTTGGTTTCCCAACTGGTTTGTGATCGCAAACCAGAAACCAGAGTGTTCGCAAACCAGAAACAAGGGCTGTCAGCATGAATCTTCACAGGGAAATCCCCCTGTATTAAAAATCAGCTTATGAGCCATCTACCTGCACCACGTCTGTAGCTCACCACAATAGCCTGGATAATATGTGCATCTGCCGCAGATGTGTGTGTGCTTATTAAATATACCAAGGATCAGACATTTGATGACAAATGTTACTAGTTCATATAAATTTTGTCATTCGGCAGTTTTAAGTGTTATTTAACATTTCACGCAGTTTTTGTAGGTTATACAAAACAAGTGACACTTCATTACTACACCTGCAACTTCAGTAACTTAACGTATAAGTTTTTTCTACTATCGGCAAAACTAAACTCACAACTAGAATTTTTTAAGCTTCATAAATAATATAGCAAAGACGTTCTTAGCTTAAAAACAAAATCACACATACTTACCTGCCATCATAGCTATCATACTGGCTTTGTAGACATTAGCAAGGGACCTCAGTTCACCTGTTGCCAAGATTGTTTTCATATGAGCTTCTCCACAGGCCTCACGGCACTGACGTATCTCCTTGTAGAGACCTGTGGATGAAAGCATGTGCAAATGATCAAAGTTGCCTGAGAGACGTTTTCAAGTATGGCTGTAATTTCCACTTCTGGATTAATTTCCAATCTTATAATTAGTCATAGCACTCAAGAACTGAAGTTTTGTAAGTTCAATAAATTACATGACTGGAGGTGATTAACAATGCCACGCAGTTTCAGACTTTACTTAATAGCTATTAATGTCGGTTCTCTCAAAACTAAGAATGTGCACAGTATGCCAAACACTCATGAATACATCAGGAGTAAAAAATGCTACAATAGTTAAGATTGATTTTAAAACATCTTTTTCAGCAATAAATATGGTGGTACATTGAATCAGTACATTGAACGCAGACTGAGTTCTGTTTTCCCATCCACGTCATGCCATCTACCTCTCTGTCCCCTTCAGCCACATGTGCCAAAGGGCTCAGCCTAAAAGGCACCAAAGGTGTGACCAAGTTGTCTAATTACAAACATTAGTGCCTCCTGAGATGCCATGACATACCCCCCTTGGATTTCAGCTGCCACTCCTGGAGGCTCCACATCTCCCTTCGGGTTTCCTGCCATTCCCCCTATGGGACCATATCGGCAAGTCTGATTATGGAGCTCAGTGTCTGTGTTCAGGCATCTGAGTCCCAGTTTCAGCTTCTTGAAAATAAGAACTTCCTGAAAAAATCAATGCGGTCTGCTGATGTTCCTGGTGAGGAGATACTGAGGCCTAGGATCACACCTCAAGGACCGGCAAATCTGCATGGATCCATGTTTACAAACCACCTCAAGCAGGTGCATTGCCCACAAGGTTACTAAGGACTTGGACCATTCTGTGCTGTGACCTCAAACTGCCCCAGCAAAGGTGAAGGAAGCACTGTGGCAGAAGGGCCAGCAGGACAACATCTGTCCACCATGCTGTGGACCTACAGCTCCAAGGGCAGAGCTGGACCCTCGCTTCTGATGCCCATGCTTGCTGAGGAGCATGCTCAGCTGGAGCTCAGGATGGAGGTTTGTCATGAGCCACTTTTATACACACAAGCACTGCTGCTTGCACTGACACAGATGGCAGGACTGACTTACATAAAGCCTTTTAGACTGGCGATAAAGCAGACCGTGATCTCTGTATCTTCACACCACTTGGAAAACAACAAGCAAACCCTGCCTTGGAGCTGTCCCTTCCTCCCCACAGAGAGCTCCATCGCCTTCAGAGAGCCCCTTGCTATCAGTCCGTCTTCAGACCTACAGCTCTCCTTAGCTCTCATCTCCAAGCAGTCAGCATGTCCCTGAGACAAACCAGGACACATCCCACCTGGCTCACTTCTTCCCAGCAAACCGCCACTCAACCTGCTGGCCACTGGCCGCAGCCAGGGACAAGCAGGGACAGTGAGGACAGGCCAGCATTTGGCTGCTCATGGACATTGTCCGGAGCAGACCGTCCCCTCACAAACTCCTGCTTTTGGATTTATGAAGGTTCATGGCCAGAGGGATGCTTTATATTTTCACAGACTTGATAAGGACTGGAATAAGGCTGGAACTCATAGACCTGGTCAGGTAACGCAACATGGGGAGCACAGGGAAACCCTCCCACCCATTTTGGCAAAATTCAGCAGTGCTGCCACAAAATTTTAAACATAGGGAGACTAAAAGAGGTAGAAATTACTGAAACATAGCTGTTAGAACCTGGCCACTTAGTGATGTTTGAGAGTCCTCCAGTGTGGACAGAAAAGCAGCTCTTACAATGTACCAGCCACCACCTCTGGAATTTGAACTTAAAAAAAAAGACAAAATAAGCACACAGGATCCTTTGCAGGAGAGTGGTTTTCACAAGTCATACTCAATCTTCCAACACATAATCAAAAAGTTTTTTTATGGAAGGCTAAAACACAGCTTTTAACAACTCTTCCTTGCTAAAGAAGTCCAGGATATGGCTATGAAGACTAAATTTTTTCAGCTTTCTTTTCCCCTTAGTCCTCAAGCCAGACCTGGAAACATACAGTAGGGTTTGCCAGCTGCGGTGCAGCTGGATCTCCCCTCCATCCATGATGCTGCAGCATCCTATTAGTGCCATCAGCACACCAGGCAGCCCGAGCTGGGATCACTGGGGTGGGCCCTCCAAGACGTACTACACGCATTAGTAGAGAACTGGCTAATGCACTTAGCAGGTCCCTTAACAGGCACCAGGTTTCATCTCGTTTCTTACTGTGTACCAAAGGCGTGAATTAATCAGTACTGGCATGCAGTCTAACGTGTTTTACTAATCAATTGATGATACTCCAGAAACATACATCAAATTGACACTCAAAAAGGAAATACAAGGAACCTGTGCTATTTCCTTGTGCATTTGATAACACTGCTCATGTTAGATCCAAATGCAGTCTCTTTTTGTAGAGTGACTCTTTCCTGAAGCTTTTGGGAAGCCAGGGGGAAAGCAGCTTTCATGTTTTTCTAGTTTCGGTAAAAAGACGAAAAGACTCGAGTTTTTTCTACCTTTAAGATGCACCACCAAAAATGTCAAAATAAAATCACAAAATCTACATTTAGGTACACTTACATGTCTTCCATGAAAAGAAATTATATCCTCATAGCTGTTGTTCACTGGAGTTAATATCGCAGCTACAGCATCCTCCCTATTGTTGGAAGGTACTTTTACATGTAATTAGTGCCAAGATCATTTGAACAGTCGCTATCTGACAGCATGCATCAACCCACAGACAGGAACAACTGAGGATCTTCAATCATCCATGTCTATCAGGTTATCTGAGGTGGTGGAAAAGTGGGCATACTTTAATGGGGCAGGTGTGTAGGTAATAAATACCGCTCTTTATTCAGAGACCAATTATTGCAGACAATAGCTGGCATTCATAGGACATTCTCAGCCCTACAGTAAAAGCACAAATAGAAATGCAACTACCTCTGGGACAGAGAAAATTAACCAGAGCACCCCAGCTCCAGTGCAAGCAGGAACTGCTTTGATACAGAACAAGTGCAAAAACTCCTACTCCTTTCAAAAATAAAAAAGAAGCTTCTGTACTCGGTGAGATTTAAAGCAAGGCACAAATAACTTGATTATCCTGAAACTTCCTGGCAAATGTCTAAAGTATGGGTAAAGTTATCACTCTTGAAAATGCACTCAGTGTTTCAAAGGGTCCTGGGCTGCTGCTGGGACAGTCTGTGCTGCCAAAAAGTCTACCACTTAACTCAGTTCCATCAAGTCAAACAGTAGCAGGAGCACAGCTGGACGCTGCAGTTCGGGGAATATCTGACCTGTGCAGAACACCAGTAACTGACGCAGCAGATAGAGCTTCTCTGGTTAGCAGTAGTGGCACAAAGATTTTGGGGAAAACCTCAATCACAGAAAACCCTGCAGGCATATTTTCAACTGTGAGTTAAGACCACCATGAGGAGGTTGTAAGAGACTCTCCTGACTGCTAAAAATAAGGAAAATAAAAACAAGAGCTATCCACTCTGAAGGAAGTCTAAGTCTTAAGCCAGGGGGGTGGGGGGGCCAGACCAAACCAAATCAAAAAACCGCCAAAGCAAGCCAACCTATATAGAATGCATGTGCAGCCAAAACCAAAAAAACCCTTTCATAGCTGTGGCTTTAATTTCACTGTTATGACAGTGTTGGAAGGTGTCTTTTTTGTAGTCTTCCTAGAATTGTAACTATTCGGTACATTATATTGATTTTTAGCAGCTGTTAAATGCACCAAAGAAAAATGTTCCTCCCCGTACACATTTCTTAAGCAAACATCCCTGACAATTACTGCTGGCTATAATCTGCCCTAGATTTTCTAGATGGTCTTTTGCTTTGGTGTATTACATTTGTCCTAAAAATCACAAAATAAAGGGGATAATCCATATCGCCTACAAAGGAAATGAAAATATTAAGAGGGGGAAAAAACCACAGCTTAAATTTTTATGAAACAGCTCTTCTCCAAAAACGTGGTGATAAAAACACTTTTTTTTTTTTTAATTCAACTTATTTGCTGGTTTTATTTAGTCAGTCACATTGACTGATGTTAAGGACAGAAACTGAGACAAGGAGGGAAGATGTTTCGATTTCTGTTAGACCAAAAGATCAAGGTAATCATGATGGGAAACTGGAAAATGAGCTGGAGTCCCTTCTGTCTTGCATGTTAATGGCAGGTTTGTTAACAAAATGACAAGCACAAGGCTATCAGCACAACACGACTCTTTCAGTTCTGCTCTCAGCCACATATGTGCGACTCCAGGCTCCAGTGATTCACATGAAACTGAAAACAGAGCTTGGCTTCAAGACTCTGAGCTGCTGCTGCCAACATAAGACAGAAATTGTGCAACTAGACTTCGACATCCCAAGTCATCTTGCACATCTAGAAAATGGTTAAATCCAATATAATATTTCTGAATAACATGTGGAGTCTTTTCCAAGTCTCTGGAGTGGGGACCGTATTTTCTCTGCGCTGTTTATAAAGTATGTGGCACAAAAGGGGGCCCCAATCCCTGAACAAAGTCTCTAAGCTCACAGTTGAATAATTATTAACAGAATTGAAAGGCAGCTTTCATAATGAGGTTATACCCAATAAATTTCATAGATGCAGCCACATTCAAACTTCTTAGAATAGACTTGGTTTTTTCCCTTTTCTTGTAGGAAATTGCAACTGAATAGAGCAAATGATGGGTTAACAATACCCCTGAAGCCACTGACATTGTAGTATGTCCAGGTGTTTGCTAAAAGCTGTGGAACTAGAATTAACATTACAGCACCCCAGACAGCTTCAGAAGGTACAGCTACTCCAACATATTAATTGATAACAGGGAAAACAGAGAAAAATAAATAAATCCGGCTTCTTTCAACAATATGTTGGTCAATTTCATCACTCTACATACAGGCATCACATTCTGTGCCTAAAGACAGTATCTATATTGTGATTTTTAAGCTTAATCCATACTTTGTCAAGTGATACAAGACAATGGTTGAGTAAACTATTGTAAAGTAGTATTGTTTTAAAAGCCAATATGTTGTAAAAGGTATATAAGTTCATAAACTTAGATCTCATTTAATGTTATTTTCCAACGTAATTTAGCTGTCCAATAAAGCTACTTTCATGTTCAGCACTATTAAAAAGATCTTAAGAATTACTTCATAAAGATCCAGAAAATACATTCTGATTGTTATAAAGAGCTCCAGCAATATTTAAGAACTGCTTTAAAATAACTTGACATAATTGGACATACACTAAAATATGTAATAACCAAACAAGCCTTTGAAACAAATCACAAAGCAACACTACTCTATCATGGTGACCCCAGGTATTGCACAGGCTAGAAGAAAAGCTAAAAATATATGAATGGTAACATAAAACCCTCTATGATGTACACATTTTTATCAATAACTCCTGAAGTTGTGAAGACAGGCAACATGAGAAAATAATAAAAAAAATGTATTAGTGTCACAAGCATAAGCAGAGGTTCTGTCATAACTGCAAGGCAGCTCTAGCTGATGAAGCACCTCGAACACAGGCATAGTTACTGCACTACACTTCAATTTTATGTAATACAGGGACCCAGCCTAAAAAAGACTTCACCCCTTCTTCTAGCTTTCTTAAACGTACTTTATACATTGTTGTGCATCACATCTAATCGTTAGACAGAGGTGGAAACCTGTATGTTCACACAGGTGACATGCTGTTTAGCTTGCAATAGATGTAAGTCAGAGCACTAGATTTCCACCAAAACATCCGTATCACCTACTGAAGTAATTTTTTTGGATAGTCAAGTTAAGTATTGTAATTTTTCACCCTGTATCATCGTTACCTGTATGGCAAGTAAATTCTGTTACTGAGGCAGCATTTTTCAAGACCACGTAAATATGTGCCATACACAGATTCACAGTCATGAATAAACTTTCAGACATTTGGAAATAATTTAAATTCTGCCCTCAGTAAAAAAACTAACCATTGCCAAAAAAACCCAAAAGGATGGCTTTCTACCTTGTCATGACTTTGGCTCTGGATAAAAGAATATTCATACCAGATCAAAAGTCATCCTTAACTGACTTATTTAGTAAACAGCTTTATACTACATCCATCAATTCTATGTCTATGTACTACTTCCCTGTACTTTGTGATCACAAAACCCAGCTCATTTCCCCATACAGAAAAACCTAATAATGTATGTCCAGTCCATCTAGGTCACAGATACAAACTTTCTTTCTGAACCTAGCCCTGTGCTTCTCCTCTGAGTTCTCCTTCACATAATCCCAGACAATATAACCTCAAGCCTGCATTTGCAATTGTCTACACACACTAACTTTCTGATCTCTGCTCTATGCAACTTGCACTTAACAGTGGTTTGTACCATGAAGTCTGAAGCATGGTAACCACAGTTATGGCAGAAATTGCTACAAGACAGACTTTTTCAGACACAATTGCTGCTCAAGTCCAGTTTAGTGGTCTTTTTTTAGTCTTCGTGACAGATCACTGACTCAGCTCACTCTGTATCCAAGACCAATACGTGTTCTCACCAAAGCGCAGCTCCTAGGCGGGGTACCTGCCTTGTAGATCATAGTGTAGACCCTAACAAAGATACAGCATAGGAAGATGTGCATATACTCTTGCTGCCAGCTGGTACAGAACTTGATCTGTCATTCTGTCTTATTTAAAACTGCTCAGTCACCTAGTCTCTATATTGAACAATTTCTGAGGCCATACCTGAACTTAAAATAGCCGCTCTGAAAGAAAAAAATGTCTGCAACAATGCCCATCCTCAAGAAGTCAAACATTTGGAAAACTGCATATATTTAAGAGCAAAAGGATGGAGATGGTAAATACTACAAAAGAGGCCAAGAAGTTACAGCATGTGGAAATCAGGATATCAGTCCTGAAGACACAGATGCAGAAACATGGGGTTTTTTGGTTCAATTCTAACTGCTAATTGAAGGAAGATCAAATCAGAAAATATGATCTGTTACAATGATGATTTTATTTCCTTAACCAAACCCAGGTACCGGGGGGTCCTTTATGAAATCTTCCAAGCAAACGGGCTATTACAGCGCTGCATTATACAACTAAATGGAAAATTCATACCAAGACAATGATGTGTTTACCTTCGCACGGAGATTAGTTATAGCAGCATTGTCAGCACTTAAGGCAAACCATTCACAGTACATTAAGGAGGCAATTAGAGCAAAAACCATCTTCAGCATTATTGTTCTTACTAATTGGTAGTAGTCTACAGACACAAGAACATCAATAATAATATGAACAGCCAATTTGTACCCTTAACTTTCAGGAAAAAGAAAACTACTAAAATACATATTTTTGTCAAGAATTGAAACATGTACATTTAACAAGGTATCATCTACATTAGCAACCCCTTGGGGGTTTTAAAAAAACTGTTCAAATTATTAGGCATTCACTTCCACTTCACTTGCTATATTTTTAATCCTGTAAACAAAATCCTCTAAAGGCATAGAAGGAACAGACCTGAATTTTCAAAACACAAAGTCATTCTGCATGCCCAGCATGACAGGACTTGAAACAGCATCCTTTTAAAGAAATGCAATCGTTTGTCATAAGTTCGTTAAATAGCTTTTATTTAGTTCAGTGCCCCAAATTATCAGTCACCCTTAGGAGAGGGACCAAATTCTTCTATGACTGATGTGGAGACCTGGGGAAAAGACAAAGACAGATCTTGCACGTGCATATACAGAGGTTTAGGTTCCTTGCTAAAGGGTGAGTGCTTACCTTCCCACTGGCCAGTCAGCACCAGACTCCTGCTAATGACAATGTCAATCTCCCTGGCACCATATTCCACAGCTAGCTTTATTTCAGCCAGTCTGGTTTCTGAAGGAGTTTGTCCGGATGGAAACCCAGCAGCCACTAGCAAGGAGGAGGATGCAGGTAGAGGGAAGAAAATGTTTTATAAATTGACCATAAAATTGCATATACCTATAATACATCAAAGAGTTTGAATGTTATTTTATTTCTTACCCTTACCACGATTCAAAAAACCTAAAGGCACCTCATCCTACCCTCACTTCATCCACAAGAAGCACTACCTCTTCCCTCAAAAACCAATGCCCAGCAAGATACTAAGTACATCTTGTGAAAAGGTCTCTTTCACACACCTTAAATTTTTCTAAAACAGCCTATACAAGAAAGCACAATATCTATGGCATCCAGCAGAATTCAGCAAACAAGAAGTGAACTCATATATGAAGCAATACATAATTTTTAATTCTCTCCAATTCTAAGTAGTATTTCAAGTTAAATCCTAGTCATACGTTTAACAGCTAAATCACAATATAATATAAATTGCTTTCAATGAGGTCTACTGAAGATTATGTTTATGTTTAAGTACGAAACCCAAATGTACCTTTGGAAATGGAAAAAATAATGGCTTTGACAGAGACACTCTTTCTCTCTGACATATAAATGCATTTAATATGTAATTTTTGCCCTACGCAACAATGAAACAACAACACACAAAAAAGCACACCAGAAAACATGGATCTTAGCATTAAGCACCACATCTAACTTCAAAGTTAGCCCCTACTTTGAGTAGGAGGTTGGACCAGATGACATCCAGAGCTCCCTTCCAACTTGCATAATTCTTTGATTATTCTTCTTGCTTATTGTAGATTCAGGACTTGTCTGTCATGCGTGATGACTGGAGAAGAGCTGGCACTATTACATTTGTAAGTACAAGTCCTGAACCTGTGGGCTGACAGCAGGCAATATCCCTTGCCTCTGCACACAGCTCCATGATGTGCTGGTTTTGGCTGGGTTAGAGTTCTTCATAGTAGCTAGCATGGGGCTGTGTTTTGGATTTGTGCTGGAAACAGTGTTGATAATAAGGTGTATTTTAGTTATTGCTGAGCAGTGCTTACACTGAGCCAAGGCCTTTTCTGCTTCTCACACTGCCCCACCAGCGAGTGGGCTGAGGGTGCACAAGAAGTTGAGAGGGGACACAGCTGGGACAGCTGACCCCAACTGACCAAAGGGATACTCCATGCCATATGACATTATTCTCAGAATATAAACTAGGGGGAATGTTGGCTGGGGGTCGCTGCTCAGGGGCTGGTTGGGCATCAGTCAGTTGGTGGTGAATGATTATTTTGCATTTGCATTGCTTTTCTTTCTTGGTGTTTTGGGGGGTTTTTTTGTTATTTTCCTTTTCATTACATCATCATCATTAGTAGTAGTATTTAATTTCAATTATTAAACTCTTCTTATCTCAACCCACAAGTTTTCCCACTTCTACCCTTCCAATTCTCTTCCCCCACCCCCCCATCTGGCTGGCAGGGGAGTGACCATGCAGCTGTGTGGCACTTAGTTGCTGGCTGGGGTTAAACTATGACATAGGATTATACTTAAAAGCCAAAAAACTGATAGGGAAAAAACTTTGTATTAGAACTCGTAAAGCTCATATTGCAGCATGATTGATAGTAGTAGTAGTAGAAGAAATAGTAGTAGTAGTAGCAGCAGCAGCAGCAGCATCTGCTTAGTGTCTACTGATACTTTGCCCAGCACACTATCTTAATTTCTTCTATTCAGGTGAGGAAAACACTGATATATCTTAAGGACCTCTTTGAAAATCTTCCAGCAAAACAGACTTGGCATTCGTGATAAGCTTGAAGTTGAAAGAAAACAAAAGACTGTACCAGAAGCAAATCCTCTCCTCCATTCCCTTCCTTCCCCCTGCTACCTTTTCACCTTACTCTCTGAAACAAAACCTAGTCCAAACTTCTGGATTTTTCTACATATTTTATAGCATCAAGATATTTAATTGGGTATTTTTGAATAAAGCTTACCTGAAGCTACAGGTATGTTACAACCTGCAGCCTTTAGGGCATTAACAGCATCAGTGACTCTTGCGGGATATACACAAACCGCTCCAACAGTAATACCTGCAAAAGCCACAGTTCACTTTCATATACAGATTTTCACCTTCTTAAGTGCAATCCATATTATGGGCACATGTGCATTGTTCTTATCTCCCATTTCTGCATTCTCACAAGAATCTTAAGCACCTGCAATAGGGATGTCTGTTATATTGCTCAAATGGTTCAGGCAATTCTCTGTATTGTTGCCTCCCCCATGTTCCTTCACCTGACCCTGGGAGCAAGTTTGCATTAGCAGGAGTTGAAACATCAGGATTTTTATCGACACATTCACTTTTTAATGCCAATGCATAGTTAAGACATACTTAGTCAGCACATTACTGCAAGCGAAACCACACTTCCAAGCTCTGTCCTGACTTGTTGAGCCAGACTGAGCCCAGCAGCAAATAAGCCGTCTTTATGTTAATGCAGTCCTACTGCACTTCTAGTTAAAATGCTATTCTCTCAAAGTCTTAGATAACTGACCTCATATCTAATACTTCAACTGTCTGAAGAGTCCATAAATCCAAGTTTTAATAAAAGACTAATCTTTGATATTTTACATGTATGGCTTAAAACCAGAGGCCGGATTCCCCTCTGGTTCTACATCACATGACTTCAATCAGTGGACCAATGCTTATTTAAAACTGAAATATTTCAATAGTAAAAGCATGCCCCAAATGTCGCAGGGCTTTTCTCTTTGATAGATCACCACAAGGTGACTGTGACAGGACAAAAGTCACATGGCATCACCGACACATCAGTGACCACACGTAGAAAAAATCAGAAATGCTGCGCAGATATAATGAGGGTTTATTGATAGTTATATTGACTGTGTCCATTTGCTCTGAAGTTTTATCATGTTCAGTCTTGAGCGTAACATTGGGACTTCAGATGGAGCCTGTTTGAGTAACGTCAATGACAGTTCTACCACTAGTTCTTAAGGGCCATGTTCCACTCCTTCAACTCTGCTGACTCCGCTGGAACTCCATGTGTGTCCGGGGGTGTGTGTGTATGTGATAAGAACACAACTGCATATGCTCACTACAGGACTGGGCTGCAAAGATGTTAAGATCCAAAGATGGGCTGTAAGATGCTATCTTAACTACTGAAACAAGCAGGTAGCAGACAATGTTTTCTGAAGGAACAATAACATGATTAGGACTATGGAATGCATCTTTTCTGACAGGCAAAGTGGCCAGCTTGACAGTTACATACGGAAACTGCAGCTAAGCACTGAAATCCAAAGGAGTCACCAAACACTATCCCCTTCTCCAATTTATTAAGGACATCAGCAGATCAACAGAATATTCAGTTAGTTTCACCTTAGTGCACTGTTATTAACAGACATACACTGGGGTTATACACTTGTGGCTTCCACATCAAATTTGCTCATTAGATATCATAACTTGCAGTGTCACCCTGAGTCCATGCTTCACTTTGGTTGTCAAACTAAGAATGGATTTTTTTTCTCCTTGTATTTTTATGTTAACTCAAAGGAATAGATATTTTGCAGTTAGAACTTAAGACAGTTGCTTTGAATAAGACTGTATAGGATCTAGTTTGTTCTCTCAGGACTATCAGTTCTGCAGTGCTGCCTATCGAAACTGTTTCCATTATAGGAAGAGGCCATTTTACACCTTTCCAAAAATTGAAAAAATAATGAGGAAATGTAGCCATTTTCTCTATAAAATACACACAACAAAAACTATTGTACCTTTATCATGCATGTCCAAGGCTTTCAGCAGATCTTCTCTGATGGGATGTTTTGCTTTAAAACAAAGTCTATGAACATTTGAAGGAGTATCATCGCCTGAAAGAGTGGTAAGGTCTATGCAGGTGACAGCTTTCAGCAGCCAAGCAGCCTACAAAGAGAGTGAAGCAAGGAATACAGTATTTCAGTTTACACTTCCAAAGCCAGACTGACTTAGAAGATGCAGGAATCAGAAGCTTGGCTCTCACTCTAAGAATGAGGAATTGCATGGGATGTAACAGGAAGGATATGCAAAGAATGGTTTATGACAGACAGGGTTGGCAGGTATTTGTTCATGTCTTGAGCAGTATAGAAAGGATTTGGAATCAAAAGTCCACTCTCTCAGAATCAAAGGATCAATTTCCAATTTTTGGTGCAAAAGCTAACTACCAAATGGGACACTGTAAGAATCAGACAAATTTTTAGCCGGACAAAAAGCATCTTGTTTCAAATTCAATTCTGTAAGACAAAAACACCACCTATGTGAGGAACTTCACTGTTTTAATATGCTCCATTCTATACGGTAAGTCTGTATCTTTAAGGCTTGTATGCATGAGAAATTATACAAATGCTTCACGAGGAGCACAGGTTTGCAATTGCTGGTAACCAGATGACTCTTACACACCAGCAATTTGCACATGGAATCAGTGGGGGGTAAGAACGCAGACTTTTTAAACCTTAGGGTCTAGACTCCAGATGTTTATACTTCCCTGTGAATATGGAATAAAAAACATCTGTAATAATTTGATGCAAAAAACCAAAAGCAAAAGCTAAGTGACAAGGCTAAAGCACTCTTTAGATGAGAATGCTACAGAACTTTAAAACTCTTACTAATTAAAGAATGGAACAGAAGCACAACTAAAAATTTTTTTGAGCTTTTTTGCTTAATAAAAATTGAGCTTAAGACATTATTTTGAAATATCTGTTTAAGGTCTTCCAGCAAATTCTCAATTACAGTGATGGCTTCACTAAAAGCTGACATCTCTTAGTGGGCACTTGTTCAACCAGGGCAGAGCCTGCAACGGCCAAGTCCATTTGAGTTCATAAAGCCCCTTTCTGACTGCTCTGCCCTGCAACACTATTTGTCAGTATAGGCAGCAAAACCTGCTTCTGCATGGAGGCATTACTCTGCAAATCTTAAGCATCTGGCCAGCCTACAAACCTTTCACACATTGCAGACAGGGAGACTCCTTTCTGAACTCGCAGTAAATGTTACACTGAAAGCTGCTCTGGGGTGACTGAATGGAGTAATGAACTGGCCTCTGTTAGTCTAAGCTCGACTGCTTGTTTCTAACTGATTTCTACTTTCACCCTATAATACTTTGAAAGAGTTTTTCACTTTAAATGGTTTTAAGTTTCTTTTACTTGGATTTTTTTATCCTTTGTTTGAGGGAATTTTTCTCTCATCTCTTATGACATGAATCATAAAGTCATCAAGACAGATGTAGTCAGGGAGTTCCAAGAACTGGTATCAACTTCATTTTTTTAAGAGGGATTTTTCAAATGTGTATTTTGGGAAATGGGCTTCAAAATTTGAATCTGTGGTGCTACTTACATTCAAACATGAAAAGGTTCAAAATCACCTCAGTGAAATAAACAGCACATGACTATCCAGCAATGACAGTGTTCAAATACAGGAGAGATGCTTTTGGCATTCTGCAAAGTAAAACCTTACTTGAGCAGCTCACTACTGTGTTGCTACACAGGAGAGTGGAGAAATGTTAGTAGTAATTAGACATTTGTCCTACAGCAATGTTGAAGGAGTGACACTAAATCCCTTTCTTCCCAATGATTCTTTGTAAAAGAATCAAAGCCTGTGCCTCTCTAGGTCTTTGCTTTTTATATAGTAACTTTGGTCAAATCAGAAGACTTAATTTTTACATTACTGCACCTGCAGTATCTGAAAATAGCCAGGGTTATGGAATACCCTCTGGATTTTCTCACTGACACTGTTTCCCAACCCAGAGACACTGGACTGCTAAACTTGGTACCAAATGACTTTTTATGCATAAGAAACTCTTGAGAAATGCTGAGTGGGCGTCTAACTTCCCTCAGTTTATGTCCATTTTTTATTTAATCATAACATTCAAAGCACAAGCTTTCAGGTTCATGTAACAGGAGGACGTTTCTTTCTATCACCTTCCAGTAGGATCTTACAACTACTTCAAATTATCTCCAAATTGTCATCCACAAAATCCGTGCTTATTGCAAACACAGCTTCAGCCACCCCAGAATGGCTCCCTGACATGCTAACCTGAGGATGCCAACTATTTTGAACAGATTTTTGTAAGAATTAAGGATAATTTGTTTATTCTTGCTTTGTTCTGTTACATTGCACTGTTAAGACTGATCCTTCATTGTCTCCTTCCTCCTCATTCCAGGCTTGCAGCTACTGTTGCAAGTAAAAGACTTGTTTAGTGTGTAGAGGGGAGGAATCACACACATTTGCTTGCAGAACAGCTGTTTGGTGAACAAAGAATCAGTTTGTCCTTTGGACACCAGTTACACCCCCATAGCTGAGAACTCACTGGGAGCTCTGGGTCTGCTGCATGGCATTTCTCAACCCTTGCCCTTGGCTGAACGCTGCCAAAGCACCCACAGCATCCTGCGGCCAGCTCTGCTTGTCGTTCCCCTCTCAGCGCTTCCCGTCCTGCCCCTGCACGTGGCCATGCCCCACCTGCTCAGCTTTGCAGAATGCATTAGTTTACGCTGTTGACCTGATGGCTTTGCATTACGATTCTCATGTACAAACTGGAGAAACCAAAATTCACACCAGGCCAGTATCTGTCAATTCTGGCCAGGAGGGCACTAAACAGCAGAGCTTGAGGGTAACTGCTGAGACTCTAAACATGTGCGTTCAATGCATACAAGTCACCCTTGTAGAAAAGTTCATTTGCACCACTGGCTTTAGCGATGGCTTATGTGAACCTATTTTATACTAAGATGGACAATAAATAATCGTTAGCCTTATCTCAGGAGTGGAGAAGTCAGTCACCTTAACATTAGTGGGTTCTTTCTTCCCCATCCCCCCCCTCCCCCCGCTTTCTTCCCCTGAACTCCATAGCCAGTAAGGATTTTTGAGTTTTAGGTAAGAACTAGTTGAGCAAAGAATTTACAGGTGTTGGGGATATTTAAGTAAAGAAAAATCATCCAGATAGGTCAAACTTGACAGGGACCATGATCCCTTACAGATTTAAAATTAAAAAATAAGAAGGCAGCATGCAGAGAAGACTGTCTTCGAAACAGAATAAATGTGGTGGGATAGTAATATACAATTTAATCCACTCATGAATAAAGATGACTTAAATTCATTTGCAGTTTTGCCACTCATGAGTTATAAGGTTTTTAACTTGTTTGGATAAATGCATCACGTTATTCCATCCCATCATCATCAAATACAAATTATTAAAATAAGACATGGACAACCACATCTTTTAAGTTTACATGTATCTTGAAAAAAATTCAATATTGCAGCCTGGAGAGGAAGAGTGACTGCTTTAAAAATACAGGAACAGAATGCATAAAAAGAGCACTTACTTGCCAATTACCTTTCACAGTTCTCCATTTTTTAATTTGTTCTGCATGCCTCACAACTGCAGGTCGATTCACATGCACTTTTGAGATCCAGCCAAGTTCTGGGGTGGAAAAAGAAAAAAAAAAAAAAGTCTCATCTATTTCTGTGTTATTTTAATATATGGTGTGGGACTTCAGAAGAAAGTTGTAGCTTGGTTTGGAACTTCTGAAGACCATGTTGTGCTCTCATGTCCTTTTAAGGGCTTGCATACCTATCAACAGTATAAAATATGATAATAGCATTAGCTTCTGTTATGGTATGGTCTGTGAACTGGACATTTCACACAGCACGTTTTGTTTGCCTTACAACTGAATTAACTTACTGCAAACGAGAGACACTATGTTGCCAGTCCTGGGCTATGAAGTTTCTTATAGGTGTCACATTTTAAAAAACCCTGCAGAACAGCCTTGAGCTATTGCTGACTTACTTCTTGATTCCAGAATATGGTGACATTTACTCAGTCCTTTATTTGTCTGCCGGCACCCAGGATACAACATTGTTTGTGTGTGCAAACCTTTGTTTACAGGAACTGTACCCCACATGGTCACCAAAACCTCTGGACAGTCCGCTGCATAACAAAGCATTTGGGCTGTTATTGTCTAGAGCTAATTGTACTGAATTTGCTACTAGGGCCTGACTACAGATTTCCAAAAGCACTGAATTCCTGGGCAGCATACCTGCTTGGAAGCTGCCCAGATGCATGCCTGCCTTGAGAAGCGCTCACCTTGCCAAGCACCCTGGAGGACACAGGGCAACATTTTGAACGTGTAAATTCTTCCCAGTGCCCACTGCTGACAGCCTGGCTCACAATTTCAATGACTTTCAGTATCCATAAACAGTAACTAAACGCAAAGACAAGCAGATGCTCAACATTTACTAAAATAATGAAACTGTCTAAAAGCAGAAGCACCAAAAATTGGACACTGCTTAATAAAGGGCAACCGACCGATAAAGGAGAACTGAGGGTTCAGGCTCTGGAATCTTTAAATTTTCTGCTTAGCATGATAAACCAATGTCTTCAAAATCTCTCATCTCCCAAAGCATAAATAATTCTTCTAAATACTAATCATATAAGCAATCCATGAAAACACTCTGAAAATAGCATCAACAATCATTAGTTACCAATCGTCAGTTAATCACCACCATCAATCATCAAATATCATCAACAGTTCAGGTCAGCATATGGACATGGCCTTAGATACTAAGAGATAATAATTCCAGGTGACTTAATAAATTAAGAGCATCTCATCTCTACAAGTCTTCTTCACTACTGTATTAAACTTACATTTCACTTGAGCACAGTGATTAAAAAAGGTTTAAAACTTAAAATAGCCAAAGAGCCAAAATTACTAATTTTTTACAGAAATCTTATCCTCAGATATTTTTCTTCCTATTTTAAATAGCCAAAAAAAGTGCAGAACTAATGTACTAGCTAAACTATGTGTAAATGCAAACTTGCTTTGCTAATTAGACTTACAGAAAGCTCTGGAGAAACCAATTTAGGGTAAAGATGACTCAGTGGAAATGCAGGACAAAGGCATGAGACACAGCTGAAGAAAATCTTGTACTGAGCATAGTAAGCCACCTTTCCTATTACCACATACAAGTAATTAAATGAGCAGTACCGGCAAGGTCAAAATGTTGGCCAACAGCAAAAAAAGTAAATCAAAGAAGGAATTTCAAAGGAATCCTAAGCAATTTAAAGATTTGTTCAAAAATTTAGCATCAGTCTGACTGTATCGTGACAAATAAAAAGAGGAGTTTGCAAAGCTGAAAACCAGCTGAACAAACCCTCCTTACTTCTCTCCACTTCCAAAGCCACAGGTTTATCCATTCTGCCCCAAAATCAAGAAGCTCAGCTGACATGTAGAAAGCAGGTGAGAAAAGCTATTGCAATAAAACCTTTGGCTAGAACTTTGGTTCTTTTTGAATATCAATAAATGCAAACCATACAAACAGAGAGTTGAAGTAAAAGCTAGTGAACCTCTACATCCTCTACAGTTGCTCTGAGGTTGAAGCTGCTACGTGATCAGCAGAGAGCATACATCACTTTCCATGGGACCACTATAGGCAACATTTGACCAAGTCAACAGGGGAGGAAAATACAAATAAATAAATAAATAAATAAACACCAACTCTGTATTGTGATTCTCCTACTACGCACCAAGTGCTCAGGCAGAATCATTTAATCACAATTCAATTTATCAAGGTAACTTTTGAACCTTACTGGGTGCATAGTGACCTTTCAGCCCCCTTGGAAAATGTGATAAAAATCAAAGCTCAGTTTAAATGAGGAACTCAGCTTCTCACTCTCTAATAAGGATCACTTCAGTTGCTCTAACCTATTCTTTCTACATTATGAAAGACAACCAAGAAATCCAACTAAATAATTTAGAAAAACTACAGCCTTCTACAGAAGAGTTTGGAAGAATATGAAGATAGAGTCTAGCCTGTTAGATATGGAAAATTCAGGTTTCAGATGAAAATTGAAGTGAAAGAACAGAAACTTCCCCTGCGAACAGGTTAACTCTTCATTACTTATTATTTGGAGAGGATTCAGTCTGATTCATCCTGTGTTGGACTTTGATAGAAACATACATACAGCTATTGTACCTGCCCTTACCCGACTTGTGAGCATAGCTTCTCAGGAAGCCTAAGTAACCTTTTCAGGAAATAGACCGCTGCACACTAGGTTAGCTTGAAGGAAATAGTCAAGTACAATACCATGTGGAGAAAGGAGAAAAAAAAAGACAAAAGTAAATTCATAATCAATGGGAGAAGAGATGGGGAAGAACAGTGGAAGTAAAATAAGCTACTGCTGTTGCTTTGCCCAAAGGCACCTGGGACAGTTACCATGTATCGGCTGATCAGCAACAGCCAACTGCATGTTCTTTGCAAATGTGATTAAATTCCCTGGCTTAAGCCCTTTTCTTTGTGTAGCACATTTTACCTTCTGTTTTCAATAACTCAAAACTAGTTGGGAGGGTAGCTGACACATGGCAATTCAGTAAGGTATAATATCTAACCTTTGTGCCTGACACACAAATATCCTTGAAAGACCAAAGAATTTGGATCTCCAAGTACTTTTTTGAATGTGGGATATCAAACCACTGTGCACAGCACAGGCAGAAAACTTTTAAAAATTTTTTTTTAAAAAACATCAAAACTCCATCCTGTCTGTACAACTTAACATGAGACATTATGAAGCTTACTAAAGGAAATAAAATGGTGTAGTAAAAACAACGCATGGCAAGGAAGGACAAAGGTTCTGGTAATATGCAGCGGCAGATGGAGACTTCTATCTAATACAGACCTTTTATTCAAGCCCACTTCTCCATTAATTAAAGCAGTGGGCAAGTGAAAACAAATATGTCTTAGTATAATTGTCTCTAAATAGACTTTCAAAGTTTGTAATGTGAGGTCTCACCAAATCTTTAAATGTAAGTCTCTATTCAGAAAAATTACTCGCTATTCCAGCTTTTTTTTCTTTTTCATTAAAAATGAGGATAAAATAATTATTTGAAATAGAACTGACTGCCTTTGGATTCTCCCCCTCCCCCACTCCCCCAAGCTTTATGATTTAGTATCTGGCTGAGGAAAACTATATTTAATTAGGCTCATTAACCTTGCAGTGTGAACACATCTTTTTTTTTTTTTTTTAAATAAGTCATCTGCTAGTCATCTGCACAGTCATGTGGCTTCAGGGATAAAAGTAATTAAAGCAGTTACACTATAGCTAATTAGCCAATATTCTGTAATCACTCTTGAAGTTTACTTTTTTTCTCTGAAGACATTTGAAAAAAATCATATTCAAAATCTTAACAGGAAATTCATCTCCTCTCTTTGAAGAGCATGAATCCAAAAATACCAAGCATTTCCTCAGAAAACAATAAATAAAACCACTTCATTAGTATAATTACATAAATATCTAAGACACCTAACACATTCCTCATAAAACAGACTAAGCTTTCAGAAACTTTAAAAAAAAAATGTGTAGATGGCATCCCTTCAGATGGTAAAACAGAAAGCTCAAGAATGCCTGAGGCTGTAGTTTCACAAGCATTTTAAGACAGCACTGTCCCCAAAAGAAGCTGCCCCCTCCAACTGGTTATTTCCTCCTCTGTGCCAGAAACAGCATGTGTGCTCCTGCTCCTAGCCATGAACACGTGATAAAAATGGGTAAGGGAAATGATGAAAGCTGTTATTTCTGGAGAAGCAAGTGAAACGTGTCCTGAACCTTTAGTGGAGGAATGAGGTATTCAGCCGGACACAGGCTGACCCCAGCTGGCCATGCATAGCTGAGCAAAGCCACTGAGGAGAGGGAAAAGGCTTCAGGATCAGGTCTTGTTACAGTTACCTTACCACGTAAGCTGTTCAGAGGTCTGTAGGTTATTCAGTTTCTTCGGGACAGAAGCTGTAGCTATTTTTCCCTAGTGACTCTTGCTATGGACCTATTTTTAATTCAAATGGGTCCTCCTTACACAAAAGAAGTTCAGTCTCTAAGTCATCAGCATTCAGATGCTCAAAGTAGGACACCAAGACATGAGCCCTGAACTAGAAATCAGCTCTGCTATCTTGTGACATTAGTGAAATCACACAATGCTGACCACGGATCACATGAAATGGATCGTGGTATCCTCCAAACCACTTTGAAAACCGCTGCCAAGCCTTTCCTTAGAAAGTGAGCTGCAGAACAACGGGAGCTTTGTTTCCTGCAGGTGCAAGTCCTCTGCTGTTCCCTCTCTTCTTCTCTGGCTCCAGAGAACTCTCCTCACCCCAATAACCCAGCTGTCTTGTTATGCTTCTTACAGCTATGGAGTAAAACAGGAGGTTGTCACTTGTGTAAAGCCCCCCCCGAAAAAAGATGTAAAGTCATGTAATTGCCAAGTTGTGCCTGTCTTTCCCTCAACAGTGGGACTGATTTGGCCACTCCACCCAGTGACTGACTTATTTCGAAAACATCTATCTGTCCTTTAAATTTGATTAAAATTATCCAGCAGATTCAAAAGGTGTTAGGAAGGAACAGGGAAGAAACAGAGCTATGGTACAGGCTAAAAGCAGCTATTAATATATTAGAACAGAATTATGCTGTCTTGAAAAGGGATACAACACTTCATTCTCTAAATGCCACTTACCAACAGGCTAGCTCTCACATGTAAATGGCTCAGAAATACCAACTATAATTAAAAATATCAATTGAAACATAATGAATGTATTTCTGGCCCTTCAACTAGAGGGGCTGAGCAACACAGATGGATTATTCATTTTTTTTAGAATTCAAGAACATACTTTGCAAAACAACTGTAACTAATTATTCTTTACTCAGAATACATATATATATATACACACACAGACACACACACACAGGTAATCACAGAATAATTTGAGTTGGAAGATCTCTGAAAGCCTTTTGTCCAAGCTCCTGTGCAAAGCAGGGTCAGCTCTGAGCTCAGGCCAGGCTGCTGAGGGCTTTATTCAGTTGGGTTTTGAGTGTCCTCAAGGATGGAGACTGCACAGCCTCCATGGCAATCTGCCCCACCACCTGACTGTCCTGCATGAAGTTTTTGCTTATATCCAGTATGAACTCCTTTGTCTCAGCAGACAAGCCTGCTGTTTGGCTTCATCCCATGATACAATCCTATGATGAGCCTGGCGCTGCTTTCTTGATATACTCCCCGTAGGGATGAGCAGGCTGCTGTTAGGACCTCCGAAACCATTGCTTTCACAGGCTGAACCAGCCCAGGTCCCTCAGCGTCTCCTCACGGGGCAGGTGCTCCAGCCCCTGACCATCTTGGTGGCCCTCTGCTGAACTTGTGACAGTTTATCGATCTCTTTCTTCTATCAGGGGACAACAAAACTGGACACGGTCTTCCAGATACAGCCTAACAAGCACTGAGCAGAGGGGAGGATCCCTCCCTCCCCGCGAGCTACTGGCCGTGTCCCTGCTGGCCCAGCCCAGGCAGCCACTGGCCATCTCTGCTGCTGGGGCTCGTCCTCCCGTGGCTTGGCTCTGCCTTCCGCCCTGCTCAGGGATACTGGGCTCCTGTTGACCCATTTCCCCAGCCATTTTGGCTCCTTCTGAATGACCTGGCTAATTTAGTCTCATCTGCAAACTTTATGAGCGAGCTGTCCATCACTTCTTCCAGGTCATTGAAAAAAATTTTAAACAGGACGGGTCCCAAGCTAGACCCCTGCACTACCCTACTTGGTACCAGCCTCACAGTAGAGTGTGACCTATTAACCATCACCTTCTCAGTCCAACCATCCAACTAGGTTTTTAACATTTTGGTATCCACCCATTCAAACGTCCCAACTTGGATATGAAATATTGCAAAAGAGAGTGTCAAAAGCCTTGCTAAGTTGAAGTAAATGACATCCACTGCTCTCCCCTTGCCACCACATCCAGTCATTTTACTATGGAAGTCAATTAGCTTGGTCAGGCACAATTTACCCTTTTACCAATACAATAAATGATGAGACTATGTGACTGGCGATCAGCTCTGCTGTTGTTTTGCCACATGACCTTGTGTTACTGTTCAGGCCATTCCCCTTCCCATTTACCTTCTGAGTGGCCTGAAGAAAGACTTGTATCCAGGCACAAGTTCAGGCTCCATGCGAACAAACTATATTATCTGCTTGGCTTTAAACATTCTACTTCCCATCTTCTGCCTCTACCCAAGGTTACCGACTGTCTGTCTTTCTGCATGACTTCTGAAGCTGTTGCATCAAAATTCCATCTGCACAGAACCCAAAATCCACGTGGCAGATGTCTGCATCCCCACAGTTAAACCAAAGGAGCATGCTACTAGCTTACACTATAAAACAGATGTTCATTGATGTGTTTCACTATTTTGTTGTGAAGTGGCATTAAAAAGTTGCATCTGATGTTTTTCTGAAATGTAACAAAACATAAAGCATCTGGTCCATTATACTCCAGTGTCCTTGGAAGCAGAGCAGGAGAGGCAGACTCTTTTCAGGCCCTGCAGGCATCATGGTGAACCCAAGTACCCAAGAACAAGTCCACCAACAGTCCCCATAGAATGACAAACTTATAAAATTCCTTATCTACCTTCTTTACATGATTCTCTGCTGACAAATGTATCACTGTATTAGACTAGTGACACTCTGACTAGTTCACACAAATCAGTGTCTTTTTATCTGTGTTACATGTACTTGTTCTTTATTACAAGTAAATACCTTGTTCTCCTACTAAGGAACAGTGATAAGAAGAAAGAAAGAAAGGATGAATTAACGGCTTTTACAAAAGTGTATTTATTTTACAAAAAAAAAATCAAACACATGGGAAAGCATTATATACCATAATTTGAGAAGAGGTTGGCTTGTCATTGATAAACTAAGAGATGGCAGCATCAGAAATTTACTGCTTAAATAATGACATGGGGCAGCAAGCACAGAAATAGCAGACACAAGAGAAAAGGACTCAAATAATATATTTTTAAGTGAAAGATATTTTACCACTAGGTGTCCCTGTTAGAAAACTATAATCCTACAGAATGCTCTGTGAGATACAGGGCAAATCATTTGATTTACTGTTAAAGCTGCTGGCACAAGCTGGCAAAACCTTCAAAAGCCAAAGGGTCTAAGTCACAGAAGCAGTGTGTACCCTTAGCGACCATGAAAGATAAAGGCAAGGGTTTAACATGTCCTTTTTGAGTACTGCTATCAGCTAAGACACAGCATTAAATAAGATACAGCAACTTACTTAAATATAGCACCTCACATATTTCAGATGTGCATTTAGTGGGAGAGTGAATGGCAGGGAGATTCATTCTCTCTTTAAAGCAGCCAGTATAAGGCAGCTCTTAAAAACAGCCATAGTGGGTATGCTGCTTAATACAAACTTGGTCATGGCCACACTACTCCCCTGCTATCCCTGTCCTGCACATCTAACCCAGCTCATTTTGACCGCAATGGATTCACATAAAGATCACTGGGAAGGGATGGCAACAAGTACCTGCAGATAAGCTGAGGGCAGTGGCCTTTCCAGGTAAATCAGTTGCAGCTGGAAGAGGCCATGTTCTGCAGCCCTGAAGACATCTATCGCTCTGTGCCCTCCGTTAATAATCTTGAGCATTGGTTGACTCTGCCTCTTGGGCAGGGAAGGGCTACTTACAGGAGAAGACAGAGTTACATTAAATATTTGGAATGTACTCAAAGATCATTTTAGTGGGTGCAAAAAAGCAATGATTATGTTGCCTTGGTCAGCTGCACATTGAATACTTTTCCCTTGACTACGGTTGTCACAGTAAGATCCAGCCAAATGTTACTGGTGTTGCCCATCTCTTCCAATAATTTCCCACTCAGCAGCACAGCCTTCTTTACATATATGCTTGTCTGTTGGAGGATGACTGATAAGAATTGAACTGACTTCACATTCTGGACTCCCCACACATACTGACAATTAATTGTAAGGATAAATTTACACTAAGAAAAAGCACAGCACGCACCTAGTTTAAAGTAAATAGACCGCATTTGCAAACTTCTGCGCTAGTTTTTTTCCAAACAGACACTGAAGTTTTGCCAGTGTTATTAACATGTTTCTTTCAGCAAAAAGAGGGTGTTAGAGATGATTACAGTTGAAACTCACCTGTCCCTGCAAGCAGCTCACAAATAAGCACATTAAAGAGCAATTAGACAGCTCACTTCTAGGAACTACGTGTCAATGACATCAGTGAATGAAAATGCACTCCGCTTTCAGTTATCCACAGGCTCATCATTTAAACTGCATGTTAGCTCTGCCCAGATGCCTGTGCTTGTGCTAGAGACGGGAGCACAGCCACGTGACGCAGTGCAGCATGGCCTCCTGAACTCTGCTCGTGCTAGCTTTGAAATCTCCCTTGTTCCACACTGGCTGTCCTTTACTTCCCACCTTCCATGACGCCACCCCTGTACCTCCTCCAGTTAATTGTCCATCTACTCATATTGATCAAATTATCATACCTTGAAGGCAGACTGTAGGAAGGCTAACCACCTTAATTTGTTCCACCACTGCAGCTGGGTCTCACTGGGTGGAGAAGTCAGAAAGCTGTAGCCCTTTCTCCTTCCCCACCCCAGCAGTCAGCAGAAGAGGGGCTCCAGTCGGGAAACAGCAGAAAAACCCTTTCTTGGCTGCTCCCTGCCATACCTGAGGCACAACCACCTTTCAGGTCTACAGGTCACCTGTAAACACCTGGAAAATCCTTATCAAGTCTTCAGAGAACAAGCGACAGGGAGAATGATAACGAGAGGTAAAACCCGAATCTGCAGATCAGAACCCAACTATTAAGTGTTCTGAGCCTCCTGAGGGAAAAGGAGGGGGGAGATTTGTTCAGTGAGAAGCAGAAAGGTGCACGGAGGGCACCGGGCCCAGCCGTGCGGCAGGGCTAGGGCTGCCCGGCGCCCTGCTCCCGGCCTCTCTAGCCGAGCCCCTTTCACCGGGAGTACCAAGGGAAAACGGGCCTCCCGTTTGTGTCTCACGGTATCTGTTACAGGATCTAAAGGAATTGCAAGTCCGTTCCAATTTCGGCTTGTCAGAAAAGGGTTTTGCAGCAGCCTGGC
Source organism: Ibycter americanus (assembly GCA_035590275.1). NCBI lineage: Eukaryota > Metazoa > Chordata > Aves > Falconiformes > Falconidae > Ibycter > Ibycter americanus. The sequence continues at coordinate 22,158,521 of JAVJGI010000060.1, forward strand.
TCGCAGGCGCCGCGGCGGGGGCGCGGGCGGGAGGCCGGGCTCTCGCCGGGGGGCCCAGTCTACGCGGGGGCCCGGGGGTTTCAGCGGCAGAGCCGGTTTGCGGCTCCCTGCTCTACCGCCTCCTGCAGCCGCGTTTACGGCACGGCCGGAGCGGCGGCAGGCTGAACCGCCGGGCTGCCCGGTGCGGCGTGCGGGGAGGAAACCCCGCCCCCGCCATCC